>JARHVA010003248.1:1940000-2090713 GCA_037957365.1 Torreya grandis
ACATATTAAAATGATTTAAATGCATGATCATGATATTATAAAACCCTCAAATTAACCTCCATCAAATTGATTACAATTACTAATGGTTATAATTAGTTTTGCAGAGCAATTTGTTGACCTTCTCTCTCATAGACTCCACTTAGGTATATAAGCCATTTTGGATTCAACATTCCAACCTCTTAAACTGAATTTAAATCCTATAAAAAAATGGATAGATTATTCAAGTCCAAAAAAACATCATCATACACTTAAATCCATTAATATTAATAAAAACACATCAGAAAACATTTTCTCACTTCTGCTTGACTTTCTTACTATCTGCACCATTTGGTCTGTTAGCGACATGCCAACATGGGTCACAAAATTTTTACACATAAGATATAAAACCTATATATAAATATTCATGGAAAATATATACAATTCTCACACTTTGACCTTCATTCACTTAATAACTTTGACTTGATCAATTATGCTTGCTACAATAAATATTCAAAAGAGGAGCACTTTCTTGTAGGATCTGCTCACTCACCTAAGAAACCAATCACACCTAGAAATGATTGGAAAAGTTGAATACAAACTAAAATTAATTTTATGTCCATATAAAAATATTTTGAGCTATTTATAACAATATATTCAACATTGGGTCATTATTAGGGTTTTTTGAGGGTTTAGACCATCTTCCAGTCTTAATGATCATTCATAAGGCTTAGCTCCTATTTTCAGAAACTAGTGCTAGGAAATTTGAGATAGAACCCTTATATATCTACCATGAATATATTATATTCTCATGAAAGTGTTTTACATGTCAACGATCACTTAAAATACCTTCTGAAGTAGATAACTCTTCATTCTATGCACTCAAGAGTCCTCAAAACATTTTTCAATCCTTTTATTTAAAATCATGACCTAAAACTTCATGCATATGCTAAAAATAATTTGAATCACCTCTATAAATGTTTACCTACTCACCAATGTCATTAAAACTATTCTTGATACCCTTTCTATCCATAATCTCTCTTTCAGATTTCTAATCCTTTGACTTATAAGTCACAATAGGTCTTGATGTTGACCTTGTAACCACTATCTAGGATTTCATTTCCTCATATATATGCCATAAAATCTCCTATAATTCTTAACTATTATAAAAAAAAATCATATATCTTGTCAATAGCTCATGATCCCTCATTAGGCCAAGCAAGATCTAGAACTAATCTAGTTGTAGACTTGGGTTGGAGTACTTACCCATGTGGACGTCACATTGAAACTCTCTTGAGTGATTCAATGCCTATTATGTATGCTCAAGAAACCTTATACAATTAATCTTCTTCAAATATTCAATAGATCATCTTTGTGACTCACTCAGAGCATCTTCAAAGCTGTTTACATATCTTTAGAGCTTGACTAAGGATCTTTGTAGCTCACTCAGAGCATCTTGAGAGCTACATACATAGATATTTGGAGCTAGCCTTCTAATTATTTTCAAGGTCCTCAACACCTCATGTACAAACTCAAACAACCTCTTTCATGCTCAAACATTGTCAAGTATTCTTCAAGTCTTTCACATCTCTATAACTCATTTAAATAATCTTTAAAACTGCTTACATAGATCTTCAGATCATACAACTTCGTCAGAGCTCACTTATTTCATCATGATACCTAAACATACCATCTCACATGGTCTATAAAAATATTTACAATTTACTTGAAACTTTGACATACTAACTTGTACTTACTCATGATGATCTCAATGATATAAATAACATGCATCAACCACTACTCTCACATCACTAATTTCATACAAAAATAACACTCACTATTACAGCATAAGAACTCATCATACACATGCCTTAAAGCTTTCTTGACCATGCACCTTCACAATAAGTTTTGAAATCAATGATAATATTAATGACAAAACTCAACAATCAATGACAATTCTCAATAATCTCTTGATTTGTCATTGATGGCAAACATACTCGAAAAACTATGTCAACCACTCTTGATGGCAATCATCTCTTAGACCTAGTTCTTGTCTTTTCTTCACCTTTTTTTATCTTTCTTTTTCTCACTCTTTTTTATCTTTATCCCCCTTTGACATTAATGATGAAGGTCTTCCATAGCTATTATCTCTTTTATAATGAACTCAGATTGCAAGACTTATTCAACATAGATAAATCTTACTTAATAACCTAAAAAGCTCACTGTATCTCCATGCATAAATTCTTGGAATAACTCACCTATTCTTAGAGTTAATGAGCATGAGTATATCCCCCTTAGTACTTTAATATTTTAAGGATTGCTATGGGTAGGAATTACACCCAATTATTATCTTAGGTGTTCAAAAGTTACCTTTAGAAGTGGTTTTCTAAAGATGTTTGCAATCTGATCCTATGTAGAAACATATTCCAGTTTGATAATCTATTCACTTATCTACTCTCTTATAAAATGGTACCTGATGGGAATGTGTTTGGTTCTTGAGGGTATGATAGTATTTCTTGAGACACTTATAACACTTGTATTTCAAAAATAGATAGGGCTAGGACCATCATACTCCACTTTGTAGTCTTTTAGGGTTTGTCTTATCCATAGAACCTATGTACAACATAAAGATATTGCAATGTATTCAGATTCACAAGTGGAAAAAGCTACTAATGGTTATTTCTTTATTATCCATGACACTACACACCCTCCTAGAAAGAAAACTCCTCTACTGGTACTCTTCTTATCATCTATATTTCTTTCTTGATCTACATCTGTGTAGGCTATCAAATTGAACTCCTTGATTATTGGATACCAAAATCCATACTCCATAGTCCCCTTGAGATAACTGATTATCCTTTTGACTAATTTAAAATGATTCTCCTTTGGATCTACTTAAAATCAACCCACAAGACCTACTGCTTGCATGATGTCAAGTCTAGACACAGTGGTATATAACAAACTTCTAACCATTGACCTATATGAAGTCTTATTGAACTTCTAAGAGTCATATTCCTTACTTAACCTACATCCTATGATCATGGGTGTACTAACTACCCTTAAATCCTCCATCTCAAACTTTTTCAACATCTCTCTTATGTACTTGTCTTATGAGATGAATATACCTTTTTCAGATTGAGAGATTTGAAATCCAAGAAAGAATTATACTTCTCCTAGCATGGACATATAAAAATATTTATTCATCACATTTATAAAGGATTTGTCATGTTCTCATTGTTTCCACCAAATATGAAATCATCCACATAAATAACTACTATCAACAGATGATAATATTCTATCTTGATGTATAAATTATTATCTAGAACTCCTCTTTTGAATCCTTGATCCAATAGATACTTATCTAACCTATCATACCAAGCTCTAAGAGATTGCTTTAGACCAGAGAAAACCTTTTTCAATCTAAAAATAATATTTTTTATTTGTTAGTGAGAACCGTTCAGATTTCTCAATGTACACTTTTTCTTCCAAATTCCCATTCAAAAAGGCAGATTTGACATCCATCTGGTATACCTTGAATCCTTTGAATCCTACATAAGCTAAATAAATCTAATTGCCTCTAATATTTATAATGTTTAAAATGTATCCTCAAAGTCTACCCATTCAACTTATGCATATCCCTTGCATTCCAATCTAGCTTTATTCCTATTGACTTCTCCATCTTCATTCAACTTATTTCTAAACACGCATTTTGTGCCAAAGACATTTTTGTCTCTAAGCCTCAGAACTAGTTTCCAAGTCTCATTATTCTCTATTTTATCTAAATCCTCATTAATAAAATTTATCCAAAATTTGTCTTTGATTACTTTAAGAAGACTCTTAGGTTCAATCTTGGATAATTAAGCAACATTCTCTTGATTTATATTACTTACCAATCTTCTCCTTGTTTGTATGTCTACATTCTTGTTGCTAATGATTTGAGATTTAGGATGATCTCTTTGAATTTATCTTGAGGTTCCTTTTGATTCCTATCTATCTTTAAATTCCTCTTATTCCTCATCAACCTCTATATTCTCCTCATAATTCTTTAATTCCAAATTATGTAAAGTATTCTTTGACTATGAGTGAGATTTCCTTATCTCATCAATCTTTACATTGGTAATTTACACTATATTTTTTAGTTTGTTATTGTAACATATACAAGATGAGCTAATTGATGAGTATCCTAATAATAAACTTTCATCATATCTAGAATCAAACTTACCCAAGTTTTTAGCATATTTTTTGATGAGACATTTGCTCCCAAACACTCTACAGTGTTCTACATTTTCAGGTCTACCCTTCCATAGTTCATAAGGAGTCTTATTACCATTGATCCTTATCTATCCTATATTAAAAATGCAAAAAAAAATTTAATACCTCTCTCCTATATCCATCAATTAATATAGACTCATTTAACATAGTTCTAGCCATCCCTTAAACAACTCTATTCCTCCTTTCCACTACCTCATTCTGCTAAAGTGTCCTAGCTACTAAGAATTATCTCCTTATTACATGAACCTAATTGAATTCATCAAAATCATTGGAATAAAACTCTCCTCCTTTATCAGATCTTAGGCATGTGATCTTCCCATTTTTTTCATTCTCAATAAGCATCATGAATGCTTTGAACTTGCCAATAGCTTATGATTTCTCTTCTAGGAATATAACCCAAGTCATTCTTGTGTAATCATCAATGAGTAACATGAAGTAATTATCTCAATGAATGATTTGAATTCTTGTATTCACATGGATATTAGTGTGGATTAATTTCAAGGGTTTTGTGGTACGGTACTCCTTGGACTTAAACCTTCTTCTAGTTTGCTTACCATGTTGTTTGAAAAGTATGTTTACAGGTTTGATTATCTTCGGCATGTTCTACATAGACTTATTAATGATAATTCTTACCATATTGTCAAATTTTATATGACCTAGCCTTCTATGCCATAGCCACATTTCATCTATCTATCTCATGAAACATCTCTCATTCTTGATCTCATTCAATACATATATGTTGTTCCTAGTCCTCTTGGCATTGGTAATTAGCCTTCCTAATTTGGCTCTTCTTATCTCACATCCTATATCACGAAAGGTTAATGTGTGTCCTTGATTTAAAATTTGAATTACACTGAGTAGGATATGCTTCAAACTTTTCACATACAACACATTTTGGGTCTTCATCTTTCCATTATCCAAACTCAAGACACCCTTGACAACTATATTAGCATTTGTGTTGTCTTCAAAACTCAATTTTCCTAAAACATTATTTTTTAATGAGATAAACTTATTTATATATCTTATCATGTGGCTTGAGTAACCACTATCTATATACCATTTCATGCCTTCATCTTTAATCTAAAAGGTAGTCTGAGATAACATAGAATCCTCTTTGGTTTTCTATTTCTCCTTGGAAAATGGTCCATCATGGCTCTTGGGCTCAATGTTTCATGTAAATTTTTGCTTTAAGTTCTAAGGAAGAGAGAAAATAAACTTGATATGGGTATGGTTTAACAACCTATTTGTTTGTGCATGCATTGAAATAGAATATTGTGAAGAGCTCCTCTTTGTCTTGGGAGGAAGACCAAAAGATAAGAAAGCACTAAAGCAAACTTGTTTGTTAGATAGATAGTTGGGTGGATTGCCTAGTGATAGATAGATCCTAGAAATGAGACATTCCTCGGGGGATGTCAATCCACATGTTTTAAACAATTAAGCTCATAAATTTGGAAATAAGTTACTTGCATCAATAATCAAAAGGCACTAAAATTGAACACAAGAATGCTTTCTTGAAAAATAGACTATAAATGATCAAATTAGTGATAAACTAATTAATACTAGTGATAAGAGGTTGGGATATGCTTAAAAATATATAAAATAGATTTGTGAATGATCAAAAACATAGAAAACTAGGTTTAGTTAAGGGTAGATGGGTGAAAATAGCTTGTTGGTTTTCACTGACATAGTGGCCATTGGTGGTTAGGGTAACCATTGACAATTAAGGTGACCATCAGTGGTCAAGCTAACCATCAATGATTGGGTAGAGCATCAATGGTTGAGTCAACCATTGATGGTTACTATGTAAGTTCTAGGTTATTAATTTCTAAATAATAGGATTCAAAATATATATTCTAGGAGATGGGCAAGGGTTGGGATGATTACAAAATGGGAATAAAGTAAATGAATATTGACAAATAAGTACTTGTCTTAATATAAGTTGACTGTGTGAGTGGTTAAATTAGTTAACCTATTGGTGGAATATGGCTTGCATTTGGTAGATTAATGGTATTTGAGAGCTTGGTTGAGAGGCGATGATGAGTCAACTCTCAATGAAATGGTTGAATTACTGATGATGTTGATGGTGCTAATAGATGTTGATGATGTTGATGACACTAATTAACCTACAAAAGAACACTCATGAATTCTTGAGTTCTTGATAATTATTGTAGATGGATTTGACCTCTTAGGATCCTCTCTTCTTATAGACACAAGCAAGAGGTGAAACTTAAGGTGAAACTAGGCCATGAAAATATAACTTGTCTATACAAAGGCTCATAACAAGAATTAGATGAGCTATATTTAGAAAATCTTGATAGAGGGTTGCTTTCTCTAGCTTAAGGAGGTGCATCCTAACTATCGGTAGTCAATATTTCCCAAGGGTGATCGTCAATGGTTATATTCACCATCAATGGTTAGGTCACAAAGAAAAAGGGGGGATGAAGGCTAAGTGGAGCCAGTTTGTGAAATTGACTATGGGTGAGGCCAAATTGGTGTAGATTAGTCCCAAGAGGTTCCTAAGAAATCTAGGTATTCTTTTGACATTCAAAATCATAATGTGTGTATTTATGGTGTCTCCATTTTTCCCCTTTTTGTTGTGTAACTTATGTGAACAAGCTACAAAATAAAAATGGAGTATGAGTCAAAATTCTAGCTTACCTAAGAGTAAGAGGAGGTGTTCCCCATCAAACCAGGAGTTAAGGAGGTGAAACCAAAATTGGGTCAAGGTTGGATAAATGGTATATGGTGAGTCATGAGGTGGTGACACGAGGTAGGAATTTGAAATTCAAACTTTTGCACAAAGCACAATTAAGTGTTTTTAGTCAAGATCATGTAAATAATAAAGCTTTCATTGTTGTTAAAAATAAAGGTGGGTGAGAAAAGTACAAGTGATAGGGTAACTAGTCCACAATGCTAGTCATGGATGATCGAGAGACACTATGAGTCATCTATACAAGGTTAGTGTTGGGTACAAGTAAATAAGGCAAGAAGTGCTCCTCTGAAACAACATGATTAGTTGAGTTGTGCATAAGGTGGTATAAAGTACAAAATTTCAACATGGTAAGGTTAGTCGATGAAGTCAAATGGACCAATTCAAAGTCATTGTAAAATGGGTGAGTAGTGTAGGTAAAAAATGATCAGTGTCGAGGTGGATGTGGTCAAAGTTTTGGTTTGAGAAGGGTAATATCCAAAAATTCAAATTATCTTTGAAGTGAGATGAGGTGATCTCTACGGTTGGGGACCTTCAGTGGCCACTCTAGGATAGTGGGCCTCTATAGTTGTCTAGGTAGGGACACCTAGGGGGTCACCACTAGATGGGAGTTTAGGTGTAGGTGTAAGTGGGGCCATGAGTAGTGGTACCCTAGGAGCATTTTTACACATATTTTGATATGTTGGTAGAGATAGGTGTACATTATTTTGATACCAACCTACGTGTCGATGAAATGAGATGTACATGTTTGGAAAGAGAGTTTATACATTATTACATGTATTATTTATGATGACACGATGTATATGATGATGATGTATGGTTTATGGTTCATGGATTACATCTTAATGTGGAAATTTATGTTCATGTTTATGGTTGATGTTCTATGGTTTCATGCATATGCTTCATGAGATGTTGAATCAATAGCTTAGCATGTGATGTTTAAAAGATGGTTATATGTCTCTGGTTTTGTTCATGGATATGATAGGATGTGTTATGGATAGATATATACCATATGATAATGTGATCATAATGACTTTATTTATGGTTATGTTGATGTTATAAGATGAATTGTTGTGATGGTAAATAGATAGATAGGTAGATGATATATGATATGGTTCATGATGTTTTGATCATTGATTTTAATTATGATTATGATGATGAATGGTGAAATTAGGGTTGTTTATGATATGATATATGTGCACATGATGTTTTGATGGTAGATGGATAGGATGTTATTTATGATACAATGTGATATGATGTGATTTCATGGTGTTGTGATCATAGATAGACATATGAGATGTTTCATGGATATAATTCGCAATGTTATGTTTTTTATTTGATTTTTGTCATCTATGATCATAGAGATAAAAAGAGAACATGGGTAAGGATCTAATGAGAATACATAAATTAAGTAGATAACAAACTAAAAGTAAGGAAAGTGATTAGAATCATGAAACATACATCTACATGAACCAATATAAGATAATAAAAGAAACATGATGCCTTTTCATTAGCAAGGACAAAAATAAAACCCAAAGTTGGATTGCCTTAGTGAAAATAAGCCTTTCAAATGATTTGTATTAGCATGCTTAGGTTGATAAATAGGTATCTTGAGCACATTATGTCAAGTAAGCTCAAAGTCTGGTGCATAGGATATATGGAGGGAAGATGTGTGAAACAAGTACATTTGTGTGAAACTAGAATGCTTCTTCTATAGGTTTCCAAGAGGATAGTATAAGTAAGTATATGATCATATATAAAGTGTAGACTAGTTGATGCAGGGAGTCTACTGATGAGAGCTGATTGTGGCTTTCCAAGATTATTACCTCTAGTAGAGCTAATTGCAGTGTTTCTCATTGCTTTTGTTTTTGTTTACACTAAATTTGATTTTTTTTAAGGGTTGGGGAAGCTGATCAATGTGGGAAGCTTTCAAGAAATTTCTAGCTTTGATGAATGCTTTAATTAGCCATCCTTTAAGGGAGTGGTATGATTTTATATGCTTAGTTCAAATGCTTTTGATAGTTTTCCTTCAAGGGAGCAGTCCACCTTATGTTTTACAATTTTGAATAAGTATTCAATAGCCAGCTTTCAAGGGATCAGTCTACAAATGTTGAGAATGACCCATGATTCATTTTTGGACTTTGATATTGCTTTTGTTTGATTTTTATTGACATATACTTGATTATAAATGCTCAAGGGGTTACCTTTATGAAGGCAAGACTAAGAGCACAAGAAGGTTGCATAGGTGAAAAGAAGAATAGGTGACAATGACCATGGGAACCAATATCAAAGAGAGATGAGAAGTACCATGAGAATCATGCCATGGGTAGAGTCATGGTACCCATAGTTTAATATTAGGCTATGACTGTGATGGACAATCACATGATTCAGTTGTAGTCAGTCGCCTCTAAGAAGAGGGAAATGAATGTGGTGGCAGGGGATGAGCTTAAGTTAGACAAATGGTGATTGTGACCCCTCTTTAATAATATAAATGATGTAGATGTGAAGTTTTAAAAGGCTCAAGTTCTGGTTGGCCTTCGAGAGAGGATAAGTGATAATATCTTGATCCATAATTATGGGTTATGATGTAGGGTCCAAGCCAATTAAAAGCAAATTTCTCCTTTTTCTTTTCTCCATATTAGTTACATGTTTATTTTCCTTGAGAATGAGATCTTAGATATCGAATCATCATACTTTTAGGTGTTTCTTATAAGCACACTTGATTCATTATTGTTAGACACAGAGATGGGAAAGAGTGACCAAATGATGCTCATCAAGTAGATAAATTTGAGATAAATGTTCTTGATGGTAATCATATTCCAAAATAAGGTAACACAAAGATATTCAAAGAGAAGGTATTTAGACTTCAAGCAGAAATATGGCCTTAGGTCCAAATACTAGAGAAAAAGGTGTAGCACCTATAGGGGTTTGGATGATACTACAATATTCCCATAAGGTGAAAGGTATGTGCAAGTGCCAATCCTACCCTGAGGCATTGACCATTTTGGTAAGCATCTTGTTAAGGGTTTTATTAGAGGCTTTTGCTTGTCTATTTTCTTGTGGGCATTAAGGTCATGAGAAGCTTAGCTTACTTTCAAATATGTCACAAAGACCTTGAACTTTTTAGTTTTTAAATGATATACCATTGTTACTGATGATCTTATGGAGAACACCAATGCAAAAGATGATGTGATGGGTGATAAATTTAGCAATCCTTTTGGCTTTTGTTGAGACAAGAGGAATACCCTCCACGCATTTGGTGAAATATTAAATCATGATGATGATAGAGTGATGTCACTATGAAGAGTGGGGATTAATTTCACCAATAAGGTCCAAACCCCATTTTGAAAAAGGCCAAAATTTAATGGAAACTTGAAGGCTATGGATGGGTTCATGGTGTAAACTAGCATGTTTTTGACACTCTACACACTTTTTCACATAATCACAATAGTCTTGGTTAAGGGTAGGCTAGTAATAGCTCAGGCAGAGGATGCATTTAGCCATAATGAGTCCACTAAACTGACCCCCATAGATACCATCATGCATTTCCTTGATAGCGTGAGAGGATTTTAGACCACAAAGGCAATGAAAAAGGAGACCATTAAAGATGAATTTATAGAGTATTCCTCCCATAATGGTATAATGAGAGGTGCTATAAATAAACACTCAATGAGAATTCCTAGAGAGGCTAAAGGGAACTATGCCAAGGTTAATATAGTCAAAGGTTTGTTGATACCAAAGGTCAAGTTGGATCTCCTCCACATTGAATACAGTTAGAGTGTTTGACTTGACATAGAAAGGTTTGGTGAGGTGATAGACAATGACTAATATCTTGGAGTCTAAGCGTGTTGACAAGATCTAAGAGGCAAGATAAGCCATGGTGTCAGCAAACTTATTGGTAGATCATGGGGTGGCTTGAATATGGTAGTATTCAAATGATGTCAAGAGTTTTGTGACTAAATATCTATATAGTTGTAAAATCTCATTCTTAGACTGGTAGATTCCATTGACTTGATCAACCACAAGTTGGGAGTCACCAAAAATATTGATTGTTTTGACTCCCAAGGCTAATACAGTTTAGAAACCTATTACTAGGGCTTCATATATAGCCACATTGTTGGTACATTCAAATTCAAGTTTTAAAGATAAAGGACATGGTTCAGTAACAAGGGGGATAAAGATGATAATAGTTCTCCCACCATGCTGACATTTGGAACCATCAAAGAACATGGTTATGTGATTGGTGAAATCCACTTGGGATAGGGTTGGGATAAACTAATCCATAAATTTAAGAGGAAGAGGTTGGTTATCTATTAGGGGTGCATTAGATAATTGGTCAGTAATGACTTGCACCTTAATTGACTTATAATGGAGGAAATCAAGGTCAAACTCAACTAAATGCATGAGCCACATCGCTATATGTTGGTTTTGGTATGGCTTGTAGTGCATGTACTTGAGTGGGTTGATTATGGTTATGACAAAAATTTTGTGGTTAAGAAGGTAGTGGAAAAGTTTGGTGGCCACAAAGGCTAGGGTCAAGCAAAGTTTCTCAGTGTGTGTGTATCGAGTCTCATAATCAACAAGTGTGTGGCCTATGAAATAGATGGCTTTCTCTTTACATTGTTTGTCTTGATGGGAAAGCATTGCCTATAGGGAATGGTCAGTGGTAGAGATATAAAGGTAGAAAAGTTGATCATCCTTAGGGATTGTGAGGATAGGTGGAGATAGAAGGTACTATTTGAGTGCATCAAAGGCCATTTGATAATCAATATTCCACTTGAAAGAGATATTCATTTTTAAAATGTGATGGAAGGGTTAACACTAATTGGAGAGCTGAGAGATGAAGCTGTGAATGGATTAGAGCTTCCCTTGCAAACTACGAAGTTTCTTAAGATTGGTTGGAGGTAGCATCTTGATGATGGATTTAATTTTGGCCAAATCCACTTTGATTCCTCTAAGGGAAATGATGAATCCAAGGAGTTTTCTCGATAAGACCCAAAAATACATTTCTTGGGATTGAGGCAAACATGGTAATGGATAAGTCTCTCAAAGATAATTTTGAGAATGGCTAAGTGGTCCTTACAATATTTAGACTTCCCAAGGAGGTCATCCACATAGTTCTCGATGATTGTATGGATAAGGTCATATAATATGTAAGTCATATCATGTTGGTAGGTTTCACTAGCGTTCATAATATTGAAGGGAATGACTCTATAATAGAAAGTCCCCCATAGGGTGATAAAGGTAATTTTGTGCTGATCTTCAAGGGAAACCAAAATTTGATTATAACCTGAGAATATATCCATGAGAGACAACATCTTGTGGCCTTCTCTAAGATCAATAAGTTGGTCAATGTTAGGTAGAGGAAAGTCATGATTTTGGTAGGCAAGGTTAAGGTCATGAAATTCCACATAGATACATAGTCCCCTTATGGCTTTAGTGATAGACACAATGTTTGAAACCCACAAGGGATCATCAATGGGCTAAATGAAGTTGACATAGAAGAGGTGTTAAAGCTCTTATTTAACAATAAGGGCTATGTGAGGATGCATTTATCAAAGTTTATATCTAATAATCTTGGATTCATGATCAATTACAATGTTTTGGGTGGCAATGGTCAGGTCAATACTAGGCATGTCAGTGTATGACCAAGAAAATGCAATGCTAGGGTCTTGGAGGAAGGTAGAGAAGTCTTGAACTTCCTCAGTGCTGAGAGATTGGCCAAGTTTGATGACATGATGGTTGCCAAAAGTGTCGATATAAATATCCATAGTGGTTTTATTAAACATGGTTGAGGTTTCTAGAGGTATAGATTTGTGGATGGAGGAATTAGGTGCACCAAGGTAGGTAAGAATATAATCATCATCTTGGTACTGAAAAGTGTTAATGGTAGGAGGGTCTTGTCCCACAAGTTAAGGATGGGTCAAAAGGATGGATAAAGGTAGTCCTTTTTGATAAGTTAGGGGGCCAAAGTTGATTATGTAGAAAAAAAAGGTAAGTGGGATGATGCCCTCAACCTCATACATAGGTGGAGGGGATGTTGGTGAGGAAGGGGTATCTTCTTCAACAATAGTAGTAGTAGGTTGTGTGGCTTTATTCTTATTGGGTAGAATGAATCTAAGGTTATGCTTCTTATGATTCTTTTGGGTCTCAATTGAGATCAATGTGTGCAGGCCATGCTCATATCATCCTAAACTAAACCCTTTCTAGGCACACTTATGGAGATATATTTTGGAAAAAATTTGGGTTGCCCAAGTAAAATAAGGTGGAGGTTAGTGGTTGAGGTGAAGAGGGTGCAGTGACAATGTTGAGGGGCTTATTAAGTCCCCCATAGATGAAGTTGCTTTACCAGCTGGGAAGTCCCAAATTAATAATGGCTCTGATGTTGGGATCATAACTGGGTTGATAGTTGAGTTTTTCATGTTCCTAAGGGGTTTGGAAGGCATCAAGGGTAAGGAGATGCTATTCTCCAAGGGTAAGGCATTGGAAGGTAGGTTCTAAGGGATTAGTGGTAGTTATCTAGTCTTTGAGAATAGATGAACTAGTAGATGCCTCTATGGAAGGGGAAGTAATGGCTTTGTTTTATATGGTTGAGGACTTGGAGTGATTTTTGTGAATTTGTTAATGGTAGGAGGATGTCATTATATTAGTAGGTCAGGTTGCATGTTGAAAAAGGTCTTAGGTCAGCTTATATGGTGACAACCTAACCTTCATGTTCAAACTTGAGACAATGATGGAGGGTAGAAGGTACACAACCCATAGAGTAGATCCAAGGTCTTCTTAGAAGAATGTTGTGCTAGAATTTTCCTTCAAACACATAAAAATTTTTGGGGAGCGTGCGAGGTCCTAGATGAATGTGAAGGAAAATAGTTCCCAAGGTAGTGGTCATGATGTCGTTAAATGATCTAAGGATGATTAAAGTTTTAGACTTGACATTGTCTAGTAATTTGAGTTGGTCATAGGCATGGGAAGAGATGATGTTTATGCTAGCTCCCCCATCGATCATAACCCATTTGATGTGGATTTGGTTGAAATGGGTAGTAATAAAGAGAGGAGGATCTGGGTCCTTAGGGTGGATAAAAGGTATCTCAGAGTCCCTAAAGGTAATAAGGGTGGAGAGTTGGAGATACCCTATAAAGGCCTCTATAGGTTGGGAATCTCCTAGTTTGACCTCAATGGCTTGCATAGCCTCTATTATGGCTTAATGATGGTGAGGTGTAAATAAGCTCATAGAGGCTCATCTTAGCTAGAGTCTAGTGGAGTTGCTTAAGAATGACCCTCTTGATGGATTCAAAGGGGTTATCCTCAAAGGTGCCTAAGATAGTCACTTTGGGCTTATCTAAGGATGAAGAGATTAGGATCTAGTTTGGTTTAGGGTGAGAAGGTGGGTATGTCCATGGAATGGACACCTTGGCCTTCCCTTTATCATTTTGTTGTGATCGTGTGACCTAGGTTGATATGTGGTTAATTCCACTTTTAGAGATAGGTAGACCAAACTCCATGTAGGGAAGGCACAAAAATTTATGGAGGGTTTGGTTGGCTATTTGATTGCTTGAGATATGATTACTTTGGTTGATTGAGAGGGTGAAGGGTTGGTAGAAGTTTTGATTGGTTTAAGATGGGGTAGATAAATGATAGATTGGCTGGTTAAAGGTTTGCCAAAAGGTTGGGGTTTGTTGATATAAGGGAGCCCTAACTATTTCTAGAAAGTGGTTTGATCCATATCTAGCTTTAAGGCAAGTTCCAATTTTTGAACTAATATAGAGAAAGGTTTATGTAGCGATCTTGATCCATACATAATGGATACAAAGGATAGATTGTAGGATGGGGAGGATGGGTGGTAGTTTCATTTGTTTCCTCGATTGAGGGATGTAAGGTTGAAATAGGTAGCTTTTGCATTAGAGGTGTTGGTGATGAAGTTTCTCCTTTAGGGATAATGTCCATAGGAGTAGTGGTTTATTCGGTAGTTAGGGGAGATTGAATTAGTAAAGGTTACTTACTTAGATATACTATTCAAGGTGGTATTTGATGATTCCAAATCTTCTATGAGTGAACCTAGGGAGAAAGTAACCTCATCAATTTAGGTCTCCAAAGGAGGGGAAGGTGACTCCACCACCTTGATAGATGAGATGTGGGAGGAGTAGGTATATTGAATACTTGAGTCTTCAAGGATGAGTTTATGAAGGAAAATATTGACCATGTGGGCATCATCGGAGGATTCAACAAGTGTGTCATCACTTATGGCAAGGGTATGGTTAGGAAAAGGTTTCTTGAAGATGTCAAGAGCTTTATTTTAGGGGGCATTAGGGTTATCCAACATGAGCTACCCCTTGTCAATAAGACTCTAAACAAAATTCTTGAAGGTATTACATTAGCTGACATCATGTCCAATTACCTGATGAAAATCATAAAGGTCATTCTCATTATACCAAGTAGGTGCAGGATGAGAAGAATTAAACTATTGAGGTGGTTTGATTCGTGGAAACTATATGAGGTTAGCTTTTAATACTTTCTCTAGAATCGAGGCATAAGATTCTCCAAGTGGAGTGAACTATTTTTGGTTGCTTTGGTTTGGGTTCCTTATGTTTTAGTTAGAGGTAATAGGATAATTTTGTTGATTGACATTGGGCAGAGGGGCAATTTTAAGGACAACTACATTCTTAATTCCCTTGCTCTTGGTTTTGGTATTGGCTTGGTTTCCTAGTTTAGTCAAAGAGGTTTCATTGGTCTTGAAGGTAGAGTTATTATTTTGTAACTTCAATTTACCCTCGTCTATGGCTTGGTTCTCTAGTTCATGTGCCATGGTAAAATCTTCATCAAAATTTCTAAAGCTATGGACATGTAGTGTAGAAGATATATGTTTGGTGAAAGTCCAAGTGAAAAGTTCTATACGCTCAAGTTGAGGCAATAAAAATGAAATTTTATTAATCAAGCTTCTCCAATGGGTGTCAAAATTGATAATGGACTCATCATCAAATTGCCTGATAGAATAAATTTTGTTGATAGAGACTTTCTTTGAAATGTTAATGGAAAAGTGATCCAAGAAGACCTGCACTAGTTGGGTGAAGGAAAAGATTAAATGTCTGGTGATGGAACTATATTAGTCAAGTGTTGGGTCAGATAAATACATGGGGAAGGTAGGAAGGATAAAGGCATCATTGTAATAAATAATATAGCATACATGTCTAAAATCTCTAAGGTGTTGTTTAGGGTCTTCCTTGCTCTAAAATTTGGTAAATTTTGGAAGCTCCAATTGAGGAGGGTAAGGTCTAACAAAAACATAGGGATGAATAGGTTCATTACAAATATAATCATAGGATATGATGTTACGAGCCCCTAAAATGGATGACTCAAGGTTTTTCATCTTTTCCATGAACATATTCATTAGGTCAGTTCTAGGTGATGCACCAAAAGGGTTGTAAGGTGGATACTATTGTTGGGGTTGGGTAACATATTGGTAATTATTTGGTGGTTAAATGGTTGTCATATTTTTGAATGTGGATGTTAGAGGTTGCATAAATGAAATGTAAGGGTAGGTAGGTGTTTGTGGTTGTGATCCAAAACTTATAAGTTTTGGTTGATAAATATTTCAAGAACATAGAAATAACACAGTAATAATGAATTCTCTAAGAAGAGATGTATTATTACTCAAGATTGCAATACAACTATATGCTTATCTCTGAGAAAAGATGTCTAATTTTCCATTTTGAGTTACATATTCATTTTTATCCATTTTTAAAGTATGGGGAGGATGTATAAGGTCACAAATCTTGAGGGAGATAAATTTGTTTGAATGTCATGCTTTAAAACAATATAGAATTTGAGGAATTACTATTTTCAGAAACTTACTATTTTTAGACTGCACTACTAAAATTGAAATTTGGGGCACTTCTATTGGGTTTTAAAGGGTCAAAATTCATTGAGAAAAGCTCCATGCCATCTCACAATGTTTCCCTCATTCTTATCTTTCCAATGGTTCAAACGGTGAGTCAATTGGAGCTACGGTGTAAAAGTTTTGGCTCCCAAAAGTTCCATCATCAATTGGGGTGGAATTGTCACCCAAATTATCACCTAATTTTTTTCTCAGATCATTCCTCCCTCCTTGAAAAGAAATGGTCTCCATTGCATCAATGTTCCTCATCAGGTATGGTAGTTGTGTCTTGATTTGATTCTCTGTGAGACACTCACCTTGGTGGCTAAGCTGGCCCATTTTGACCACTCGATTAAGTGGAATAAAGCGTCCTCTTATTGTCTTCATCCAGGTGTCCACAATTTGATCCTCCTCAATTGGAGAAAAACTATGTAGATCAAGCTCATCAATGTCTAGTTGTTCTACTACAACTGAAGTGCCCAACAGAGGTGGATAATATGGTTTGAGGAGCTCCACATTGAATATTGGATGCAGACCAAGGTAGGCTGGTAGGTTTAACTCAAAAGCATTTTCTCCAAATTTTTTGGTGATGGTGTAGGGACCATATCATAAAGGCTAAATTTCCTATGTGGGCTTGCAAGTCATTCCTTCTAAAGATGCAACCAAACCTTGTCACCCATAATAAAATGGTGTGAAATCCTATGTTTGTCATGGCATTGCTTATAGTTTTATTTCATCTTCTCCAGGATGTCATGAACTTGTTATTGGATGTGTTGCATTTTTTCAATGAACTTTATTGCTTTTGCTAACTCAAATTTTCCATGAGGTGTGTATTCCATGGTGGAGAATGGAACAGCTATATCAATTGGTGTCATGGGTTGGAACCCAAAGCATACTTGGAATGTAGTCAATCTATGCATGGCCTGATTGTATCCATGTTGTATGAAAAGAAGCCCCTCATCCCATGCGCATGGATGTTTGGAGTGATAAATCCAAATCATGTGAACAATCAAGTGGTTCACCACCTCTATCTAACCATCAGTCTGTGGATGGAAGGTTGTCAACTTCATCAACTTGGTATCCATCATCTTCCATAGAGTGGACCAGAAGATGCTCAGGAACCTGCTATCTCGATCTGAGACAATGTACTTAGGGAGACCAAAATGGAGCCATACATGACTAAAATATAGTTGAATAATTTCTTTAGCAGATATATTTTTTTACAAGCAATTATGATAGCCATTTTTGAAAAATGATCAAATACCATAAAAATATAGTCCTTACCATGTTTTAAAGTGGGCAAACATAACAAAAAATCCATTGAGATAGATTCCCAAGGCCTGGTTGGTTCTAGAAATGGCATGTACAATCCTTGCTTCTTATTTGTTGGCTTGGCTATCTTGTATGGGTTGCAATATTTGAGATATATTTCTACATCTTTTTTCATATGGGGCTAGTAGAAGTGTTTTTGAATAACTACCAATGTATTTTCTATACCAAAGTGTCCAGCTGTCCTACTGAAATGTGATTCACATATCATCTTATGTTGCTCTGTAGCTGGAACATAGATGTGCCCCATATGATAGAGGACATTATCTTGCAAATATAAATGAGAAACATGTTTAACTTTTTTAATCACTTGATATGTATCAATAAAGGTAGGATTTGCTTCATATAGATCACCCAAAGTGGTAGTCTCATGTCCGCACAGGTCAAGAACTATTGTGAGTACAGTAATTGGCAGGTAGCTCAGACAATTTGTAGCTATATTTGATCTCCCCTTTTGTGTTTGATGATTGGATGGAATTTTTGAAGATATGTGGCCCACTTTTGGTGCTTCTCATTTTTTAGTTTGATTTGTGTCAGGATAAATTCCAATGGTCTGTGGTCAGTGTGGATGACCGTCTCTTTCCCCAAGATGTAGTGTTTCCATTATTTGCAGGCTTGCATAATGGCATAGAGCTCCTTATCATATGTTGTATATTTCCTAATTGTATCAATGAACGTTTCACTATGATATGAAATAGGATGGCCATGTTACATGATGATAGCTCCCATGGCATATGCAGATTCATTTGTCATTAACTCAAAAGGTTGATGCGAATCTGGCAAGGCAAGAATAGGTGCTAAACAAAGTCTATTCTTCAAATTACCTTTATTTTATTTTACCCCCCTAAAATGTAGCTTTATCTCCTCCTTTAGTCACTTGAGTTAATGACTAAGCAACATGTGAAAATCCAAGAACAAACCCGCAATAGAAATTTGCAAGACCCAAGAAGCTGCAAAGTTCTTTGAGGGTCCTTGGTGTGGGCCATTCTTGAATAGCCTAAATCTTTTCTAGATCAACACGGACCCCTTCCTCATTCACAACGTACCTAAGGTACTAAATTTTTGTCATCCCAAATGTGCATTTTTATAGATTTTCATACAACTTGTGCTCCTAAAGAGTTTGAAGCACCTTATGAACATGTTGAAAATGTTCTTCCCATGTTCTGTTATAGATGAGTATGTCATCTAGGTAGAGAACCATGAATGAGTTGGTGAAGGGTTGTAGGATGTCATCCATAATCCTCATGAAGGTTGTAGGTGTGTTAGTTAAGCCAAAAGGCATAACCAACCATTCAAAGAGCCCCTCCTTAGATTTTAATGCAGTCTTCTAAACATCAGTGGGATTGATGGGAATTTGGTGATAGCCAAATTTGAGATCAATTTTGGTGAAGAACTTCGCACCATGGATTTGGTCCAATAGGTCATCAATCCTGGGGAGGGGGTAGTGATTCTTCACAGTGATTTTATTCAGGGATTGATAGTCAATGTAAAGTCTCCATGTTCCATCTTTCTTTGATGCTAAGACAATTGCGTTACCACATGGTGAAGAGCTTGGCCTGATGTGACCCTTTTGGATCAATTCTTGAATCTATCTTTTTATCTCATCATTCTCCAAAATTGATCTATGATATATAGAACTATTAGGCAAAGGTGATCCTAAGATCAAATTGATATAATGTTTTACTTGGAAATCTAGTGGAACTCCTGTGGGTGACTTGAATAAGTCATCATATTCTCATATGATTCATTCTATCTACTTTTGTTTTTGTGTTTATAGTGTAGTTAGGACTGCAACATCGGCCTTCTTGGATTTTTATGGTTTGACCACCATGGGAACAAATTGCTTTGTCTTCTCCACCAATATCTTATATTACTTAGCACTGATCAGGGAGACAGATGTGGGAGGTGATACCTCTGGTACCCTATAATGTCATGTTCCAAGAGTGAGGGTGATTCTTTGGGTTTGTGATTCTACCATGTCACTCATACATGAATGGTTGACCAAGGATTACATCACAAACATCTATATTGATCATATCACACAAGACTTCATCTTAGAAAGGTTTTATTGCATATGAAAGAAGACACTGTTGGGTGATACGGAGGTCTCTCCCTGGGCTCAACCATCCAATACTATATGGCTTTGGATGAAGCTTCATGGATAGATTTATACTTTTCACAACTTTAGCAGAGATTAAATTCTTGACTCCCACTATCAAGAATGAAATGTAGAGGCTTACCTTTTACCCATAATTTGGAGTGAAACAATCTTTCCTTGTCATGTGGCCTTTCCTCATGGGTCTGTGATGAAGTGACAATGGTGTCAGGCTCAACATCTATAATTTTTTCTTTACCCTCTTCGACTGTGGGTTGTGTATGAGACAGGGTAGTAGATGTCAAGTATTGTGACTCAGTAAGCAGTGACTTGATGGCTCGACATTCTTCTTTGGAGTGAGTTCTAGTTTTTTGGTAATCACACCATTTTCTAGCCTTCCCCTTCTGGGGTTTCTTATCTTGAAACTCCTTTTGCTTCCAATTTTGGCCTTGTGTTTGACCTTCTTTATCACTTTTCCATTTTGAGGGCTGAATCTTTGTATTCTCTCTACCATGCTTCTGCTCAATCTTCACTATGAATTTGTATGCCTCACCGAGGGTTTCCAAATTGAAGAGTTCCATTTCCCCCTATATGTACCATTGTAGTCCACCACAATATTTGAGAGTATTATGTTTCTCACTTTCTTGGATGCCCAATCTTCCAAATAAAGAATGAAAAATGTCTATGTAATCTTGCACAGATTGGTCCTTACCTTGACGAAGTTGTTGCCACTATATGTACAGATCATCATATGCTCCAATGGGATAGTATTCTTCTTTCACTGCTTCCATGAAATCATCCCAGGTAGGTTCCACCTCAAGGCTAATGTCATTTGTAATGAACCTCTTTTTGTACACTTCCCACTAGATTTTCACGAGCAATGACGCTTTCAAAAGAGCAAAAGTGATCTTTTCTCCATCGGGGAATTCATTTAAAGAGAAGTAGGAAGATAATTGATCTAGCCAATTTTCTACTGCATCAACATTGATTTTGCCTTCAAATGTAAGAATATCAAAATTCACCTGAACCTTGAAGGGTGTTGAGGCACTGAAAGGACCTTCCATGGATGAGGAGCCAGGAAGTGCAGTTGAGGAGCCAAAATTTCCCATCAGAAGTTGTTCAAGAATTTGGGCAAATTATTGCATCATTTATGCTTGTTTCTATTGGAGTGATTCATTCACCATTTCCTTGAAAGGATCAAATGTCTCGGTGTCACCCACCATTTAATGTCATTTGGAGTGAATAGGTGGATAGTTTGGAAGCTTTGTTGTTTTCCACCCAGCCTTCTTATACCCTGACCTCATCCTCGAGATTATACACTCTTAGAGACAAACCACTCTGATAGCACTAATCCAAAACTTAGAAGTTCTTGTTGATAAATATTTCAATAACATAGAAATAACACAGTAACAATGAATTGTCTAAGAAGAGATGTATTATTACTCAAGATCGTAATACAACTATATGCTTATCTCTGGGAAGAGATGTCTGATTTTCCATTTTGGGTTACATCTTCATTTATGTCCATTTTTAAAGTAGGGGGAGGATGTGGAAGGTCACCAATCTTGAGGGAGATTAAGTGGTTCTACTTCCATGCTTTAAAATAATATAGAATTTGAGGAAATATTATTTTTAGAAACTTACTATTTTTAGACTGCACTACTAAAATTAAAATTTGGGGCACTTCCATTGAGTTTTTAGGGTCAAAATTAATTGATAAAATCTCCATGCCATATCATGGTGTTCCCCTCATTATTATATTTCCAATGGTTCAAATGGTGAGTCAATTAGGGCTACAGTGCAAAAGTTATGGCTCTCGAAAGTTCCATCATCAATTGGGGTAAAACTGTCACCCAAATTATCACCTGAATTATTGCCCAGATCAAGTTGAGTAGTGGGTACATACCCTTGTGGGTTAGGGATGTATCCTAGGTTTAGTGTAATAGGTACATGTTAAATCATTCTTGTAGGTTTTGGATGAATAGTAATTAGATTGGTTATAAGGGGAGAAGTAGTAACCTTCATGCTAATAGGCAGTGAAGTAGAAGGGATAAACACTGCTAAGCTTGATAAATGGGTATTGACCAATGGGTTAGGTTTGATAGAGGGAAGGTTATTCGTGTTAGTGGTAAGTTCTCCAACAATGATTGGAGTATGATGGGTTAATGGTTGGGTTATTCCTAAGGTGGATGAATCAATGGTAGGGGCAAAAGATGTAAGGGTAGTAGTTGGTTGGAGAGGTTGGTTTTCAGCTATATCATCAAAGAGGTTAATAGATGAATATTCTTAGGTATTCAAAGGTTGGGTGATGACTACGACAATAATAATACACCTCATAAGATAAAATGGCATGCCATAAGGAATATCGTGAGATGGAGTTGAAACTGGGGCATGGTGAGGGGAGGTGTTGAGGTAATGTTGGAGGGCACTAGATTATTGTCCAAAAAAGTGGTAAAGTACATATCTCACTCAAAAAATACCCAAGAAAATTAGGGCTTCCCAATGGATGAGGTGAGTCTTCTGCTTTAGAGACATATTCCCTAGATGAAGAGGTAGAAGATGTTGATTTGAGTGACAAGTTCTACTCTACTAGGTCTCTTCACTGTTGGTGAGTGAGAACCATGCAAGAAGGGGGAGAGAATACAAAAGAATGAACTCACCACTCAAATAGAAATAATATAATAAAAAGTGATCAATACAATCAAGGGATACAGTAGGAGGTACATTAAGCCTAAAGGTTAGTTTTAATATTGCTTTTGGCCTATGCCTTAGTTTATGAGAATGTGTGATAGAAGTTAGATTATAGACTAGGTACTATAGAAGTAGTTTATGGTTGGTTTTAGGTTGTTTAAGGTGATCAAAATAATCTATATTGGAATAAATATGTGGCTTAGTATTGGGGCCTACCCCCTCACTTCACACACCATAGCAATAAGGGTGTCGGGTGCTTAGCCAATATATATTGATATCTAGAGTTTATACTCAACCAGAGAGATGAATTAATAAAAGTGGTGCTATGATAATATTAATGTGATTTAATTCAAACTAGACTAATGTTAAAATCAAGAAATGGATGTAGTTTATTTTAATCCTAAAATAATTTCCAATTTTAATTTTGAACATAGATAGAGAGAAAAACATACAAATGCAAAGAAAAAATGCAAGTAGAGACTCTATGTCCCATCGGGCGTGCTAGAATGTTTCATTTAAATTTTTTATTTTAGTTATAAGGAAGAGAGAAAATAAACTTGATATAGGTATTTTTGAAAAACCTATTTATTTATATGTGAGATGAATCAGAAGACTTTGACGAGCTCCTATTTAGCTTGGGAGGAAGACTTGCATATAAAAAAGCATTAAAGCAAACTTGTTTGTTAGATAGATAGTTGGGTGGATTACCTAGTGATAGCTAAATCCAAAAAATGAGATGTTCATTAGAGGTTTTCAATCTACATGTTTTAAAAAATTAATTTCACAAATATTGAAAGAAGGTACTTGCATCAAAAAATCAAAAGGTAATAAAATTGAACACAAGAAAACTTGCTTGAAAAATAGACTAGAAATGATCAAATTAGTGATAAACTAATTAATACTAGTGCTAAGGGGTTGGGATATGCTTCAAAAAATTTGAAAGGGGTTTATGAATGATCAAGAACATTAAAAACTAGGTTTGGTTGAGGGTAGATGGGTGAAAATAGGTTGTTTGTTTTCACTACCTTAGTGACCATCGACGATTAGGGTAACCGTCAGTGGTTACGGTGACCATCAATAGTCAAGCTGACCATCGGTGGTTGGGTAGACCATCGGTGTTTGAGTCAATTGTCAATGGTTATTATCTAAGTTCTAGGTTGTTAATTACTAAATAAAGAGATCTGAAAGATGGATTCTATGAGATGGGCAAGGGCTGGGTTGATTACAAACTGGGAATAAAGTAAATGAATATTAACAAACAAGTACTTGTCTTATTAGAATTTGATTAGGAGAGTGGTTGAAGTAGTTAGCTTGTTGGTGGAATCTGGCTTGAATCTGATAGAGTAACAGTATTTGAAAGCTTGGTTGAGAGGTGACGGTGAGTCATCTCTCAATGAAATGGCTGAAGTACTGATGATGCTAATGGTGTTGATAGATGTTGATAATGTTGAGTTAACTACACATTAAGATTCTTGAATCCTTAAGTTCCTAATAATTATTGAAGATGGATTTGACCTCCCAGGCTCTTGTCTTCTTATAGGTGCAAGCAAGAGGTGGGCATTAAGGTACAATTAGGCCATCTAAATATAACTTATCCATAAAAAGGCTTGTAACAAGATTTAGACAATATATATTTATAAAATCTTGGTGGAGGTTTTCATGCTCTAGGTTAAGGAGGTGCACCCTGACTATCGGTGGTCGAGATTTCCTAAGGGTGACCATAGATGGTTACACTGACCATCGACGGTCATGTCCCAAATAAAAAGTGGGGTTGAAGGCTAGGTGGATCTAATTTGTGAAACTGACTAAGGGTGAGGTTAGATTAATGTAGATTTGTCCCAAGAGGGTCCTAGGTAGTCTAGGGGTTTTTTGATAGTCAAAATTATAGTGTGCATATTTCTGGTGCTTACACTCAATATGATCCATCCTAACTTACTCTGTCTTCAATACTAATGTTTGATATTTTTTGTGCATTCTAGGAGATTCATGTGTCTTTTAGAATCTTTTAGGCCTTTCAACTTTATTATAGCATAATCTTATAATATGTCCTTTATTTTGATAGATTAAGTAAACAACATTCATGTACTTACCATGGTTCCATGATGACTTATCCTTTATCATGTTGGGCTGCCTGATTGGTTTTTTTATGTTGATATTCTTGACTTGTTCTAAATTTTCATTCTCTCTCTTGAACTTTCTCATTTTGTCTTCTATCTACATATGTTCAACCTTCAACTGGTTATACTCAAATTCCTTTAATTTGAATCTTATGTTGATATCTTCTAACTGACTATTCATATCATTGATAGTCTTCTTTTAATTCTTCAAATCATCAATGGCTCTTATGAACTCATTTTCAAGGTTAGCTTCAGCTTCTCCTTCTTTACTATCATAGAGTACTTCTTCATCATACATGTTGTCTTCTCTATGTTGATCACAAGACATATTGTGCTTCTTAGGATCACCTTTAAGATGTTATACTTTGTCACAAAGGACCAAGCTCTAATACCAATTATTGGAAGAAAAGTGATTGAGAGGGGGGGTGAATCAGTCTTTAAAAAACTTTCATTCAATTGCACTTAATCATACATGAACCATTCTAACAAGCATGTACATCTTAGCAAGAATAAAAACTAAATCATATGAGTATGAAACACATGAACACAACATATACATGGAAAAACTTAAAGGGAAGAAAACCCACTAATGAAGTAAATAGACTTCAGTTCTATAATATAAACGCAAATCTTTGGTGAAACACCAATTCCACATGGAGAACCAAACCTAACTAGCTAAGTATGAACTCATCTAGGATTTAAGAAGTAAGCACTTGCAAGGAGGCACCAATCCCGCAGATGATTTAGCACCAAATCATCCACCTAATATACTTGATCACCTTTAAAAATCATTTTTTCTCATATAATAGATGTTGATCTTCTTTCTCAGTTCTTCGCACACTTTTATCCCTCTCAAACTAGACTCTATCCTTCTTCACTCAACTAGTCATAATGTTGACTTGATTAGGTCATCTAACCTTAATCCTTATATGTATAACCTTTGTATATATATTCATGAAACTTATATGATGGTATGCATGACCTCTTTCTTCTTACCAATGTTTTATATCATTCTCTTTTACTCTTCTATCACTAAGCACACCTAATAGGCCTAATTAGCCTTGTTTTTATACAAGACACTTGATCATATCCTTCTTAGTTGGCCACAAAATTATCTTCTTTGATCAGCCATATAATAGGCCCTATCATATATAATATCATTCTTAAAATATGGATCAATCAATACATTAGGTCAACCATAGCTCAATTATCCCTTACTCATCTTTTAGGCTTTATGGAGACCTAATATGCCTTCTTAACAACATTTTACCCTTTGATATTTCTTGAAGAATATACAAACACCTCACATAATAGGAACACATCATATGCTACTCAAATATGCCTTATCCAACTTGAATTTAGGTTTATGACACCTTTTAGGTCCAACCATTATTTTAACCCTTTATCAAAATACTATTCATAAAAGGTATGTGTGTGCACAGAGAAGTTATCTTGAACAACTGAAGCATAAACATAGTTTTTCTAAACAACCATGGAAAAAAATCACATATTAATAAAACTCATGAATTTATGGTCATCATAAAATTCATCAGATACTTCAACTCAGGGCATACAGGCTCAACCTTTTCTCTGCAAGATGCTCACTCATAACTGCCAACTAACTCCAAAATATAGTTAAGGAAACATGAAATTTTGACCCCTGATTGAATATACTTAAGGGATTTCAATGCATGAACATGATCTTATAAAATCCTTAGAGAAACCTCCGTCAAAATTATTACAATTACTAATGGAAATAATTGGTCTTGTAGACCAATCTGCTGACCTTCTCTCTCACAGACTCCACTTAGCCAAATAAGCCATTTTGGATTCAATGTTATAAAATATTACACTAAATTTAAATCTTATGAAAAACATGGATATATTATTCAAGTCCTAAATAACATCATCACACACTTCAATCCATTACTCTTCCATGAAAACACATCAGGAATTATTTTCTCACTTCTACCTAATTTTATTATTGTCTACACCATTTGGTCTATTAGTGACTGGCCAAGTTGGATCACCAATTTTGCACACCTGAGATCTAGAACATATCCATAAATCTTCATGGAAAATAACTACAAGTTTCACACTTTGACCTTCATTCACTTAGCAAATTTAACTTGATCAACTCTATCTTCTACAACAAATCTCTAAAAGATAAGTACATTCTTATAGGGTTTTCTCACTTACTTGAGAAAGCACTCACACTTAAAGATGCTTGGGAGAGTTGAATACAACCTAAAATTACTTGTATGGCTATATCAAATTATTTTGATCTCTTTAGAACAAGATCTTCAACATCAAGTCATTGTTAGGGTTCTTTGAGGGTTTAGACCATCTTCCAGTCTTAATGATCATTCATGAAGCTTAGATCCTATTTATAAAAATCAATTCTTAGAAATTTGAGATAGAACATTCCTTTTCTATCATGAATTTCTTAGATTCTCATGTAGATGTTGCACATGCCAATGAGTACTTAAAAAGCTTCTCGAGTAGACAACTCTTCATTCTGTGTACTCGAGAGACCTCAATATTTTTCAAGCTTTTTCTTAAAAATCATGAATTGAAAATTCATAAACATGCTAAAAAAAACTTGACTCACCTATGTCAATGTTCATCTGCTCACCCATGTCATGAAAATTGATCTTGATAACTTATCTGGCCACCATCTCTCTTTTTGCTTTCTAAGCCTTTAACCTACAAGTCATAATAGGTCTTGAAGCTAACCTTCTAACCATTGTTCAAGATTTCATCACCTTATATATATGCCATGAAATCTCCTATCATGCTTAACTACTATCAAACATTCTTCATATATCTTGTCAATAGCTCATGATGCCTTATTAGTGCAAACTAAATCTAGAACTAGTCTAATTATAGACTTGGACTGAAGTACTTACCTCTATAGATTTCACCTTGAAATTCTCATGAGTGATTTAATGCCTCTTATTCATGCTCAAGAAACCTTATACAATTAATATTCTTCATAGCTTCAATAGATCGTCTTTGTGACACACATTGAGCATCTTTGGAGATGTTTATAGATATTTTGAGCTCCACTGAAGATCTGCATAGCTCACTTGGAGCATATTCATATTCAGAGCTAACCTTATAATAATTTTCAAGGTACTCAACACTTCATGTACAAACTCAAATAACCTCTCTAATGCTCAAACATTGTCAAGTATTCTTCATAGCTTTCACATCTTCATAGCTCATTTAGAGCATCTTCAGAATTACTTACACAAATCTTCAAAGCATATGGTTTCTTCTTCAGAGCTCACTTATTTTATCATTCTACCTGCACATATCATCTCACAAGGTATAGACAAAGATTTATAAGTTACTCAAAACTTTGACATATTGACCTGTACTTACTCATGATGATCTCAATGATATAACTAACACACATCAACTAGTACTCTCACATCACTACTTTCATACAAAAAAAAAACTCTCATTATGTTTGCATAAGAACTCATCATACACATGCCTCAAAGCTTACTTAACCATGCACCTTAACGAAAACCTTTGACATTAATGAAAATATTAATGGCAAAAGTCAACAATCAATGATAGTGCTCAACACACAATCCTACTACAACATAAAAAATTACATATAAATTATTGAGATTTCTGTGAAAAATAATTACTACCTTTTAAATTATATATTTTCCCAAATTTAATATGTCTAAATTTTTTTTGTAACATGTAAGATACCTATGAAGCTATAGCCTAAGTGTTGAAACCAAATGTAGGTGACTAAACACATCAGTGAGATCAAGATCACCTAGCCCCCTACAAAGATCTTCATATGTAAGCTTCATGAAATCCTCCTCGTCCTCCTTAGGTAAAATGCATATAACACCACATGATTTGCAATGTTGAGGTTAGACAAAAGCCCCAAATAAAGCTCCACATGTCCACCCTTAGCTGTAGCAATATGAGAAACTTGGATCATACATTAGACAAGGGTGTCAGTAAGCATCTTACATGGATTAAAAGTATCAAGCTATATAGTCTCCTTAATTGTAGAGGGTATTATTTCACGAGGATGTGGTTTTTGGATAGGCACTCTCAAGGGATGAATAGACACATGACGTGCACCTGACCTATCCTATGCAGGGCATTTTCCTCTACCTTGAAACTCTAAGAAATAAAAAATAATTTGAAACTTCATTAAGGACAAACTCAATATATATTTTTATTATAAAATACAAGGGGACCTAATTAATTTTTCAAGGCGGTTGATCAAAGACCATCCACCATTGGTCCCAAAAAAATTATTTTATCAATTCGTGGGTGCACCAATGGATTGCAATCTACTTTATTAACACATCTAGCAGTGTGCCACTTTTTCCATCATTGTATAATGCACAAAATTTGGCTTTTGTTTTTTTTCTGATCTTTCACAATGGCCACAATTAATGTTTTAGAATAGTATTCCCTACATCCATCTCTATAACCAGTCTACCTATCAATTTCACCCATTAACAAGTCAACATTTCCTATTAATGTCTCTAATGTATTTTATAGAAAATTTTGGTGGGGTTTTCCTATACGGTGATCCCTTTTTGATTTAATTAAATTCTTAAATTCTATTTTGTTTTCTATTATCTAGGTTACTAATTCCTCTTGACTACTATAAGGGCTTGAGGAACTATAGGTGCATTATGACAATTTGGTGGGCTCGGAGAGTTAGGTTATTCATTTTTACTTTCTACATTTCCCTTTTCATGTGAAGGTGTAATATGTGTTTAAAAAAATAATAATTCTAACAAAAAATTGGAAATACAATAAAATTCACTAAATTTATTTGTAATTTCACTCAAATTCATTTTCATACCTTTCCTATTACATGTCATTGTTGATTTTGAGGCAAAATGTCATATTTCTAAAATACATGTTGAGCTCTTTGCTTGTCTAGTCACAATTTGCATTGATGCCAAATGAAAGGCATGAACATTTTTTTACTTATAAAAATAGTACTACGTACATGGTTTTAAAAACTAAAACCATGTATGTGATTTAGGATTGTTAATCACGAAGCCTATGAGCCAAGACTGTGTACAAATTTTTTGAAGCCATGTATGTGAAAACATTAAAATCAAGATAAATGCTAAAAAATGTGGACTTTTTTGCCCCCCAACTTCGTGGACTTACCCACATAAATAATGTAATATAAATAGTATATTATATATACTATAATATGTATGTTATCATTGAGAGGGCCATTATTTAGATTCATCCCAACATCTTTTGATACCTTTTCCATAATTTAGTAGAACGTAAAAAATTATATTAAAAATATAAATTATTTTCACTATTTCTTCTTCTACTATGAACTATATTAACATTTGAAAGGCAATATTAAGTACAAAAATGTCAATAAATTTTTTTATAGCCAATAAAATCAACTGTCAAATTTAGTAAACAATGTCAAAGCACTCAATTTTATGGTAGTATGTATGTATTTGTATTTTTAAATGAATTATTACTTTATCTTAAAAATATTTATCAAAAAACCAAGTAGGGATAGTTAATAAAATATAAAAAGTTAGGACAACTAATAAGTTACCAGGGCTTTAACATTTCACCAATCACCTTCCCTGCACTTTTGCAAATTCGCATGAAACTCGCTCTTGAATCTCTACTAATAAGTGTTCATTATTTTTAATAATCACAAGATATTGTTTATTTTTAGGTTTATATTCCTTACATTTTCAATCTTTTTTATTTATTTATTTTTATTTTAATAGTAGCAACATTTATGAAAAATAGAAAAATACAGAGTTTCTCCTAGTTTTTCCAAAATTTATTCAGATTCAACACTTAATTCTTCCTTCTCCCCCAAGGCCTAAGTGTAAAATTATCACCTACTCATTTTTTACCACTTAAAATGAATGGATGCACCAATTAACAACAAATACCTAGTACAAACCTTTGCATATGCCTTAATGTCTAATCAATTTATATTCAATTCAATTTATTCATAGATAAAAATCATGAATCATGTATCATAATATACAAAATCCATGCTTAATATGTTTATTATATATTATATAACATTTATTATGTGCCTTCGCACTTATGCCTCCTGCTCTGTACCTATGATATTGTCTACTCTACCTTCTCATTGTTGAATTTGAATGTAAATGTCTTCTAATCGTAACAACAAATGCTCGTCTACATCTCCATCTACATTTGAGACTTGAATGTTGATTACTATATACATAATCTGATATATATATATATATATATATATATATATATATATATATATATATATATGAGGACATACATAAATTTTCATGTGCATTATTGTGTACATCTCTAATCAGGGGCAAATAGACAATTCCAATTAATTTCAAAAAAAAATACTAATTTCAATACAAATCAAGATTACATGTAAAATGCAACCCCAAAAATCATCCAAAGTTTCAGGTCACTAAACATTAACGAAATCACAATCAAAATGATAAAACAACAAGATAAAAAATTGATTCACCAAACCAAAAACCAGAACCATAAAAAATAAACCTCGATATCAAAAGTTAAAAATTATTAATTAAAAAAAACAAACAAAACAAAACAAAAAAAAAAAAAAACTTAAACTTTTACAAGATCTCCAAACAAAAAAGCAGAACCATAAAAAATAAACGTCAACATCAAAAGGTTAAAAATAAATAAAATAAAAGATTTTACAAGATCACCCCTAACACTTCAACTTCACCTAGCACAAACTTCCATAGGGAGGGAATTTAGACCCCCTGATACTCAATCAAATGCCCTTTTTAGAGCCCTTGCTCTCTCCAAAACACTAAATCCCACAAAAAGATGACCGACCTAAATCAAAAAAGCCATAAAGACAAAGATCCAACTGCCAAAGACAATGTTTCCAGTTTTCAAACTTCAACAAGGAAACCAAACTTCTTTCAGTAGGTTCCTAGTGGATCATGGGACTTAACTTACACATAGTTTTGAACCCGCAGCCATAATAGTATTAAAAACAATTTATATATATATATATATATATATATATATATATATATATATATATAATATGCATGCTATGAAAATATAGCAGATTTGATTTATACTACTGCTATCATGGAATCAAAGAAAAAAATTATACAGATTAAAAAAATCAAATCAAACAAAAAGAATATCTTAATAGAAAATGTAGAGATTCACGAAGCAAAGTAAGCACATATCTTTATATTCAATTTTTTTAGCAATAAAAGAGAAGAAGAGCAAGTTATGAATACAATTGTTGTCGTTGGTGTTACTGAAAGAAATAATATAAAAATCCTAGAAATATTTGTATTCATATTTATTTATATATGACATCTCGCATTCATATCTATTCCTATTCATATTTATTTGTATGTAAAAACTTAAGCTCACCTTGAATTCTTTCACTACTTTCATGTCTAATATTATCTTGCCCTTGTCTACCATTTCTTCATTACTCAAGCTCATAGTGAAACTTGACATTTCATCCATGCACAACTCATTGCGACATCATATGAAGTAAGACACCTCCTTCTTTTCCACCATCTACTCCACTAGAAATATAAAATATTTTTATTTAATGCTTTGTTCACAAAATGTAAAACAATTTCATTGATCATTGGTTTTGTGTGTAGTACTCCTGACGATATGCACTCTTTACTTACAAAACCTCATTTTATTAGATCATTAAGTCACATCACTCAAAACACTTTGAAATCTCTCACTACTTTCATGTTTTTTATAGCCTTGTCCTTTTGCATCATTTCATTATTGCTCAAACTAACTTTAAAATGTGTCATTCCTCCGAGATATCTCATTGCTATGTCATATAAAATAATACACTACCTTTTTCACCATAACCCCACCAAAAATATCAAATTATCATTTCATCCAAAAATAAAATAAAATCAACAATTAAAAATTTTGTATATAATATAAATATAAATTTTCACTCCCTCACTTTACAAAAACCCCACTCTCTCTCTCTCTCTATATATATATATATATTCTACTTTAGTTAGTCATGAATTACTTGCTTTGCCCTAAAAACTTAATTTTAGGGTGGTGTCGGTGAACATGAAAAGCATTTAGTTAAGACTTCTTATTTGACAAGTACAAGCAAATGTGGGTACCCACAGCAGCCTCTTTAGTTGCCGTGAGGTGAACCAAAATCTTTCACATGGAAAATGATGAATTTTCAGATAAAACGTTTTTCGTTATTTTTTAAATTGTCTATCATTATTATTATTTTTATTTTTGTGGTGCGGGAAGGCAATCTCAATATCAATGTGTCACTGAATTCATGATTTGGATCAGAGATTCAGTTCTTGAGAAAGTGGACGCACTTTTGCGAATGCTAACAAAGAGTGGTGCTCATTTATCCCATTTCTTTCACATTCGAAAATCCCTAAAACGTTTGCATGTCAGTTTCCACCCTCCCAAAATGCAATATATAAAGAAATAGGAGAGATAAAAGGCCCCGCTTAGCACTAACACAATAAAAACAAAACCAGAAAAGTGTGCAAAACTATTCATTGTATTGTACAAATTAATTGACCTTGCAAATGGTATCACCATCAGTGAATGCTACGAAAATATTCAATCTGGAAAATTGGTTGCACCATTAATTATATTTGTTTTACTTTCAAACCTCAGCTGTCTTAAAAATGGACTTAAAAGAATTTTAATTTGTATATACGTTATTCACATATGTGGATTCCAAGGAAAACACTCTGACAGGTATATTGTGATTGGAACCTGAAATGTTTGATGCTAGTAAGTTTTGTCCAATTTGATAAGTACTCAGGAGTGCCAAGAAGGCTCCTAGACTGTGGCCTGTGATTCTAATACACAATTATTCGCCGTCTGCACCTCCTCTATAACCTGTTCAGACGCAATCTTACTCCTGTTATATGTTTAATGATCATCAACAGCATTGGAAGAGTTGTTATAGAGGCATAGAAACCCATTCTCAACCTTTGGATGGACCACAATTACTTGCGCCAGAAGAATCATATAAAGCAGCTTGAGATGTGTTAGAAAATAAAAGAGAGCATAAAGAACAAAAAATAAAAACACACTCAAATTGCTACAGCAATCATGGAGAAAACAAGATTTTATTGATCTTCTTGAATCTTGCAGATCTTCTTGATCTTTTTCAATTACAAAGCTATGCTCATGTGTTTCTTAAATAGATTTGAAAATAAACAATAATTAGAAAAGCAAACTGAAGACTAATTTTAGACTTTGCATGCAAACTGAAACTAAAACAAATTCTCTAACTAATCTAAAACTATTGTGCATGCATGAGAGCCGAGGAAGGAAGTTAAACATCAAGTGGAGAAATTATCTCCTGTTAACTTCAGTTTCTAACACTCCCCCTTAATTTCTACCACTAACAATGCCTAAATTATTTACCATTCTTGCCACAGCTACGTTGCTAGTGGCTGCCATTGATGGCATACATCTCTTCACTCATTCTGTCTACCAGCTTCAACTGGGATGCTGCAAGGCAGACACAAGTCATACAAGCTGGAGCGTCTGCTCTCAACACCTAGCACTTCAGGCTGGTGGAATGAATTGGGTAGATCTACGCTGCTCCAGAATTCATTGGTTAGCACAATACATTCGACCTCCATTTATAGCAGTCTATGGAAGTCTCTAGAGAAGTCTGCTCAGTCAATGAGCTCAACAAACAACATTAAATACATTAAAGAAATAGATCCATTAGCTAGGATATGCATTAATTACATATGCAACAGGATATGCGAAAGTCACCAAGATGTGACAAAACAACAACTGGCTATGGATTGGTCTTTGGCATATATTTGCAAAGATTTGATTGCCATCAATGTTAGGTAGGCTAGAGAGTAATCTTCAGAGCTGCGTCTTCAGAGCAGCATACAGACATTCTCCCCCTTAAGTTGAAAACTGGTCTCAAATTGCTAAACCTTTTCAATACACTACCTCTCATGCGGAATACGCTGCCTTGCGAAATAAATCGCTTTATATGTGGAATACACCACCATGATGCAGATTTCGGTCTGATCTTGAACACATTCAAAGCCTCTTATCTTTGGCATTCAGAGCAGGCTCTACTTTACTATGCCTACTGATCTTCGGATATCCAACTCTCCCATGGTTTCCTATCAACTTCATCAAGCAACCCCTTGATTCTTCTTGTGATAGCTACGATCCTTTCACCATATCGACCGTCATCATATTGGTCATCATAAAACAAACTCCACAGCCAACACACTTCCTAGAATGCTATGGCATTCACAAAACGGCTACAAACTCCATCTATACAACTTGTATTCCAAGTTCTCCACAAGCAATCCTTTTGGCAACAGCTTTCCTTACGGCTTTCAATGCACACTAATTTTGGCCTGCTGCTCCACAAATACAACAACAACCTCTGTCGATGCAAAATCTCCATCCAATTTCATTATTTCTTGCATCATCCTTGCTACTCTCCATTGGCCTGTGCAAAGGCCTTCTACAGATTACGATACTCCCCTCAACTCAATGCATTTCTTACGGTTAGGTGACTCTAATATTTGACTACGATACGAACAAGAAACCTCTTCATAGCTTTATCCTTGCTATGGACACACCAAGGATTCTCCATGATCTGTTGATCACCTAAGTGCTATTATATCCTTTCTTACGCTTTGCAAGCTCTATCTCCACATTGGCTTTCTACCAACGACTTAGCTTCAGCTGACGCGATGAACATATGCATTCAACAACTGTTGTAGCACATAAAAAACATAGGTGCTCTTTCTAAAGCTTTCTTCAAGCTTTTCCATTTCCAATGGTTTACTACAATCGTTGGCTCTTCTTTCTTCAGCTGGCTCTGCTAGACCTACACGTTGGTCCTCCAAACTGGGTCTGCTCTCACAATTTCCTCCTTTCAACGGAGCTCTATTGGTTGTGCCTCTCTTCTACTCGACTCTTGCACTCTTATCATGCCTCTAGCTTGGGTGCTTCCTTTTAACGGCTCGGCTGCTTTGTTCTCCTTTTGACACAGCTGGCTCTCACTTAAATGCCCTGTAGCTACTGCTTTTGCTTCTCTCTTTCTGAGTAGCTTCACACAAACAGACAGGGTCTTCTCCAACGACTCTGCTGCTGCTGCACCTTTCCAAGATATACAATTTGGACTCTCAACATACAGACCTTCAGTCATAAAGACACATTGTTATACAGAGCTACGATGCTCAACATGATTCATACAGCGACATTTTTGACTAGGATATCACAATGGATGTCGACGAGCTACGACTCTTTCTTCTCTGATTGCTACATAGCTCGCTTTCTCCTTGCATCACCACTGTACATGGTCAACAGTTGCTGGCGCTCTTCTAATAGGCTTCGAAACTGAATTCACGATTCTCCTTATCTTGCTGTGCTTCACTCCTTCAGCTTTGTTGGCTCTGATACCAATTTGTTAGAAAATAAAACAGAGCATAAAGAATAAAAAATAAAAACACACTCAGATTGCTACAACAATCATGGAAAAAACAAGATTTTATTGATCTTCTTGAATCTTGTAGATCTTTTTGATCTTTTTCAATTACAAAGCTATACTCATGGGTTTCTTAAATAGATTTGAAAACAAACAATAATTAGAAAAGCAAACTGAAGACTAATTTTAGTCTTTACATGCAAACTGAAACTAAAACAAATTCTCTAACTAATCTAAAACTGTTGTGCATGCATGAGAGCTAAGGAAGGAATTTAAACATCAAGTGGAGAAATTATCTCCTGTTAACTTCAGTTTCTAACAAGATGGCATGACATTAAGTGCTTTCAAATATGTCTTAAGATATTCATCCCATTTGCAAGGAGTCATGGTTCCTCTCCATGTAATAAGTATAAATCTTCTGCCCAATCTTTTGATCTCTTGCAAGTCATCACTTACAACAAGGAATCCAATCCAGTTAGATGATCATACTAGGAGATATCATTATTGTTGCAAGGTCGGTGATCAAAGACCATCCACCATTGGTTCTAAAATATTTTTTTGGATCAATTCATCAATGCATCAGTGGATTATAATCTATTTTCTTGACACATTTAGCACTACTTCGTTTTTTCCATCATTGAATAGTGCCTAAATTTGGGCATTGATTTTTTTAAATCTTTCACATGGCTATAGATAATTTTTTAGAATAGTATGCTCTAAATCTATCTCTATAAGCAATCCATGTCAATTTGACCCATTAACGAATCAATTTTTTTTATTAATGTCTTTAATGTATTTTATAAATAAGTTTGGTGGGAGTTTTTTAAACATGGATTCTTTGTTTCTTTAATTAAATTCTTAAATTTTATATTTTCTTTCCTCGCTACGTTAGGGGGCTTGAGGAATTATAGGAGAGTTATGACAATTTGACGGGTTAGGAGGGTTAGGTTGTTCATATTTACTTTCCACAATTCTTTTTGCATATGAAGATGTATTATGCTTAAAAAACAATTTCAACAAAAAAAACAAATGCAATAACATTCACTAAATTTATTTGTAAATGCATTCAAATTCATTTGCATACCTTTCCTCTTGTGTGTCATTATTGATTTTAAGGTAAAATATTGCATTTCTAAAATGTGATTTGAGCTCTTTATTTGTCTCATCATGGTTTTCATTGATACCAAATGAAACACATGAACATTTTTTTACTTATAACAACAATACCACGTACGTACTTTTAAAAACTAAAATTGTGTAAGTGATTTAGGCTTGTTAATCGCCAAATCTATGAGTCAAAATTACGTACATACTTTTAAAAACTGTATATGCAAAAACATTGAAATCAAATTAAACACATAAAAAATGTCGACTTTTTGACCTCCCAACTTCACACACTTATTCAAATAAATAATATTATATATATATAAATAATTGAGAGGGCCATTATTTAAATTCATCCCAATAATTTTTTATACTTTCTCCACAATTTAACAAAACTTAAAAAATTATAATAAATATAAAAACTATTTTGAATGATTTTTCTTCTATTATAAATTATATTAACATTTAAAAAATAATATTAAATAAAAAATTGTCAACAAAAAATATCATAATAAATAAAATCAACCGTCAAATTTAATAAATAATATCAAAACAAAATTTAATAATAAAACAACAAAATAAAAAATTGATTCACCAAACAAAAAAATAAAAATAAATAAATAAAAAATAAACATCAATATCAAGAGGTAAACAAATAAAAATAAATAAAAGCTTTTTACAAGATCACCCCTAACACTTCAACTTCACCTAGCACAAACTTCCATAAGGAGGGAATTTAGACCAACTGATACTTAAATCACACTCGGATCTAAAATCCAAAACACTAAATCCCACAAAAAGATGACCGACCTAAATCCAAAAAGCAAAGATCCAACTGCCAAAGATAATGTTTCCCGTTTTCAAACTTCAATAAGGAAACCAAACTTGTGTCAAAAGGTTTCCAGTGGACCATGGGACTTTACACAGTTTTGAACCCACGATCACAATAGTACTTAAAATAAAATAAAATATTACACAAATTTTATAAAAAAACCAAACAAATATATACATCTAAGGAAAACATAGCAGATCTGATCTATATTACCACTACTATGGAATCAGAGCAAAGAATTATACAAATTAAAAAAATCAAACTCAACAAAAAAGAAACAAAAAGAATACCTTAATAGAAAATGTAGAGATTCATGAAGCAAAGTAGGGACTGATTATTATATTCTATTTTTTTAGCAAAGAAAAAAGAAGAGAAAACTATGAATATAATTATTGTTGTTGATGTTATTGAGAGAGAGAATGTAAAAATCTTTAAAATAATTATATTCATATTTATTTTTATATGACATTTTGTATTCATATGTATTTCTATCCGTATCTATTTGTATATGGCGATTTTAGATTACTTTGAATTTTTTCACTGTTTTGGAGTTTAGTATGGTCTTACCCTTGCCTACCACTTTTTCATTGCTCAAGATTATAGTGAAATATAACATCTCATCTATGCACAACACATTCCCAAATCATATGATGTAACACACTACCTCCTTTTCCACCATCACCTTCACTAGAAATATAAAATTATTGTTACTTAATGTTTTATGTACAAAATATGAAACAATTTCGTCGGTCATTGGTTTTGTGTGTAGTACTCTTAGTGATATGCTCTCTTTACTTACAAAACCCCACTTTACTAGATCATCAAGTCACACCCCTCACACTACTCAACACTCCTTGAATTCTCTCATTGTTTTCATGTTTTTTATGACCTTACCCTTTTACATCAATTCATCATTGATCAAGCTTGTTGTAAAATATGGCATCTCCTCCTTACATATCTCATTGCTATGCCATATGAAATAAAACACTTCTTTTTTCACCATAATCTAATTAAAAATATCAGATTACCATTTCATTTGAAAAAACTGAAATGAAATCAACTATTAAAAATTTTGTATATAATACAACTATTAATTTTCACTCTCTTACTTTACAAAACCCATCTCTCTCTATATATTCTATTCTACTTTAATTAGTCATGAATGACTTGCTTTTCCCTAAAAATAAGTCTTGCTTTTCCCTAAAAACTTATTTTTAAAGTGGTGTCGTCGGTGAATATGAAAAGAAATTAATTAATAAGGCATTTATGAGTTTTTATTTGACAAGAACAAGTAAATGTGGGTGCTCACAGCAGCCTGCTTACTTGCCGTCATGTGAAACAAAAAAATCTCGCATAACACTTCTTTCGTCGTTTTTGCTGTTGTTGTTGTTGTTGTTGTTGTAGTAGTAGTAGTACGGATGGGCAATTTCAATGTCAGTGTCACTGAATCCATGATTGAATCAGACATTCAGTTCTTGAGAAAGTGGGCGCACTTTTACGAATGTACACAATGAGTGGTGCTCATTGACCCCCAATTCTTTCACATTCGAAAATCCTTAAAACGTTGGCATGCCAGTTTTCCCCCTCCCAAAATGCAAAATCCTTAAAACCTTGGCCTCGCTTAGCACTGACACAATAAAAACAAAACCAGAAAAGTGTGCAAAACTATTCATTGTATTGTACAAATTAATTGACCTTGCAAATGTTATAACGATCAGTGAATGTTACCAGAATATTCAATTTGAAAACGTATTTGCACCATTAATTATATTTGTTTTACTTTCAAACCTCCAGTGTCTTAAAAATGGAATTAAAAGAATTTTAATTTGTATATCCATTATTCACATAGCTGGAGTGTAGGTGGCCCTCCAAAGGAAAATTCTGTGACAGGTATATTGTGATTGGAACCTGAAATGATGAACTCAGTTGTTTAGAATCATATAAATTAAAAGAGATGCATAGTCAGAGGAGATGAAAGTTAAGGGTAGAGAGTAATTTTTAATGGTAGCGAAAATGCTCTCCAATGGTTAAGCCAAAACAATTTTTTGTATTGACTTTTTTTGGATACATTAATGAAGAATATCACTTCATGTTTAGAGGACTCTTATATTGTGTTATTCTGTTATTTTCTATACTTCTTTTCTTATGAGCAGCTCAACTGTTGAATATTTGTGTGTGTCTAATTAGTGGAATGTAATGTTTTCTCTTGTGGGTGTCTTAGTTTAAGTGTTTTGTTTTGTGGGTAGTCATGCAACAGAGACTGACTAGCTTCTCAAGAGGAATAATAATAGGGAATTGTAACTATTGATATTAAGTGTGCTATAGTTTTTCTAATTTATTTTAATTTAAATATCATTTTTATTTTTTTCAGCAGATTTTTTTTAGGGTACGTGTTTAAATTATTGACATGTAAGGTATCCCAGCACTCAAATTTGAGATTTGACATCCATTTTAAATGTTTTTGTGGTTTTTGAGTGTATTTTATAGCTATATTTTATTATAAATTGTTAGTAAAGATTTTCAATTTTTAATAACCCTCAGAAAAAAAATGTTTGAAATATAATGTATATATTTTTTTTGTTCATATTACAAATGACAATCTAAACAGATAAATAGTACCATCATCGATCCATCCTACTAAAAACATGTAATGAAAATATTTCTTTATATTCATGAAAGAACCTAACCCTTTTTAAAAAAAAATGTGAATAGACTCTCCCTTAGATGCCCATAGAGAGATTCAATGCTTAATTAATAAAAGAGACAAAGTTGTTTAATCTTCATTTAATGATCTATAATAAAGCATAAAGAAAGTATGCCTTGGATAGGTAAACCATTTATGAATATGACATGCCCACTTGGATGCCATAAGGATTAGAGTACATGTTTATTGCTCAATTCCTACTTAGTTAAGAGGCGGGAAGGACTAGATGGAGGAGTGGTGCAGTATTGAGTAGTGTAGCAGTGGGGGAAATGATGTTCCTAGGTTGAGATTTATTTATTAGGCATATTTTCTGTTATTATTCTCATTTGATTTTGATTTGGGCATATGAGAATGATACAATAACTTATTTAAATCATTATAGTTTTCTACAATTTTAGTTATTGGATTAAATTTATTCTTGTTATTTTTATTAAAATTATGTACACAAATTTTATGCATTTACATTTGAGTTTCATTGCAATTCGTCATTTAATTTACAGATTAGAATTGGTGCTAAAAAATGCAACATGTTAGGGATAATATATCTAAAGATTATTAAATTTAATTTTTTAAGATATATTGATAATGAAGATACAATTACTCACCCTTTTTTAGAGGAGCTAATGCATTGAACGTTCACATTACTTTCTAAGATGCACACAATTGTTAATTTACTTTGTGTTATATTATTACCATGATATTGTGTTGTTGTGTGCACATTTTAAGCCTTGTTCTAAAATAATATTTTATTTAAATATTAAATTGTTGTTGATAAAATTATTTGAGAAATATAAAACTGTTAGTTCTTGAGATCAAAGACACAATGCATCAATTTATTAGTATATTTTGAATTTGTATATGCAGAGGTAATTCCTTAATATTATAAATGTTGAAATCCTTGTTCTATTAATTGACTATTCATTATAAAACTTAAATGGTTTCTGTTTAGATTTTTGAGTGTGTTGATAATCAAATACCTCATGTGAATACAAAAGAGGGAGGTGGATGAAATTTATTCTTGGAGGAAACCTTAACACTTTCGTAGAAGGCTTTAATGGTGCTAGGATACAAATATTAGTTTTTAAATCACTATGAGGCTAATATACAATAAAATAAGAATAAGTAATGATGAAACAATAATAAAACATTTTTTTATGGTTTTTAATATATGCGAATATGAAGAATTTTATTGTGAGATATTTGTTCTTGGAGATAAAACTCTATGAATTATGCTAAATACCTCGAGTTGTCAAATGAGTAACAACCTACCAAGTAAGGACAAAATTGGTGGCATAAGGCTTTAAGGCCCCATCATGAATTAAATAGCCTATTGGCGTTACACCCCCTGAGAAAAGTGGAAAATTCTTGATTGTTATGAACATACATAACTCAGCATCCATCTCTTTACGGTAACATAAAATTTTGGTTTATTGAAGCTGTCTTTATATTAACATGGTCATTCTAATTATTTCACATTTTAAATTTCATCAGAAATTATTTACATTATTCTCTTTCTTATAAGAAAAAGAGCATAGCATCCAAGGAATAATAAACGCAAACCATTAAAAAAATTTAATGTTTATTTTTATATATTCCTTGGGTGATGTAAACATTAAGTTTGCAAGGAATGCTTATGGTAGAAAGTTTCCTTAACTATTATTTAAAATGTTTTACATTGACATGTAATATGGATTGGGAAGTAGATTAAATTAAATATTATCTGCACCTACAATATTTGTATGCATTAAGTTCATTATGTGTCAATTATATTAGACGATCCAGTGTTGCGTTGATTTATTTTGACTCTTGCTTAGTGCAAGAAGATAATGATAGGATTTTGTTTTTTTGCTTTGTTTTGATTTTTTTTTGGGGTGTGTGTGTGAGACTTTGATTAGAATAAATTTAATAATAGAAAGGATGTAAACGAAGTGATTTTTATTTTTCTTAAAATAGATATTGTTTTTTCTATTTAATTATTAAAAAAAAAAAAGTATTATAAAGAGGGAACAATACATAAAAATAAATAAAAATAGAAGTGTGTTGATGTAGGAGCATCCTGGGTCTTGTGTAATTTTGCATCAACTAGAAACAAAGTGCAGTGTATTTTTTTTTTTTTTTTAAGGTTGTGGAATTTTTTGTGTGAACTTTTTTACCTCTTTGAATTATATTGTAAAAGTATTATTTTATCCTGGAAAGACACAAAGATATTTGATTGCTTATGTTAGTCTGTGGGGACTATATAGTCGTAGAAAATTGTTTGAAATGGTTCTTAAACTATATCATGAATTAATTGATAAATTTTTTTGGGTTCATAGCATATGACACCTACAAAATGTCTACCAAATTTCAAACCATTTAGAGGTAGCATGGAGACATACCAACTATTACACTAGCTTGAGGTTTCTTCACTTATGATTATATTTAAGAATGAATTGGATATTAAAACTTAGTGGTGGTGTATTGCATGAGATCTAAAGCCTCGTTGCAAAATTCTAAATAATTTGGAGCTATCGTAGAGACAAACCAATTATTACACTAGTAGTATGTTTATTCATTTGTGGTTATGTTTTGAAATCAATTAGACATTGAAACTTGGTAGAATCTTAGTAAATGACATATGCAACCTTTGTAAAAAATTTCAAATCATTTAGAGTCACTGAACTAAATTTTCAATTGTTTATTTTAGGCTATGCTTATGTCACTAGGTAGAAGGTTCATAACCTTGAGGTTTATATGTCGTAAGAATTGGCTTATCAAATTTGGATATATCTCATAAAATTTATTCTTAAATTTTTTTCTTAAGTTCAGACCAATTGTACAAGTGAGGAAAAAGTTATGATAGTTTGTGTAAACTATCATTTTATCAGGTGATGCATCTACCCAGTCTATAGAAATTTTATGGTTGTGCACTATAATAATAAAATGATTTAGGTCACCAATATTGGATAGGTAATGTAAAATGTAAACTGATAGGCATGCTTTAAATTTCATCCCAATTGGATAAGTGGAGCCAATTTTATGATAGTTTTTGTAACTACAATTTAACTAGAAACAATCTTCTATCTACCCTAATGATTCACTATCTTGCAGAATCCCTATGGTAATCTACAATACCTAAAATTTAATGGGATGTTATTAAACGTAGTCATATTTATATGTTTAAAATTTAAAATTATTTTTATGTATATAATTAATGTTTTTAAAGTTTTAGTAAGTTTTATTCTTCTTGAAAATGCCATGTTTGTAGTCTATAAGGTTGTTCTTCACCTGCGGTGATCTATGTTAACACGTAGTTATTGAAATTTATAAGGGTGATGAAAAAGTTATCTATGATATTTAGTTAAAATTCCATGTCCATTAGATCAATGAATTGGATGTTATGATGTTTTTTCTAGTTGTCATTTAGCCTAAAACATCACATGGCAATTTTGATAGTTAAATGTGGATATTAAAAATTGAAGGCCCCCTGACTATTGTACATTATGTGGAGGTTACAGAAGTTGAAGAGAAACCCCATGAATATGGGGATGTAAATAGGAATACATGATGGAAATAAAGTAGGTTTTTATTTTCTGAGAAGAGTTTTGGAGAGACAAGCTTGGAAGGAGAAAAACTCTCTAGGTGTAGAATAAAGAGTTGTATCAGTTTGAAAAGGACTATATGAGAGTCTAGAACTATTTCATGTGATGTAATAAGCATTTATAGACATGTGTGAGTGAGTTTATATGGATTTTATAGTATGATATAATCTTCACTATGTGGAAATCAATAATATAGTTACTTTTATGTGACAGTCAATGATTTAACAAAATATGCATGTGTTCATGGATGTTTAAACCTGTACAACATGGTAGATAAACACAAAAATTAAATGGTCCCTCTATTTTTAGTGTTTTAACCTAGTGAAATCAGAGCAAGGTAGTGTCATTATGGTTATGATAAACTCATTAATCTGTGTTTTATGATATGAGAGATAAGTCTACATAGAGACTGCAAGTTGTTGAGAAGTTTTCATAGGTGGTTACAACTATGTGAAGTCCTACATGATTGCGAGGGAGTTTATGAGAGACTAAATTTGGAATCCATTTTAGGTTAGGATATAGGATCATGTTGATTCATGGTAAGAGATTGTACATGAGAGAAGATCACGTGAGGTAGAAGGTTTGACAGAGATGTTGAAGAAATTTTAGGCAAGTCTACATATGACTACACAAAGTGATGTTAGTGAAATTTCATGTGAAGATGATGAGGAATAGATAATGGTGGGGTTGATTTCACTATAATCAAGATTGGATGATTTAGAAAGAGGCCAAGCAATCAAAGTAAAATATGTTATCATATAAAAGAGACCAACCAAGGTTGTGGTGGAGAAAAAATTTAAATCTCTGAATGATATTTTTTCTATTTTATGGAATTGAAAGTTTTGAACAATTCATGACTTGTATAGTTGAGCTATATATGTATTTTGAGTGTATAAATGTTGCTGACCTCATGAGGGTAAAGGATGCATGTAAGTGATTGTGTAGAGTTGTAGTATTATATTGAAAGGATATCTTCGAAGTGAGGAGATAAATGAAAGGTAAGTGGATAGTTGTGAATGGGAAAAAATGGTTTCTAAGATGTTGGTGAATTTTGTGCACCCAAAATTGTATTTGAAATGGTCGAAGAAGCTTCATATGAAGAGGATTGAGAATGAATATGAGAATCATATTTCCAAGAGGGGAAATATGGATGGGGAGCTTCCATGTGAGAAGACAAGGAAAATTTCAATAATTACCATGGAGGTGTATAGGTACACCAAATAGGAACATTTTTTCTAGGAAGGCAACAAGGAGAGGCTTCTATATGTAGATCTTAGTTTTGATTTTTAGACCAACAATGTGTATGTGAGCATGAGAAACACATAGGTGATTATATATGTAATACATATGAAGTGGAGGTGGTATATTGTCCACCAAAATGTGGAGACCCATTGTCTGCTGATGGAAAAGAGATTTTGAAGTCCCATGAGTGGATAAGTTTTGATTTTCCCTTGATTTACAAGGGCAATGAGATTGTCAAATTTTTATTGGATGGTAGTAGGGTTGAGGAAAACTAAGGCATGAATTTTTATATGAATGAAATAAATAAATTTTTCATCCATGTATATTTTCCAGTGACTGAAGAGATAAATTATGATTTGTGTGTTTCCATGAAGGAACTAAAAAATTTGAATGAAGAAGGCAACCAAAATGAGTTACAAGTTTCTATGAAGGAAAAAATAGAGGTGGAAGAAGTTCAAGCTAATGTATATGAGTAGACATAGTTTATAACAAACCATTTGAAGGAGAAAAAAACATAAATAAGGATGCAAAGATTACAACCCCTGAAGTTGTTGAAAATGGGCCTACAAGAGTCCATAATGAGAAATAAATATGTGAGAAGAATGTAAGTAATAGAGAATTTTTAGACAACATGTCCTTGAGACATGAAGGAGAGTTGGAGTTTTTTTAGGGAGATTTTGTTTCCCTTAATTTATTTCTACAATGTGTAGGTCCAACTATGGAGATAACAGCTAAGGAAAGGACTGGGTATGGTGTAGTCCATCATGTTCATTGGTATGAGAGATAAAGTGAAGAATCTATCTAAGGGAGTGATATGGAAGTAGTGGATGGAGATATGGTTAGTGTTGATGTTATATCTAATTTTGAGTGTCTTCAAGTTGAAATGGAGACATGAGAGAGTGGTGAAGCATGGTAACATGTTTGTTCTGAAGGGTATATACAATTTGAGACTCATTTTTAGCTAATGGATGAAAGAGAGTTATCACATGAAAAATTAAATGATGGTAAAGGATTTAATAGGCCAAATAATGACATTGATGTTGTAATCAAAATTATGGGGAGGAAGGGTGAATCATTCTTAAAAACCTTTCCTATCCATTCTACTTAAAAAATCATAAACTATTTAAACAAGCACATATCCACATAAGCATGAAACACATGAAAACATAACGTATGTGGGAAACCCTAAATGGGAATAAAACCCATTTATATATTAAAATGTACTACATTAATATAATACAAGTACCAAATTTAGTGAAGCACCCACTTCACATGGAGCACCAACCCCAACTAACTAACCACCAACTTAGCTATGCTTTACCAAGCACCAACTTGCAAAGAGGCACAAACCACCTAGATGACTCAACACCAAATCAGACATATGAAAGTCTTGATCAAATTATTAACACTTTGTTTCTTATACAATAGATGATGATCTCCTTCTTCAGATCTTATCTCTCTTTAATCCCTCTCAAATTGCCTTCTAGGCTTCTTTGTTAAACTAATCTTCTTGACTTGATTAGGTCATATGACCTTGATATTCATACACATAAATTATGTTAAATATTCATAAAATATCTTATCCAATTTTTTTATGGCCTAAAATACCTTATTATTCTCACCAATGTACTATCTTATTCTCTTGCACTCTAGACACTCCAATAGGCCTAAAACTACCTTGTATTTATACATGTCTCTTGTTCATATCCTTCTTGGTCAGCCAAACACCCATAACCTCTTAGGCATGCAATTGAATATATCTCATGACATATCATAAACATGTGTCAAACATTATTTGAGTCCATTTAGGTCTGACATACCTCAAATAGGCCTCATTTCATCTTTAGGTCTCATGGAGACCTAATCCAATTAGGTATACTTTATGACACATTACACTTTGTAGGAAAATATCATATTACACTAAAATAGACCCATTAAATGCTTATATATTTTCCAAAACACCTTTTAACTTTAACCATGACTTAAAACATGCCATTATTATTGTTCATAATTAGGCATGTTCATACTTAGAATGTCTATCTTGAGCAACTGAAGAATAAACACAATTTTAAGAAATAAACATGGAAAAAAATAAAATATAAATAATAAATATTACCTTAGATTCATAAAAAGGTGATTTATAATTCATAACTCAGTGTAAAAAGAATCAAACCCTTCACTATAAATATCCCACTCAAAACTACTGACTAGCCTCAAAACACAGTCATGGAAACCTGAACTTATGACACCTAAAATAACATAAAAAAGGACTTAAAATGCGTGAAATTGAACCTTAAAAAAATTAATAATAACATATTATAAATATATCATAATATACAATGGAAATTATTGGTCTTGCAGACCAATTTGTTGCCTTGAGTACATAGTCAAACCTAAAGTGGTCAACCCATTTTGGCTTCAATATTTCAATCAATTTTATTGAAACTCAAAATTTATAAAAATAATGGATAGGAAATATATGTCCCAATAAAAAATATCATGTGCATTAGATGATTCAAATCAGTGCATAGAGCCTCAAACTCATCATTGCAACTTGTTTTCCCAGAATTGTCAGTTTGCCTTGAAGTAAAATCATGGTGAAAATGACCTTATACACATGTATGACCACTTTAAAATAATTTAAATTCATTTATATTATCTTATTTTATCATTATAAAATTATAAAATAAAAATATAACATGGTCAAATGGCAATATTGGTCTTGCAGACCAATCTCATAACGTTACACCTTCATTGTCTTACGTGTACTAGACAAGTCAACTTATGAGAAACATTTTCATCATATTCACTGACCTCTAAAACTTATATCCAACATGAAAACGTATTAAAAGTCTTGAAAAATGTATTCATTAACTTGGATTCATCCTTAATCCATGGTAACACATCCCTAATCACCTTCTCACTTCTACCTTAGTTTCTCACTATTGCACCATTAGGCCTGTTAGTGATAGGTTTTCTTGGATGACTGATTTAGCACACATGAGGGATATAAATTATCCATAAAATTCCATGGATACAAACTACAAGTATCAAAAAATTTTCTCCATCCATTTAGTAACTTTGATTTGGTTAACTCTAATTACTACAATAAATCTTTGAGAAACAAGGCCTTTCTTCTAGGATCCACTCACTCACCTGACAAACCAATAATATTTGGAGATGATTTGGAGAGTTTAAAACAACATCTAATCAATTCAATATCCATAATTATAAATTTTGAGAACTTTAGAATAACTTCTTTCATATTGGGTCATTGTTAAGGTTTTAGAGAGGGTTAAAACTATTTCTAGTGTTAATGATTATTCATAAAGTATTTACCCTCATTTAAAAACTAATTCCTATATATATTAGGTAGGACCCTTCTCAATCTCTCCTTAACATATTAGGGTCCCATGTAGAGGTTACACATGCCAATGAACACTTGATAATCCTTCCCAGGTTGACAACCCTTCATTTTGTGCACTTGGATTTATCCCTAATGTATTAAAATTATTTAAAAACTTATCAATGCACTTGTATTCATCCCTAATCCATGATAACACATCCTTAATAACCTTCTCACTTCTACCTAGGTTTGTCACTATTTGCACCATTAGGCCTATTAGCGATAAGTTATCTTGGATGACTAGTTTAGCACACCTAAGGGATATAAATTGCCCATAAACCAACATGGATAAATAATAAAATTATCAAACTTTGTATTCCATCCATTTATCACTTTTGACTTGGTCAACTCTAGCTGCTATAGCAAATCTATGATAAATAAGGTCTTTCCTATAGGGTCCACTCATTCACCTAAAAAACCAATCACACCTCCACATGCCTAAGAAAGTTAAATATATTATCCAATAATTTAACTATCAATAATAATCCATTATAATCACTTTATAATAAATTTTTTCATATCAGGTCATTGTTAGGGTTTTAGAGAGGGTTAACACTATTTATGGTGTTAACGATTATTTAAAAATGATTTCCCCTCATTTATAAAAATAATACCTAGATATATTAGATAGGACCATTCCCCATCTCTCCTTAACAACTAAGGATCCCTTGCAGAGGCTATATGTGCCAATTAACACTTGAAATTCCTTCTCAAGTTGAGAACCCTTCATTCTATGTACCTGGGAGACCTTAAAACATTTTTTCAAGCCTGAACCTTCAAAATTTGACCTCAAACTTGGTAAACATACCTATAAAAATATATCATACCAATGATAGTTCTCACATTATCATTCTTAACTTGAAATCTAAAACTCATGCCTCATTTGGCCACCATTTCTCTCTTTGCTTGATTAGACCTTGATATGCAGGTCAGATTAGGCCTTTAAAATGACCTTCAAGCTTCTTTTCATTCACTCTCTACCCCATTATAAAACTCAATAAAACTCTCTCTTTATAAAACACTACTTTACATCCTTCATAGGCCTTTAGAATACCTCATGACACCTCATTAGGTTAGGCAGTGTCTAGAACTAGTCTAGTTATAGACTTGGACTCAAGGTCTTACCCCTGTAGGCTTACCTTGAAACTCCCCTTAGTGATCCAAGGAATCATATTCATGCTTAATTAACATTATATATCATATTATTCCTCTATGCATCCATCTCACTAGGCCATCATACTCAAACCTTCTCACTAGGACTTTACAAGCTATGACTAGTATCATGACTAAGCTTCTCAAGAACTTAAAGCTTGACAACTATTATTGAAACACTCTTTGGTGCTTCTACACATTGATCACATACCTTAGATTTTTTTCAAATAATGTCATAACTCTGCACATACCTCTTAATTCTCATTATTCACATGCAAATGATATTATTATGCTTGTTATGACTAGACTTCTTAAGACACCTTGTACTCAAGAGCTAGTACTTAAACATGCTTTACTTGACTTGAGCGTTGACATCAACCTCAAAAGAATAATTAGGTTGAATTAAAATTATCTTTTAATAAAGAAACATTAGGTTGCCTTCAAATTCTCTCTTGTCACATAACATGGCTTCCTTGTCACATCAAGCACACAAGATCATACCTTATAGGCCACTCACCATTCATCTTCACTAGATGCATCTTGACATCAATGACGTCAACCTTGACATCAAATGACATTAACCTTGACATCAATTAAAACACTTTATCAATAATGGATAATGCTTATATCATGATGAGAGATGAGGGATGAGGGAGTGTACTTGAGTTTGAGATCAACTATGGTATGTTTGAAGGAACCTAATTTTGTAGGTATGGAGAGTGAGTTTGTTGAGATCAACAATTGGGAGGAATTACTAGTGTGTATTTAAGTCCAAGCATGTGAAGAGGATGTTTACATTTTAGTATAGATGGAGTGATTTATTTTTATAGTTATGTATACAATAGAGGATGAGAAGGTAATTACTATCCATGAGATTATATTAGATGATATGGGTTATCAATTCATTTATGTTGATATTGAGAGTGATAGATAAGACTACATCCATGATTGAGAAGCTACATAATGTAGTATATGATGTTGTGAGTGATCCAATAGTTAGTTGGACAATGTGAAAAAAAAACCAAATGGGATTTAGGTGGATGTGGATAGACAAAATTAGGTTTGAACCCATATGGGAGTGTGTGATACATGACAAATCATTTTGGTAGTGGTGAATGAATAAAATTAGGTTTTAGCCCACAAGTGAGTTGATTGAGAGATGTTTATGCCTTTGGGAAATGAGGATGGATTATGATGTGTCTCATCCCATAGAGTAAATTTTTTTTGATGAGTTAAATATCATAATGAGTGAGAGAAATATTAGCAATGTGAATAGAAGACAATGAAAACTAACATGCAGGAGCTGGAAATGGTGAATAAAAAAGAATACCTAATAGTTGATTGTATTAGTATGTTGGAAGGGGATGCCATGGTCACTTTTAGTCATGAACAAAATAGTTAATTTTCTATTTATCCCATCTATGTGAGTATCATCTCACATTTTATAAACCTCAAGTGTCTAATGTAGGAACATCTTGGGTCTTGTGCAATCTTGCATCATCCAAAAATAGAGTGCGTTGTTTTTTTTTTTGGTTTTTTGGTTGTGGCATTTTGTATATGAGCTTGTTTACCTCTTGGAATAATGTTTTAAAAGTATTATTTTATCATGGAAATATGTATAGATATTTGACCATTTATGTTAGTTTACAAGGAATTTTCAATCACATAAACATGTTTTAAATGGTTCTTTAACTATGGTATGAATTAGCTAATGAAATTTGTGGGGTCTTGACATATGACACCTAAAACATCTATACCAATTGTCAAACCATTTGGAGCTACTACAGAGACATAATGACTATTACACTATCATGCAATTTCTTCACTTGTGGTTATGTTTTAAAATTAATTGGATGTTGAAAATTTGTGGCTTCTTAGTAAATGACATCTACAACCCATGTGAAAAAATTTAGACCATTTAAAGCTACCTCAGAGACAAAACTATTACACTAACATGAGGTTTATTCACTTTTAGTTAAATTTCAAAATGAATTAGATAATTAAACTTAGTGTAAGCTTAGTACATGACATCTAAAACTCCTATACAAAATTACAGAACATTTGGAGTAACCTCACTAAAGTTGTAGTTGTTTATTTAAGGTTATGTCTATGTCACTAGGAAGAAGTTTCATGACCTTATGGTTTAGATTTGGTAAGAACTAGATTACCAAATTTTGATCAATTTAATAAAATTTATTCTTGAATATTTTTTCTAAATATAATATCAATTGGACAAGTGAGGCAAAATTTATGATAGCTTTTGTAAATTGTCATTCTGTCAGGTGATGCATCTACCTAGTCTATAAAAGGTTTATGGTTATTCTATATAGCAAAAAAAAGATACAGGTTACCAAATTTGAAGAGGAGATATAAAAATAAAAATGAAAGGTTTTCTTCAAATTTAATCTTTATTGGATACATGGAGCCAACATTATGATAGTGTTTTTACTATCATTTAACTAGATATATGCTTCTATCTAGCTTGACAGTTCACTATATTTAGGAATCCATGTATTAACATGAGGTATATAAAATTTAATGCATTGGTATTAAATATAGTAATATTTATAATTTTAAAATTTTAGATCATTTGGATACACAAAATTAATGTTTCATAAGTTGTATTAACTTCTATTCTTCCTAAAAATGTCATCTATGTAGTCTGCAAGGTTCTTCTTCACCTGTGGTGACCTATGTTAACCCATGGTAACTAAAATTTATAGGGGTGATAAAAAAAATTATATGATTTGTGATTCAAATTTTATATCCATTATATCAACATTATGAAAGTTATGGTGTTTTTTTAAATGTCTTTTAGCGTATAATGTCACCTAACGATTCTAATAGTTCTGACAATTAGGTGCAAATCTTGAAAACTGAAGGCCGCTTCACTATTATATGTTATGTGGAGGTTAGGTAAGTTTAATAGAGACACCATGAATTTCAAGATGTTAAGATGAATACAAGAGGAAGGGAAAGTATTTTTTTATTTTTTTTAGAAGAGTTTTGGAGAGACAAGCTGGGAAGGAGAAGAACTCTCTAGGAGTAGAAAATAGATTTGTATCAGTTTGAAAAGGATTATATGAGAGTCTCTAACTCTTTCATGTGATGCAATAATCCTTTATAGTTATGTGTGAGTGTGATTGTGTGGTTTATAGTATGATTTTTATTTCACTATGTGAAATGCAATAATATAGTCTTTGTTATGTGATAGTCAATTATTTGACAAAATGTTAATGTGTGTCCATGGATATTTAAACCTCTAAAACACAGGAGATAAATTTAGACCTTAAATAGTCCCCCTCTTGTTAATGTTTTCACCATGTGCATTGGGAGTTAGCTACCAATTCCTATGAAATTCTATCAAAATGACCTTAAGATAAAAATAAAGAAGACCATAATTCCCTTAACCAAAAATAGAGGATAACATGCATGGATCCCTTATTTAGCAAAGGCCGGATAGAAGAGATTTATATTCCATAATATAATAGTTAATAATAAATATTTATACCATTAGATATATGTCTCAATGATTTTTATGTTTGAAATATTTAAGGATGTAATAAATGAATGTATTAAACTATAATAGTATTATCCCTCTATAAATAATGATTATCTTTAAATTTGATAACATGTTTTAGTGTTTTTTAAAAATATATTTTAACATGAATTTTTGAACATAGAATTTTAAGTTAATTCTATAATGTAAGAAAGAAAATAAACTCTTCATATTATTCATGAAATTTATGAATTTTAAAAAACACATAGTTCAAACACTTCCTTAAATATTCCCTTAGAGAAGGTGTGTTGTTAAGATAGAGACCCTAAAGTGAAGGCAAAATTATATGAAATATTTGGAACTTCCTTTGAATCATTAGAGGAAAAATTTGATGAAGAGTTGAGAAACAAAAAATAAAATGTGACAACAAGAAGAAAGTTTCACCATGAATGGGTAGATTAGTTTCAATGGTTAATTTATTTTGAGTATGAAGATAAAAAATTCATGAAGTGTGAATATTATATAAAAAATTTGGACCATGGAGTATAAGGAAAGGATACACTATAGAAAAACATGATGCTCTTTTAACTCATGAGAATTATATATAACATAAGGAAGTTGTTTACACATGTTATGTGTTAAGGAGAAACATGTCAAGTATATCTGAGAGCATGTTGCAAAATCTCAAGATAAAAATAAAGAAATAATGATCAACATAATGAAAACAATGCATTTTTTTCAAAGATTATTTATCATTATATAAACAATGAAAATCTTTGTAATTTTCTCTTGTACTTAGAAACACTTAATATTACAAAGTCCTTAGAATATGCTTCACATACAAATTGTTTTTTACAAAATATTTTTTGTATTTCATATAAAAGTATATTTAAAAAATGAAAGTTAATATTATGTTAAATAACCATTTATTTTCATTGATGTTGGATGAAATCACTAATCCCAGTCTCAAACAACATCTTGTTCTCTATGCTACATATATAGACTCAAAAGGTATTGGACCATTGATTTATGAATTTATGGTACTCAAGAATGTGGCCAATGGAAAAGGGAAAATAATATATGACAATGTGCATGGAGTAATAAACAATCAAGGTATTATATTAGATAGGATGGTTGATTTTTATACATATGGGGCATCAATAATAGTATGATGCGAAAATGATTTTGTTTCATATTTAAGAAAAGATATCCCAAATTTTATCACAATTATTTATGTAGCACATCAAGGGCCATTGACATTTTCACATGCTTCAAAGAGGTTTCCTGAGTTGATGTATGTAGAAAATATTATAAATAAGGTATATTCATCAGTATAAAATTCTTCAAAAATAAATAGTGAATTAACATTACTATTGAAGGTCATGAAAATTTATGTTCCTTATGTTTTAAAAATACATGGAGTTAGAGGTCATGCAAATTTATGTTCTTGATGTTTTAAATACACATGGAGTTAGATGGTTATCTAGGCACAATGTCATTCAAAGGTTAGTAAATCTTATGCCAATAGTTTTAACACTATATGAAAATGAAAGAAGTAGCTAATCATGGTAAGTTAAGACACAAATTTATTTAGTGTAATTTTATTTGCATATGCTTTTATACATTTTAGGTGAGCTCAATATGTTGAATAAAAAAATTTAGGAAGAAAAAATTGATATCATAATTATTTACACGTCTTTGAAGGTGACCATTAATAACCTAACAAGATGGTTTTTAAGGAGTAAAAAAATTTCTAAAAGGCACAATATACAAAATTCTTATTTGACATTATGGATGGATTTATTGAAATCATGGATAAAGAAGGTGAATTCAATGATAAACATAACTTAGTATATGTGTGTGATAATGATGCTCAATTTTGTTTTAGTGATGAAAAACATAAAAAATGAAACCTTAAATAGATGAAACACTATAAAGTTACAAGAAGATCATAAAATATTACATTAAAGATATTTAGGATTATTTGAATGAAAGATTCCTTGATCTTCATCTTTTCAATACTACCGAACTATTTGGCCCCAAATTTTATCATCAAGAACACAAAGGCTAAGATAATTTTTTATAATGATGGTTAGAGGTTATTATCACTAATTTATAGCCTATCAATTGAGAGGATTAAATTGAGATAAACCTATTGTTTGATACTAAAGCTTGTAAAAGAGGGATGCGTCCTTTTGATGATTACTAAATTTGACTTGTGAGGATTTTTTGATGAATGAAACATAGAGAGTGTATGTTATATCATAAAAAATGTAGATGCTAAATTCTCATCTCTTTTATGTCAAAATTAAAATCAAAATCAATTTATTTTAATAACACACAAATCACCAAACCACCCAAATTTGCCCACATACCTAACATGCATATTCTAAAAAAGCATTGGGGCATACCTAATTGGGGAAATGCACCATAACCAACTATCATATTTTTCTAGTTTAATCTAAGCCAAATTATTATTCTTATAACCAAGAATCTAGGGTAATTTATTTGAACAAATAGTCAAATTTGGATATTGTAGAAATCATATGGAAGTTAATCTAGATCAATTAGAAAATCTAATAAAATCAAATGCCTAAATAAAAAAATCCATATAAATTAGCTAATTTCTAATTACATAATATTTAAAATTAAAAATTATGACTTCATCATGACACTACCCATAAAGATGTCAAGAACTATCATAAATACAAGCAAATATCAGAATTTAGATTCCATGTCCCATTAGTGCAACCTCTTTCCAAAACATTTATTACATTAAGTACTCTAAATTGAACTAAATTGTAGACACACATATAATTATTAATCCTACATATATAATTGATCTAATCAAGCTATAAATAGAGGATGACCCATCTAGGCATAGAAAACGTTTTGTCCAAAGAAGATCTATATAAACCTATTGAAAAGCTTCAAAAATTCTTCCAGTTTTAAACCAAACCACTTGTAAATAAGGGGAGATGCCATCAAAGTGAAAAAGTGACATTTATAAAGAATCCTAACTTTACAATCTAGGCACAAACAAACATGAATTGAGATTGGAAAATGAATCCATTAGAAAGGTATAGCATTTGGTTATGTTTTTCTATTTATTTACATTCTCTTAGACCTTTCCCAATCTAAAGGATTATGCTTGAGGTGTTGTGTTTGTCAATTTTTTTTAATGAACTAACCCTTATTATATTCAAAATCTACATTAGGTACTACCTAGTGGGACCAATGTACCCCAAAATATTCTTGGGAATATTCTATCACCCTATAAATTTGAAAAAAATATCATTTTGACCTATTTTTGCTTTATTTAATTTAAATTTTATATATTTTCCTATTTTTTGAATTGATGGGATCACTTTTCATTTCGTTAAAATCATTCCTCATAATCGGTGGTATCAACCTATGTAACGGTGATATCACTCCTGTGTTATTTTTCTATTTCTATGTTTTTAAGAAAATGGTAGGATCACCCTGTTAAATAATGACATCACATTGTAGATTAGTGAGATCACTCTAAAGCATTAAAAATATCAAATAATTAAAATGACCTACAAATTTATGATAATGAACTACTAAATAATGGTATCATTATGCTAAATGGTAGGATCACAAAGGTAACCTTATCTATTTTATGTTTCCTATAAGTTTATACTAATTGATGACATTGCTCTACAAATAGATGATATCACTCTATTAATCAATGAAATTTCTAGTTCCCTATTATTTATTTTATCTAATTACAAAATAGTGGGATCACCCTACTAAATGATATAATTGATCTTCTAAATGGTAGGATCGCGTTGTGTATTTTTCTACCAAGTTAAGCAATCAAAGTATCAACTTCCCATACTTTTTAAAGACCACTTTTCAAACTTATAAATTTTTTCTTTTAGGTTATGATATCTAAATAAGTGGATTTATTTACAAACTAAGAATATTTTCAAATGAAATTTTAGTTTAGTGTTTAATCAATGAATGTATTATTTCTTTCACAACATGCCCTGATTCTTCTAAGAAATAGGGAACCTTCTTTTTTCCCTTTTGATATACTCTTGATTACACTCATGGCTCATTGATCTCAATAATATTATGTTTCCTAGGTGGTCTATCTTGGTTTGCATGCTAAATTGGGACCTAAAACCATCACTATTGGAAATACCACATCTATTTGAGTCAACTTTGTATTTTTTAGTTTGTGTGAAAGTGGAATTTTGACCTCCAAATTTACATTTAAAGCCTAGATCTCTTGGATCTCTTAGTTCTCCAATCCTTCTCTAGGAGTTAATATTTATTTCTATTTTATTTGGGCTCCCTAAACCTATCCCATTATGACAACAAAGTTTGAAAGATAAAGTTTCATATACAACTCTTAGTCCTAAAGTGGAGTCTAGTTGAACTTATGCTCACTTGAAAGTCTTGCTTCTTTATTCTCTCAACTCCCTATAGTTGATTCATGGGGGTGAATTTTATTCACATGTCCTTTGAAATCTTGAAAACCATTATGATAATATTACCAATCTCATGTGAATAATTTTTATATTTTACACTTGGTCATTTGATGATTTTTTGATTGACTTGTGTCTAGTTGAAGATCTCAAGAAAAAGGTGTTTTGATCCCCACATAGGTCTAGCTATAGGTGAGGGTTATTTTCTAAAGTACCTAGAATTAATTAGGATTCCAACCCTTGACCTAGATCTTTGAATTTCATTTTTACTGTCTTACCTAACCATGCTTTTCCATAGTCTTTCAGTTTAATTTAAAATTATCTAAAAGTCTTAGACCTAATCAAATATCAAAGTCCAATTAGGTCGAGGTGTTATTTATTTGTAAAGGCTTAGTGTTAATTGGACTTCAAATGTCTGAATTGGTCTAGAAGGAAGTTATTTTAGTGCCTTTATTTCTAATTAGATTAATTCCTCCAAGTAAGTCTAGTATAATTTATTGAGGGAAACTTTAACATTATTTAGGGGAATTTTTTTAATTGAGTCTTTGGGCCTTATGTTAATTTTTTGGTAGTATTCATCAATCCCCATAACCCTGACTAGGTCTTTGGCATCTCAGGGCCTATTCTCTATGCAAATCAAGGGGAAATTATTGATTAGGTTAGTGATTGTCCCCCACTCCATATAACTTTGGGGATCTCTCCTTAATATCCCCAATGCTTTTAGGATAAACTCCTTAGGACCCCCAACAATAGTCGTTCAGGTTTTACCCCTAACTCCTTGATGTCTAATCACTTAAGAATTGGGCTCTCAAATCCCTAATGAAACTTCCTTTAGTATTTTGGCAGCCTAGACCACTAATAAAAAACAATGTAATGTATTTAAGGTTTTATATACCGATTAGGTCTAACTCCCCTCTAACTTAAAATTCAAATGGCCCATCATTTTAAATCAATTAAAATTAGACATTTAGACATAATTAGGTTTAGTAGCAATACAAAAGGAACCTCAATTCTATTTTTTATTTTAAATACCAATTAGAAATAGAGGGATAAATTTTGAAAAGTGACATTTAAAATAAGACTCATCTAGCCCAAAATCTAGATTACATCTATTGGGTAGGTTTTGGGGTTACCTTTCATTTTTTAATGATAACTCAATCTCTTGATGTCTATTTTATAAACTATTCAATTTTTTATAAAGGTGACTCTATGTCGAATGCAATGGTACCCTCAATTTTGCCTAATTTTACCTATAAAAACTATTCATGTTTTTATGTGCTATTTTAGTGTTCACTCTTTTAATTTCACTGTGTTGACTTGTTTTTGGTCTTTTTTTAGGATGTGAATAGTGAAAGTAGAAGGATGAGGAGGAGATGGAGGTATTTGAGGCATTAATGGTGGTAACAAGGCATTTTGGAGGGAACATCTTGCTCACAGGTGACCACATAGCTATATATTACTTCATTTTTACACTTAAATGTTTCTATTTTATTCTTACACAAGAGATTTATAGCCACTCCATTTCATTTTTCATGTAATTCAATGTTTAGTATTGTAATATCTCTCTTGATATTGTTATCATGTTGTTATGCTAGCAGATTTTGGATGTAACTAATTTTAATCAACTCAAACATTGTTGAAAACATAAAAATATTGATTTATAGAAGATTGTGCATTTATTAGTAATCTACACATGTGAATGGTGGTCATTTATCTTTCTCCAATATTTTTATTATCTTTAGACTATTGCATCATTCCCATTGTGGTTATCGAGTAATAGGTCAAATGAGGGATTGATTTATGGATGTTGTATTTAATCAGTGGCTTCAAATTCACTTTGCATAACATGAGATTTTATTTTCTTTCCCTTTTCCCTTATTTTTTTTGTTTTTTTACCAAGTTTTTAGTCTATGATTTGTATGAAAGTTATATGTTTGAATAGATACCTTTATTGTTATATTGTATCCATTGAGTATTATAACATTGTTGAATATTAAAACTTGAGGGAATGAAATCTAAAACCAGTCATAAAATCACTTTCAAATAAAACCATGAAAATGCTAATTTGTAATTTGGAAAAAATTAAATTATTTCTTTTTTTATCAATTTTTATCACCTACATGAAACCTAATCAAACAAAACAAAAAACTTGCATTACCTTTTACATTGTTCAAGTACCCAAAACCCATTAAAACTAAGTTTGTAGTGCATACCAATAAGCCCCTTAAAATGTATTGGTCAAAATGAGCCATTAAGTGAATATAAGTTCACCTAGATTAGGTAGATATAAAATGCATGGAGATTCCTATGAATTTACTTTAAAGAGAGGTAAGTTAGAAAACTTGCCTAGAACATTAGTGCATGTCAAAATGCACATTAATAGGATTGGTGCTAAAAGGAGGTCTTGACACCTATCCATGAAGGTAAAAGTGAAATTTTAGTATAAAATTTTAGACTTGAACACTTAGGATCATTTACAAAACTTAGGTGGTCTAAAATTAAAACTAGAAAGTAGAAGGATACCTAAAAGATCAAAGTACATAGGGGCTGATTTTGAGTGATTAGAACTCACTGAATATAGAAAACCAACAACAAACAAAGGAAAATAAAACACTTGATAAATATTATCATATAGTAGCTCACCTATATATTTAATTTCATTTATCAACCCATTTTTTTTCCATTCATAACCCACCAATGGTGGCTAATACCACTTGACTTGGTTGAGGCAAATGCCCTATGAACATTCTAGGGCCTACCCATGACTTGCTAAAGAATCCTGACAAATTATGTCCAAAGTACATACCAAATGGAATTAGAATATCCAAATACCATATTTAGGCATACAAATATGTGTTGATCCAAACACAAATTCAACATGAGGATGTGGATTTATGCCTATTTTTTTACTCCATGGTATAAGTTTCTTATGCTTGGTATCTTGGGTTACCAAAATGGTCTATCACTTCCTATAATGATTTAGAAACCATATTTATTAATAATTTTAGGCTTCTCATTAATTTTATTGTTGTATACTATCAATTTTATACTACTCATAGGGATCCAAATGAACATATGAGTGTCTTCAAGGCATGCTTCCACAAGCTTTTATCAAAGGTTGAAAGACACATACACTCAAATAGAATTAGCTTCCATACATATCTATGTGAGGTATTTAAAATCAATGAATTCCATACTCCTAAGAATAACCCTAAGAACTGTCTTATCCTTATCTTTGACCTATAATGAAACTATTAACATTGAACAACCAATGGTGGACAATGTTATTGAATTGGTCCTTTACCTTTATTAGGCCAATTGGGTGCTTATAACCAAATTCTAATGATCAACCATGCTCTCCAAAAAAATACTCTCATTGATGAATATGATTCTAGGGGACTTTTACTCAAGTCCAAATTTGGTCTACAATCCAATGCATATGAACTATATGGATAGGGGTTAACCTTATATGCCTCCCAATCACAATTTTTTTGTAGGAAAATAATTAAAACTTGTTTTTTTTCATATAACAACACAACTGCCATACCTGGCACAAGTGGTTATGCTACCTCTAATAGAAACCAACATGTTGTCTCATCATTTAAACATAATAATATGTGTATTATTAATTCCCTTAACAAAGCACATCATATTTCCCCTAGGATTCTAATTGTTAATAGGCATGTGGCTAACCACAATTGCAAGTGATAAATCAAAAAAATGCTAGTGTGATCCTCAATGTTATAATTTTCATTAAATGGTTTAGAGATTGACAAATGATATGGTCAATTTGCATATACAAGTACCATAAAACACCAACCAAAATGCAAATAACCCACCACCCAACATAAATTTCAACTTCTAGATAACCAATAGGAAGTGGAACACAAGTCCTAATATTAGAAGAGTGCCTAGTCCACTTGAAAATACAAATCAAAGCATATCAATAATGCCTCAAATGTAGTAAAATTGGCTGATTTGGCATTATCCACCTGATTCAAGTTTCATAAAATATTTGATCACGCTGAGATTGATTGTGTTGAGTTCACCCTAATCTCAAACATATTTCAAAATGAGATGGATAACCTAGAGATAGTGCCTACACCTAATAATAAAAACTCTAATAAAGGTGGAGGAAACCCTGGTATAACTCTAGTCTATAAAAAATATGTGTTTATGATCAAGAGTGATAATAAACTTGAGGACAACTTAGATGAGGTCCATGCATTCAAATAGTTTCAAAGGGGAACAAGTATCATTTGAGAAGTATGTTCCAAAATTCATTAACTATGTCTATTCCTAAGAAAAATAATCAGGTTCCACCAAATGATAACCCGAACAAAAACCCATTTCTACCTATAATACCTAAAAAATCTTATCAAACCATGATAAACTCTACAGCCCCAAAAATGGCAAACTAGTGAAACAAGGCAACCATTTATATAACATTGTAGTTGACCTGAAATGACCTAAGGCCAATATAATGCTGTTTGAATTACTTCAAATTTATAACCAAAAGGACATGTTGATAAAATAAATATCTAATCCTAAATGGAAATAGGCCAATAGGAATGTTGATGCCCACATTTTAATTCACAAAGAGATTATGAAAACTCCTCATTTCCTCCTAACAATCCTTATTTTTGGAAACAATTTACATAATTTTTTGGTGGATTTAGGTGATTCCAACAATGTGATGCCTTATTCAATTTACTAGTAGTTATGTTTGATTACTACAAAGTCAAATAATAAAGTTGTTAGTTGGAAAAATTAATGGTTAAGGTTGTCAGTGAGTTGAATCACATCCATATTTAGTTGGCCTTTGATCCTAGGGTGTATCAATTTATTGGCATTTAGGTAGTGGATATACATGATGCTTATAACATGACTTTGAGCAAGGATTGGCCGGTAACATTGAATGGTTACATGATAGCTAACTTCACTCATATCTAGATCCCATGGTGAGGCATACCCAATCACATCATAATTGAACATGAGTTGAACATAACTAACATGATCATGGAGTATAAAAATGAATGAAATATTATACGAAGGGTTTGATTTTGGGGTCTATGCACTTGGAAAAGAGGAAGAAAATTATAATACATTATCCATTAATATGTTTTCTATGTAAGAAAATTTAAAATATGAGGGGTTAGATCATCTAGATGAGGATGATTTCCTCTATGCACCTCAAATAAATTAATTCCCTAGTTCTACCCTAATGTATGAAGATGTGAAATTAGTTGATCTACATGTAGAACAAGGTTATTAATAGTTTTTATCAACATTGGGTATGGATGAGTTAAAAATCAACAAGCTAAAAGAGATTTGTATACATGAAAACAAATATCTTTTAAATCCTAATGATTAGAAAATAACCATTATAGACATCCCTATTCCTAATTATTCCATTGAGGAAATAACCAAAAGGTCTCTATCAATTGATAAATAATATGTATTCCCACTTGGCATTAACAAAATTAATTAATAAATCAATACTGCAACAACACCTAATAATCATAATCATATACATAAAGTTCCAAATCGTTTGTGGATATTGAAATTTGATGTTATTAAGTCTAAGAGTGGGTGTGAATTTGGTATTCCTATTATTAACCCAAGGGAGAAATCATACTTAGCTATATTTCTCCTATAATTTTATTACATGAAGAACATAGCTTAATATGAGGCACTGGTTTATGGTCTCCAATTTATTCTAAGGAATAAAGTTAAAAATCTCAAGGTACTTGGTGACTTAGAACTAGTGGTTAAAAAAATAAGAAACTAGTATGCTTGTAATGAACAACATTTATCTAGATACCACATTCAAGTATGGAACTTCATAGAGGACTTTGATGCATTCAACATTCAAACATTGCGTCATAGGAGAAACTATACAATAGATGCATTGGCAATAGTTTTCAGCACTCTGGAGCCTATAGCTAACTCCATGTTAAGAAGGTTCTCAATAGATTTAGTTTATACTCCTATGCCAATAATATATAGACCTTATAGGTATTCAATGATGATCAAAATATCATTGAATTTGTTGGCTGAATATTTTGTCGATTAGCATCCTGATAAACAAAATAGGACTGATCATCCAAAGTAGGAAGATTGGTCAGCAAAATGTGTTGGTTTACCACATCAAAAGGGGACTAATCTCTCCTCTCATCAAGGGGAGGTTCCCTATATATATATATATATATATATATATATATATATATATATATATAATAATACTTAGGGGTAGAATAAACCATCCATCTCTCTTTTTTTAGAGATGATGCATGAAAATCAAAGGAGAAATCTTATGGATAATGACAGAAAGCACTCCCCTTCTTTCAGAAGTACCATTCAACAAACCACAAGAATCTTCCTGGTAGCAATTACAAAATGTAACCAAGGTCATAGTAACCAGCAAATTGAGATGTAGCACAAAGTCTCCACCTAAATTGCCCAAGGGTGATATACGAAGTACAATGAGGGCACAAAGTTGTCCCAAGGTCCTTTACACATAAACATAAATAAAACACACTAAAGGCAATTGTGGGGGCACAAAGTCTCTCCACTATTGGCTTCAGGATGCCTTCCTAACTACTTTCACTAATCCTGCTTATTGAATTAAAGGAATAGAAAATATATTAAGGAAAAAGACATAAGAATAGTTTCCCCAACAACAAAGATATTATAGCACAAAGTTTGAAAAGTCACTTGTTTTCTTATTCCAATAACAAAATATGATTAACAATTTGAGCTCAAAGTCTCAGTAATGCCTTTCAATTTTGGGCAGAGTTTTGTTTTTGACAATCAAAGAGAGAGAGAGAGAGATTAAAACAATAAAAGAGGGTCCCTTAAATAGCCTCTTCAAGAAGGACTCAAGAATACTAACACATCATATTGCATAAAATTTTGTTAAGAAGACATGCTAGAATTTGGGGGCATTTAACCATTTTCTTTTCTCAATGCAGAGAAATGGGTCACACCATTGAATGTTTGCATCCTTAAATATCCACCTAGAAGTCTACTTCTAGAAACATATCTGATGTGCAAATGTTTCTAGTTGTTCCTCATCATTCCTCCTTTTCTGGTTATTTGAATCAGGTCCTCGATTCAATTCGATGCTCTGTTCCTTAGTCACTTCCTGTTGGTCTTTTGAGAACCCTGCGGAAGATGACACTTGGTGGATTTTGTTGCATTTGATGAGAGACATGTGTCATGTTCTGCTGATTTGATATTATGTCTCAATAGATGACACATGGAGGCTTCCGTTCTGACTTTGAAGATGACATGTGGCAGCATAGCGGGTTTTCTATTTCTTCAGACTTTTCTTTCAGAGGAAAAAGTCTGAAGGAATTCTTTCAAACAATTTATCTGAAGGAATTGTCTCTTTGTCTCTTTTTCCAGGGGAACTTTTTTGAAGGAAATCCCATTGCTCTTTTGGCCTTTTAATTGTTCCATTTTCCCCCTTTCTACCCTCTGTAATGGCTATTTTAGCTCTAAATTGGTTTTTCAGGTTTTTACAATGGTTCACTTCAGCTTCTGAGTGTCTTCCAAAAGGGTTGTTTTTCCCTTGGAAATCTGCCTTAGTTGATTTTATGTGAATATTCAAATTGTGACATGTGGAAGCATCCACTGTGAAGTAGCTGAGGACACGTGGCAGCATCCATTGAACTTGTAGAAGCTTTGGATGCCTTTTGAGTGTCTAGTGGAAGATGACACTTGGCGGCTTCCACTACATTTTGGAAACACTATAGAACCATGTGGGACTCATTTTAGATTCATGTGGATGGTGCCACTTGGCATGTTCTACTTAACTTATAGAGGACACGTGGTAGCATCCATTTCTCTTAGAAACAAAGTGAAATGAGGCTTGGAAGATGACACTTGGTAGCATCCGCATGAATTCTATCAGGTTTTTGTTTTGGTCTATTTGTTTCCTTCCTTAGTCACTTTTGCCATAGAAATTCCCTCCACAAGAGCACTTGTGTCTTTGATGCTTCAGGCACTCCATTGAACTTGTCGCTTGAACCGACCGATTGAACCAACTTTGGTTCAATGGTTTAATGGTTCATTCTCTTGTTTTTATTAACCACTTGAACCAAGATTCTTTGAAATAAGCCTAGTTGAACCCATTGAACCTTGATCCCATTAAACCTTTTGAACCTTGAACTAGTCCTGAAAATGACTAAGTTTTAGAAACTTCTTCTTTTGATTGACCTTGCTTGTAGAAGCCTTTAAACCTATTGAACCATTAGTCCTTTGACTAAAAAAGATTGAATAATTCCCAATTTTTAAATATTAGAACAATATTTTGAAATGGGAAGAGATATTTTGGTCTTACAAGACCAAAATAACTTATATGTTGTCCTAAAAATGAGTGACATTTTTCAGGTACAACAGCTAGCTCCAATTGGGGAACTTCTATCAATTGTAGAAAAGAATTGAAGGGAGTAGAATCCAAAATTTTCAGTGTCTTCATGTGCACCATTGGGCTATGGAGTCATGTTACCTAGAAATGAAAGGCATAAAAAATGGAAACAAACAAAATAAAATAGAAAAAACTATACAAATATACACATGTACAGATGAAATGATCTGATACTTCAAGAGTTGAAGTGTTTCAGATGTTGCCCATAGTGAGGCAGAGAAAAGAGTGTATCATCTTGATATTTTAGCAAAAATCTATTTTCACCATTGTGTTGATGAATTATAAATGGGCCTCTCCAAAGGAAGTAAAACTTTTCATGCATCCCTTTTGGTTCTCTCCTTTTGTCCCACAGTAGGACTTGATTCCCAATATGGAAATCATGATTTTTGGCCTTCTAGTCAAAGAGTTTCTTTACCAGACTTTGATGAGTAGTAATTCAGTCCACCACCATGGTTCTCTATTCATCTAGCTCAGTCAGGCACATGATTTTATTATCAAGAAAGCTTTCATATGTCTGATCTTCAATTGCCTTTGCCAATTTCAAGGCTGTCAATTCCAAGGTGATTGGTATCTCAGCATTGATACCATAAAGAAGTTGAAAAGGAGACATACCAATTACTCTCTTTGGTGTGATTTTATCTACCCATAGAGCCTTAACCAATGATTTATGCCATGTCCTTTGATTGTCATCTGCTAACTTCTTAGTGATAGTTACCAGGTTCTTATTTATTGATTTAGCTTGTCCATTCTCTTGTGGAAAATAATCAGAAGAATGGGAGAGTGTAATTCCATAATAGAAACAGAATTGTGTAATCTCCTAGGAGGTGAAACAAGCTGCATTATTAGTAACAATTTTGGTTGGAACTACAAACCTAGAAATGATATTCTCCTTGAGGAAATTGCATACAACTTCTGAAGTAGCATGCTTAGTTGGGATTTCTTCTACCCATTTGGTGAAATAGTCAGTTGTTGTAATGACATAATCATGTCCAACACTTGAATATGGGTTTATAGTCCCAATAAAACCAATCCCCCATTGCTAGAAAGGTTCTTCTATGATCACTAGCTTGAGAAGCAGGGAAACTAACTTGGGTCTTCCAACAAATTGCTGGCAGAGTTCACATTTTTTCATCCACTTATATGCATCTTGGAAAAGAGTTGGCTAGTAATACCTGGCTCGCAAAATCTTGTGAGCAGTCAAGGAGAAAAAAATGTCCTCCACAGGCTAGATTGTGGAAAGATTTTAAAAGTTGTCTTTGTTGCTCTTTGTCTACACAGCGAAGGAATACTCCATCTATGTTTCTCTTGTACAGGCCATTATTCCAAAGAACAAAATTGGTAGCTTTCAACTTGATAGTCCTCCTTTATTTATAAGATAAATGAGTAGGACATTCACCATAAGTAAGGAAATGAGCAATACCTAAATACAACTCATTAGTAGTGGAGACAAAAAGGACTGTTGGTGTGTCTTCCACTTTAGCTTCTACATGTTGTGTATCTTCTAGGTCATTGTCAGTAATTAATTGGCATGGGCCTTTTCCCCTGACCAGCTTTGTTGGCTTAATGTCTAGATCAAACTCTTAGATCTTTGTAATCCAACTTCCTCTTTTTGTCCCAAACTCTTGCTGAGTTAATATGGACTTGACTGTAGTGTCAGGAACTAAGGTAGTAGTGTGTGAATTCAGGATATAGAAGTGGAAATATTTGACTGCTTTCACCACTACATAAGCATGCTTCTCTACATTTGAATACTTCATCTCATGGGTTTTGAGAGGGAAACTCATGAAAGAAATAGGATATTCCATACCTTCCTTGTCCTGTTGAACAAGAATTTCTGAAAGTGTATGTTCAGAAGCATAGCTATATATGATGAAATCTTTGTTGTAATCTAGACAAACCAAGGTAGGGGCATGGGCAATGGTAGTCTTGATATCCTAAAATGATAACTTGCCTTCTTTAGTCTAGCTACAAGTGGTCTTCCCTTTCATCATGTTCACAATGTGTCTAGTCTTCTCAGCAAATTCATGGATGAACCTCCGTAAGAAATTCACCTTTCTGAAGAAAGAGTAAACAACATTTTTACTTGTAGGCAAATTAAGCTCTTGAATAGACTTGACTTTGTCTGAGTCAATCTTTATGCCTTTTTTAGACACAATGTGTCTGAGGAGTTTCCCCTTTGTTACTCCAAAAATAGACTTCTTAGGGTTTAAGTAAATACCATTCTAGCGGTATCACTCTAGCACTTGTTGCAAGTGGCGTACATGATCGGAATGATGCTTTAAAAAGATAGTCAAGTCATCAAGGTATACCACTATAATTTTACCCATTTCATCTTTGAAAGCCAGGTCCATTTCCCTTTAAAAGGTGGCACCAGCATTTATCAAGCCAAAGGCATTCTTTTATATGTAAATGTACCCCAAAGTGTGGTGAATGCAGTCTTGTGTTGGTCTGCTTCACCAACTTCAACTTGATTATATCCTGAGAAGCCATTTAGCATTGACAACATCTCTGAACCTGTCACTATTTGGAGAACTTGATCCATAATTAGCAAAGGGTAATTATCTTTCAAAGATGACTGATTCGGATTCCTAAAATCTACACAAATGCAAATTTTGCCACTCTTCTTCCTTACAGGCACTATGTTTGCAATCCATGTGGAATGATGGATTGAGAAGATGATTCTAGCATTTAACATATTTTGTATCTCAGACATAATAGTACCTGATATTTTTAGATTGTACTATCTAGATTTTTGCTTATAGGGCATTGAGTCAGCCTTGAGAGGAATGTCATGGCAGATTTCATCAGGTCTGAGAGACTTCAGGTCATCATAAGAATAAGCTAAGACATCCATATATTGATGGAGTAAAGTGGTGAACTTGAATCTTTCTTCAAAAGTACAGCACTTACCAATGTTAACCATCTTGGGATTTTCTTTAGTAGTCAGATTTACTTGATCAAATCCTTGAGAGAAGCTTGAATCTATTTGTTGTTGTTTGATGAATCTATCATGCTTGTCAAATAGTTTCTCAAGAGAAACCAGACCTTTGGGAATTTTATTTCATTTTAGCTATAAGAATTCTTCATTTATATCTGAACTAGATTCAGAGGCTGATTCATACTTCTAAAGTTCACTGCCTTCAAAACGTAGTTGTTCAAAATTGTCTTTTCATTCCAGGAAGACAATGATTTGATGATCATCATTGAATACTTGCCAATGATCAGCATTGTCAGGAACACTTGGTCTAAAGACTAGCTCAATAGTATACCTATTTTCTTTGAAATCTGAGTGAGGAATTAAGAGAGTTTCTAAAATAACAAGTGCATCAGCTCTGTCATTAGATTCCTTGGGTATGGCAAAAATGTTGAAAGCATAAAAGCTTTCAATTTGGTCCCAAATTAGGTTGTGGTAGTGGTGTAATCTTTCATTCTTGGTTTGGTATAAGTTTCTCACCTGATAAACCACTAATTCAACATCCCTTTTGGCATGAAGGAACTTGATGCCTTTGTCTTGATCAGCATTCAATCCAAGAAATAAAGATTCATATTCAGTTGTATTGTTAGCATTGCTAAATTGTAATTTGTAAGATAAAGGAAACATATATCCTTGAGGAGATATCAACACAATCTCAGTTCCTGAACTGGTAGAGGAGCAGCTGCCATCAAATTCTAGATTCCATACTTCATCAGACACTAATTTTTCTTTGGATTTTCCTTCATTACAGAGGGAATATCCTTCTTTGTTTGTATTGCAACCTACTAGTTCTTCTACTATTCTAGTTGAACTGATTTTTGGGTTGACACTTTAAATAATTTTATTAGATGCTTTATGCACTTCATCTGTAGATAAAAAGTAGTTACCCATACCTAAGGATTCAAAAAGAATTTGAGCTTTAGGGGTTGATGTTTGAGTAACAATATATTTTGATTCCTTTTCAAGAAGCAGCCTCTGCATGGTGACTTTGACAGGGATCCTTGCTTCAGATAGGCCCATGCTCAATTCTCCACCAACATCCTTATATAAAATTTTCCCAAGTAGGATACCATAGGATGCTGGAACATCAGCCACCAGAACTGTCATCTTGATTATTTTGTCTAGAAAGGCTACAAATGCAAATTGGTCATCCTTGATTTTTCCTCGCAATGGCACTTGCTTTTTCTCTATTGACGATTTAAAATTGCGCTTGATCTTAATCAATCAACAATGGGAAGTTTTAAGCTTTGGGATAATGCGGCCTGAAACAACCTCCAAATTTTAGAGAAGCTAGTCTCTTCTTTTGCTTTGGGTGTTGGGGAAAAGGGATATGAGATTTAACAAAAACGCAAGTGTAGGAAATGAAACCTAACTATGGTGATGCGCCTGAGTGTAATCCTAATCCTAACCTGAATGTAGTGAGACTATTATAAAATTCAATTACATTTAAGAGTAGACAAGTGCATGATCAATGTAAGAGATTGAAATAATAGAAACAGAGGCTCATAATAGGGGGTTCTTTTGTTGAGATACAGATAATATCAACAAAGGCATAGTGTTCAATCTTCTTAATAGAATCTTTCAATCACATAAGAGGCACAAAAATCATGTACAATTATGTAGAACTTCTGATTCAAAAAAATGAGACAAAAGCAAATGACATTCTTAATCGTAACTCTAGAGAATCTACAGTATAAACTACCTTTGCAAATGACACAGATAACACCAACCAAGGCATGGAGCTCAATCTTCTTAATTCATTCAACCATGTAAAAGGTACATAAACATGCACAGTTACATCAACTTTACAACTCAAGAAAATTAAGACAAGAGCAAATGATGTTACTGGTCAAAAACTCTAGCAAGTCTAAAACTATGGAAAAATTCCCCCCTTCTCTCTTACAATTCTTCTTCTTTTATAGCCTTGGATCACCTTACATCACTTTCTTTCCCACACAATTCTATTCCATCCTTCCCTCGCAGGGGACAAAATAGACGGCACCTTCAATGCCTTGGATGCATCCTGGTCTTATCAAGAACTACCCTAACTACGGCATGGCGATCCATGTCTAGTACCTCTCTTCACACCTAAAATTCCTCATTCCATCACCTATTTGGCTGCTCAACTGTCTACTCTACCTCTGCTTACAAGGGACAAATAGACGGCCCTTTAATTCTTGCAAGCCCAAAAAATCTACCTGGTGCACTATTCTATCTACCAGGAATAAATTTTTCCTAATTTCCCTCCATCTTTGTTGTAACAGATAGACGGACATGAAGACACTTAGTCAATCCATGAAAATTCTCCTTTTTTGTCTAGAGGGCACCGAGAATGACACTTGGCCACTTCCACTTTTCTATATTCTACTCAAGAACGCTTCTCCTTCGACACTTGTCGCAATCCACTTCCTCGATACTTTGTAGTTTTATCAAAACAAAACTCACCGCATTCCTTGCTCAAGCAAATCTTAAGAATGGGATGGACATAGGTGGCAGGTTTCGCTTGTTGAGACTCGGCACTTTCATAATCCTTTGAAATAACGTTTGGGACCCACCACAATCTTTATTCGGCAATAAGGCTCAGAGATGGTCCCTCAAAAGTTGACACGTGGTGACTTTCACTGCTCCTAGGAAGATATGTGGCATATTTTGCTTCTCCTTCTAGGGTTATGTGGTGCCTTCCACTTTTTCCAGGGATGGAGTAAGAAAGGGACTCAGAGAGTGACACTTGGTAGCTTCCACTTTCTTATGGAACTTAAGCAAAATAAAATGATGCCTTTCTACATTGAGTCAAAGCATGAACCCAGGCATCCTTCAGATGTCAAGGATGCTAACACGTGGAGGATTCCACTTTCTTCTAAAAAGGTAGTTCAGGGCCTTTTGCGACTGCCACCTGGCGCTTTCCACTTTCTCTACTACTTAGTTCATTGAAAGTCTACCAAAAAAGAATTAAATGTAGGTGTTTCTATGAGACATGGATGCTAACATGTGGTGTGTTATTCTTAGCTATTACTGGATACATGGCACATTTTTTGGCCTTCTTGAAAGTTACAAAAAGGGCCTCAGAAGATGCCAGTTGGTCAGCTCTATGTCTCAAAAAGTGACACTTGGCAACTTCTATTCGAATTCAATACTTAGGGAAAAATGAGATGATGAAAAAAAAAGGAAGAAAGGGAGACCCATGCTCAAAGAGTGACACTTGGTAGCTTCCACTGCACTTTGACACTTAGGCAAAAATGGACCTGCCCTCTACTTCAAAACTCTGTCGTAACATCCAGGGTATGTAAGAACCAAAATTGTAGTGCTCAACTGAAATAAATTAAATACGACATAGAGTTAAAATTACTCTATAGTTACTGGTGACTCCCAGTACTTTTGAGCCTACTCAAAAAGAACCTGAATCCTGCTCTATCAAAATTATGGAAATTACAGCTTCAAAAGAGCCGTCTAGTAGATAGACCACTCATGGTCAGATAACCCTTGCTTGCTCTGCAATTCAATGAAATCCAAATCAAGGTTAATGATATCCTTGTGTGAAAAGGTTTACAAGATCAGGACCATGGATTTTAGTTTGAATTCTAGCTGGGAAATAGGAATCAGGATAGCTTCGACTTTTGAGACTGAGGAATCATCCCGCAAGCTTTAGAAAATTGTTTGATCCCTCTGTTTGGCCAGCAACAATGGCTCAATTTGGTCCACCATCAGCACCATCTTTGCATTCAAAAATGGGGAAGGAAGGCCTAGTTACACCAAATCTTCAATATGGTGTCTCATCTCATCGATGCCTTATTTTATGACTTCGAGACATTCTTTGCAGCTTTGGCCGCAGCATTACAACTGAGCACCTCATTGACCTGTTTTATAGTAGCCATTCTGTCAGGGATTCCCATAGCTACCAATGTTACATCCATTATGTTGTAGAGCTTCTATAGTAATGAATGGGAGTTTGTGACTCTTTTGGATACCGTGGCCAAAGTGTTTTATACTGAATCTTCCACCCTCTCGCACAATTGTTGTGCATTGAGTAGGAAGGTGAGAAATGGCCCGAGTTGGATAATCTCTGAAGAGATTCTCTCCCACACTGACTCATAGAGCTCCTTCACTAGTTGCATTACTCTGACATCTCATGGCCTATTAACCAACTCAATAGTCAGTTGCACCATCCTCTGTTGCTCTGCTTGGAACTAGGCTTGAAAAGCTGTAGCCTTGTTTTGCTCCTCCGACAGCCTCTGCTATGATTGGGTAATTTACAGTTGAAGTCCTTCGACTCTTCCCTGTAATGTTGCATTCTCCTACCTTAGGGATATTTCTACATCTTTCACAAGTGCAAGCTCTACCTTCAATGAATCATTCTGGTCCTGGACTGCTCGTTGAGTCTAGAGGGAAACAGTATCTTGCAACTGTTTATGCATACTAGCTATTTCATTATTTGTTTATTTCTTTGGCCAAACTGTTATAGTTTTCCTTTTCTATGGCCAAATCAGCCTTCATCTTCTGTAGTCTATTTGATTTCTTCAAATAATCTTATATGACTGTAGAAGTGGATTCGGTCAGTAGCTCACTCTATCCTGGGGCCTGAACAGGGACATGTCAATGTCCACTGCGTTCATCATGTAGTCTTTTGGCTACATTTGCTCGCTCAGCTTAGCAACATTAGGTGACAAATGGGTCATCATCAACTATTGTTGGATGGGGTTAAATTATGACCATAGGTGTGGAATAGCCAGTGCTTTATTCTCTTTAATTCTCTTCTTCTCTAATTGGGCCTCTCTTGCCCTCCTAGCAGCGTCGGCCTGCGTTTGGAAGGTGGAAGGGGATGCAATATGTCCTCCTAAAAAAGGATACCTTTGTGGCAGGTCATATTAGATAGCCATTGGTTGGCTAGGGATGAGTTGTAGAGACATATTTTTGGGAATAGAGGGGGATAAATGGGGTAACGTTAGGGCCTGAGGTGCCGATGATGGGGTGACTTGTGAAATGGGAATGGCAGCAGTGGTAGGAGGTGTCATCTGACTAGGTGAAGGCATCATGCCAACAAGGTGAGGAATAGTTTGAGAGGGAGGAGGGGAAGTAATACTTACTTGAGGGGAAGTCACAGTGCTCTGTACTGGGCATTATGAAGGCTCCTCTTCGTCCTCTAAATCCAAATGGAATTGCACCCTCTTTCTCTTCCTGGGTGTCTCTGCCTCTGGCTGCATTTGTTTCTCTTCCACCTCTACTACTACTGGTGGTGCATGTGGATAACTGGGGACTTCAATCACTCCCGATGATGGGGAGGCTTTTGGTGGTGAAGACACCACACCCCTTAGTTGTTCTATGGTAGATGCAGCTTGCTCTGAAGTCTACAGTTGCTGGCTTGAACCTGCTTTAGCTTCCTACTCTATCTTGAGTGTTGGAAATTGGCTTGTTTCTGGGCTAGATGTAGGGGAGGGATGCCACTCATCCCATATTTATTTCCACCTTTCATCTGAGTCTATGCCTCTAAAAGCATGGGTGGTTTGGGAAATTTTTTGCCTATATTTCTAATAGGCTTCAATCTTCTCTGCATCCCAACCCTTGTTCCTCAATGTCCTTCTCAAACCAGATGTCATCCTGACTTTGGGATCATAATCCCTTTGTTTATCATAGAAGGTTTCCCATGGCCTATTTTGTGGTAGGGGCAAATCTGTCAGTTAAACATAGAGACCAGGGGCATATTTTGTAGGGTTTTTCCTAGTCTCCCAAAAAGGGTAGCCTTCATGTGCAATCTTGGCTCCAATCCTATTTTTCCTTACCACATAAGCTATGTAATAAACTAGCTTGTAAACCCATTTGTCCTTGACTAATAGGAACCCCAAAAAGGCTAGCTTCCTTAGCAACATAGTCTTAGCCTCCCTGGCTTCCAAGCTTACATTTCTTGCCATCCACGATAGATTATACATTTTCCTCTTGTTCTTCCCAGAACCATACTCATTATCAAGTATTGACACCTACCTGGTAACTTCTAAGAATGCCAACCTAAGAGTTAAGGTCTTTGGTAGCAACACTGGTTCTCCTTAAAATCCATGGACCCTTATGATTGTGTAATGGGACCTAAAATAGAAGTCACACGGGATTGGACAAATGACCAGGAGGTTCGTGACACTTGGGAATGACCTATTTATGACAGGCTCAAGGCTAAGGCAATGAAGGACAGGGGTAACGAACAGTTCCAAAAAATCATATGGGTCACTAGTTTTTAATAAAACATGTGTCCATGCAGACACAAGGATGGTCTTTTGGGGGTCGAAAGCTGGGTCATACAGGTTGAGATTCATATAGTGGGTGAAAAGGTTAGGGTTCTAATGCAGTATAAGATGGAACAAAAAGGAGGAATACCTGAAAAACCCTTTTGACCTGAATTGGGTTAGTTGCTCTACCATTGAGAAGGTGATGTGCTCAGAGATGTTGAGTCGATACTCCTGCATCTTGTTGACCGTCTTCAGCCTAAAAAGGATGGCCATTTGCTCTGCATATATTGCCATGTCATCCTTCATGCCAAAGATGAGAGCCATCATTGACAGTGCATCTTGGCTAGTGGGCACAAATTAAGCTCTTGATGCAGGGAGCGTGGGTACCATTATATCACCATCGGCCATTTGCAATTTAGACCTCAGAAACTGTTGGGAAATAAACCGGAAGCACACAATTTGATTAATAAACCAAGCAACTTAATATGCAGAAATTAACCAGATTCACCAAGTAACTAGAATTCAGAATAACACAAGATATGAGAGAGAATACACAAATTGTATTAACACTTTATACAGAAAAGAATACAATAAAGAAGATGCCACTTCTTCTCCACCACCTTACAGAGGTTTCCCACACCTCAAGTGAATAGTAAATCTTCTCCCCAAAGCTCTCCCTCTCAGGTCCCAACACCCAACTCAAATACAGAGTTGGTGTTCACCTCCCATGCTCCATGCACACCACAAGTGCTCCACGCACTCCACAAGTACTCTACGTACTCCACAAGTACTCAAGGTACTTCAAGTAGATCTCCCATGAACCTGCAATAACCTGCACTTCAACAGACCATACTTATGGAAGGAACTCCCTTGCCTTCCCCTTTGCTCTATTTGAGTACACACCTGTACTCCAAGTAGATCCTGCCTGATACTGCTCCCTGTTGTGTTGATGTCTATATGATCCTGCACACCTGCAAATCAAACACGGTTCTGCTCCCCTGTGAACCTTGACCTTGCACACACATACACCTGCAGATCAATGATCTTACTTACCATGTAAATCACTCTACACCCTGAAGAACCCTTGTCCTTGCCTCACCAAGTCCTTATGATTCTCCAACCAGTACCAAGCTTGGCACTGATAGGGAACTAGGAGGAACACCCTTACTCACTTCACACACAGAAGGAGCAAACTTTGCTCAACTCAAACTAGAACAACTTTTCCAATACAACCATGAGTCTATTATATAGATCTCATCCAAACAATGATTAGACATCTAATTACAATAATTAGATCTGCAGCTCTCAGTCTAAAAATAGCTCTCTTCATGCAAACACTTGGTTCGTTAGCTAACTGCCCGTAATTAGCTCGCAGTCGAAACACACAGGTGACCGACGTCGGTCCCTGTCTGCCTGGAGGTGACCGACGCCGGCCGACCCATGACCGACGTCGGTTGCTTCTCTTCACTATCTTGCCGACGTCGGCTGATCAGACCGACGCCGATTGCTCTGACGCTCAGCAACCTTTAGCAACCCCTCTAATGGCCTTCTCCATGTCTGCATCAGTGGAGCTTTTAGCTCCACAACCTAACAATCTCCCACTTGGAGATAAATAGCTGCACTGTACCTGTACCTATACTCCGTCTAATCTGTTTCCTGGTTTGTATCCCTCTTCAAGCTCAACCCTGAAGACAACCCACCACACAACCTGTGATGTACCTCCTGTCATCCGAGTACCCTGCCACATCCGAACCTACAAACACATGTAGTGAAGTCTTGACCTTGCATAGCATGAATCCCTACTGCTGGTTCCTCTCAAGTACCTGAGAACCCACTTCCTCGAATTGGCTCCTAACTCTCTGACAGCTCCCACTGCATGGGAATACTCAGGTCTATACTAGACCTCATGTGATTTCAGACACTGTACCTGTCCAGCCCTTAGTGTGCTCCGGCTCTACATCCTGAACCTCGCCAACACCTGATTCACATCAGCTCCCACTCGAGACAAAATCAACCTGTGATCTCCATGTCTCCCATGTCAAAGAATTCCGCTGCTCCAAACTCCTCATGACATGACACTGAACTAATCTTACCCTTAGCTCAGTGAAACCCTGTATGTACAAACCTGCTAGCAAAACATACCATCCACATACAGCAACGGAAGGATGTCGCGACTCATCATCCCCCTGGTAAGACAAAACCACAGTAGTTACCCTGACACTGACTGAAGCCATGCTTCATCCTCCACCTGTCAAAACCTGTACCACTGTCCTGTAGCTCCTCAAGACCATGAACCTGGTCTTCCGTCTCACGTATCCGTTCTCTCTATTCTTCTACTAAGGTATCCATTCGTCTCTGTGCTTCCATCCAGCTGGCAATCCTACCAAAAACACCCCTATTTGGTTCTCTTCTAAGGAATCACATCCTCATCCATGCCGAGCTCACACCTGTTTCCTGGATCCTTCCTGCTCTACAATCAGCAACATGTATAAAGAAGAGGAAAAATGAATTTGAGGGCCTACTTACGTCTTCAGTCCTCCGTATGGGTGTTTGAGACTCCTTGACAGCGTGCTGTCCACCTAAAATCCGTTACAGTGACCGACCTCGGTCACCCCACAGTCTGCATCCGACCGACGTCGGTTCCCATGCGTCTGTCCCTGACTACCGACCCTGCGGTGTCCCTGCTACCGACGTCGGTCCTATGACCGACATCGGTCTTACATACTGCCGACGTCGGTCCTGTCACCGACGTCGGTCTTACCTTGCCCGACATCGCCAGCTTTGGTCTGCACATGACCGACATCGGCAACTGTCTGTTCGACGCCGGTTCCTCCTGACCGACATCGGTACCTGTGTTCGCCTGTGAGTGATGACTTTTTACCCGTGAGCTCCTTTGAATCAATACCCATGTCCAAACTGCCCTGCTCAGAAGTATCCAGCCACATCCACTGATTTTTGTCCGCCATCTCCTCCAAGTACACCAAGGCTTTCCAATTCTTAAGCCTGTCAAATATATCTATCTTCTGCTTAAGGACATGCATCTCCTTCCTGCTCATGTGACCAAGCCTACGAAGCCACGTCTCCGCAACAAAAGAAGAATCAGTAATATAAACAAGTAGATAAAGGGTACCTATTTTCTTACCACCAGCTAATTCAAGTGCATCCACTGTGAGAATTCTTGTGCATCTCTCATCACCCAATCTTTCTGAAGAAATTAGCCATATCTCCAAACCTAGGACCTGTATGACCTTCATCAACACCTGTGTGTTGGCCACCTGCAATTTCAGCTTCACTTCTCCTTTGCCAATCCTTTGGCAAGGCTTACCAGCTCCTCTACCTGGGGCTGCATGGAAAGAGGCAACCGAATCTTTTATCCAAGATTCAACTTTATCCAAGAAACCTCCCAGAGCAACTTGTGCAATAACACCTGCAACATCTGCTTCTTCAGTTCCTTCATGCTGATCTGCTACCAACCAACAATAATCTTTTACCTACTCTTTCTTTCCATAGGACCGTGAGTAACCATCTGTGCTTTTCAACTCCTCCATTCTTAGCTTACTTTCATCTGCCGTTGCTCTACTCCCACTCAATCAGAAACCCCTGAGAGTGCCCTGTAACCAAACACAAAACCTGCTTCCTGCAACCTGGCTCTGATACCACTTGTTGGGAAATAAACCAGAAGCACACAATTTGATTACTAAACCAAGCAACTTAATATGCGGAAATTAACCAGATTCACCAAGTAACTAGAATTCAGAATAACACAAGATATGAGAGAGAATACACAAATTGTATTAACACTTTATACAGAAAAGAATACAATAAAGAAGATGCCACTTCTTCTCCACCACCTTACAGAGGTTTCCCACACCTCAAGTGAACAGTAAATCTTCTCCCCAACGCTCTCCCTCTCAGGTCCCAACACCCAACTCAAATACAGAGTTGGTGTTCACCTCCCGTGCTCCACGCACACCACAAGTGCTCCACGCACTCCACAAGTACTCTACGTACTCCACAAGTACTCAAGGTACTTCAAGTAGATCTCCCATGAACCTGTAATAACCTGCACTTCAACAGACCATACTTATGGAAGGAACTCCCTTGCCTTCCCCTTTGCTCTATCTGAGTACACACCTGTACTCCAAGTAGATCCTGCTTGATACTGCTCCCTGTTGTGTTGATGTCTATATGATCCTGCACACCTGCAAATCAAACACGGTTCTGCTCCCCTGTGAACCTTGACCTTGCACACACATACACCTGCAGATCAATGATCTTACTTACCATGTAGATCACTCTACACCCTGAAGAACCCTTGTCCTTGCCTCACCAAGTCCTTATGATTCTCCAACCAGTACCAAGCTTGGCATTGATAGGGAACTAGGAGGAACACCCTTACTCACTTCACACACAAAAGGAGCAAACTTTGCTCAACTCAAACTAGAACAACTTTTCCAATACAACCATGAGTCTATTATATAGATCTCATCCCAACAATGATTAGACATCTAATTACAATAATTAGATCCGCAGCTCTCAGTCTAAAAATAGCTCTCTTCATGCAAACACTTGGTTCGTTAGCTAACTGCCTGTAATTAGCTCGCAGTCGAACCACACAGGTGACCGACGTCGGTCCCTGTCTGCCTGGAGGTGACTGACGCTGGCCGACCCATGACCAACATCGGTTGCTTCTCTTCACTATCTTGCCGACGTCGGCTGATCAGACTGACGCCAGTTGCTCTGACGCTCAGCAACCTTCAGCAACCCCTCCAATGGCCTTCTCCATGTCTGCATCAGTGGAGCTTTTAGCTCCACAACCTAACAGAAACCTTGCCTGAGTGTTGACATTTTCCCACATCCTTTGCATCCTATCAATAGTGGGGAAGGTGGTAGTACCATCATACTATATGGCAAGCATGTCATTGATAGCTTGTGGGGTGATTTACAACATGAAGGGGCCTTGTTGGATGGTGCAAGATTGTGCATGAAGTAAGTCCACGCATAATTCGATCACATCAGGGCATGGATGCACGGCTGGGACAATGAATTGAGCCAATTGTGAGGTCCATATCCTCATTTCGAATGTCTCATATTGCCTTGCCCTGGCTCTTTTTAGACACCTTTGGTGTGCCCCTTCTCTGAGGTTTTTTCTATTGGCCCTTTGGAAGATCGGGTCCACAATTCCATCTGCATAGACCCTTACCTTTGAAGGGTCACTGGTTTGTCTGACTCCTAGGACTCTGGTTCTTAGATAGCTTCTTGGTCGTTGTGTAGGAGTTGTAGTGTATGATTTACTAGCTAGTAACCTATTGAGATATCTAGGTGTCCCTATGCCTTGTTGTGAAGATGATGTTCCCACCATCTCTATATCTCTTGTATAATACTTGGTATGAGCCTTGTGCAAGATAGAAACACGCTCGCTGAAGCAAAATTTACTAGGCGTTGAAATTCACAATGAGTAGGATATTTTCATAGGAGTAGGAATGCTTGAGAGTTTGTAAACTTTAAAACTCACTAAGGGATATTTATGGGCCTCTCAAGTCCCAAATAACATTAAATTTGGGTGACCATTAGCAAATCCTACTCAATCTTTAGGAAACAGTGAGGTGGACATGCTATGCAAGTTGCAGCGCAAGGTACCTTAATGATCTCAAAAGATTTGGAGAAGCATTTAATGTGACAAAATTTAAAGAATTAAAAATTCTAAGATGCTGACTCTGCATTTAAAACACTTATTTTAAAAGAAAAGTGGAAAAACAACAACAGAAAAAAATAATGCGAGAATGGGAAACTACCTAACTACATTAATTAATCATCCTTATTTCCCTCCAGGATCAAAAACTAACTTTCCAACGTCTTCTTTATGACAAGCCAACATATATTGCCATACCAGTGATTGCAACAGGTATATCTTTGATGAAATGTCCTCTACGTTGGCCACACAAATTTGCCTGCACTCAAATGTGTCTGAGTAAAACATGTGTTTAACACCCTCAAACTCTTCTTGTCCTTGAAAGCCTATTGAATACAGGTTCTTCATGTTGTCATGTGTCATTAAGAAATTGATGACTATTGGTTCTTCACTCTGTGCCTTTTGATATCCATTATCTTTCGGCTTATCTTCTTCAGATTCTAGCTTTATTTCATCATCATGCTCCTTGATGACTTCATCCTCTTGAAAGGATAAATTCGAAAGCTGGCATCCCTTCTACATACTCAGTTGAGTCTCAAAGCTATCTTCTCCATATCTGACCAGTTCATAGCCTTCTTGAAGGATAGTGTCACCTGTCTTAATGACTTGGTCAAGGGAGTGTCCATGCTCCTCCATATCCTCTTGCAAAGTGAGAAAAAATTTAGAAATGATTTCCTCCTCATCTAAAGTTAAGGAAAAATATTGCGACTTATCCTCTTGTTCATCAAAGGGGGTACCTATGGTGATCTCATCCTCATCTGCACCCATAAAATCTTCTTGACTAACCATGAACTGAGCATATTCCTCTGCATACTTATTTGCTTCCTCCAAAATATATTCTTCTTTGAAAAGGGATAAAGAAGAAGACTGTGATGGAAAACAAGAAGCTTCTTGAGGAATGGTGAAAGGGACTTGAGGGGAAAGTGAGGGTTTGGGGTCCTCTTCCCTTGCTGCTATCATAGACTCTACATTATTAGGGAAATGACCTTGACAGGTTTGACCTTGCTCATGAACAGGGGTGGTGTATGCCTGATCTAGAATTTGTGGTGGTGGATAGGCATTTGGATAGACTTGGTAAGGCTATCTCTCATGAATTTTTAGCTTCTCTTCTAGAAATGCAATCAATCCACACACTTCCAGCATCTCATATGTAAGCCTTTGCCAATTTTCCCTTTTAATGGGATCCCACTCACTTTTAATCAGATCTACCACATCCCTTACTGGATGGATGACATGACAAAGAATTTCTTGGCCATATCCCCTTCTATTGTCAAGCTCTAACACATATTATTTAAATCCCAGCAATGCTTTTTTGAAGATGAAAATAAGATCAAGTTGAGCATGGGATGTGACATATTGGGGAGACTAGGCATAAGACTGGTATGGCTTATGACAATATGCATCCTTGTTACTTGACATAAATCCAGGAGAAGCTTGGTCTTGATTGGAAATATATGAAGGAGAATAAGACCCATAGCTATGAGTAACATAATTATACATACCAAAAGGTGATTTCTTGATGATACCAGGATTGCCTAATTAGCTGATTTAACTCAGAGTCATTGTTGGTGTTGCAAAAAACCTCCAAAGGCTAATTAGTCAAAGAACACACTAGAATTCTTCAACTCCTTGAAAGATCATGTCCCACTAGGCGTGCCAAAAATTGTTGATGATTTAAAATTGCACTTGATCTTAATCAATCAACAATGGGAAGTTTCAAGCTATGGGACAATGCAACTTGAAACAACCTCTAGATTTTAGAGAAGTTGGTCTCTTCTTTTGCTTTTGTGTTGGGAAAAAGTGATAGGAGATTAAACAAAAATGCAAGTGCAGAAAATGAAACCTAACTATGGCGATGCGCCTGAGTGTAATCCTAATCCTAACCTGAGCGCAGTGAGACTATTATAGGATTCAATTACATTTAAGAGCAGACAAGTGCATGATCAATGTAAGAGATTGAAATAAAAGATATAGAGGCTCATCACAGGAGGTTATTTTGTTGAGATACAGAGAATGTCAACAAAGGCATAGTGTTCAATCTTCTTAATAGAATCTTTCAATCACATAAGAGGCACATAAATCACGTACAATTATGTAAAACTTCTGATTCAAGAAAATGAGAAAAAAGCAAATGACATTCCTAATCACAACTCCAGAGAATCTACAATATAAACTATCTTTGAAAATGACATAGATAACACCAACCAAGGCATGGAGCTCAATCTTCTTAATTCATTTAGCCACGTAAAAGGCAGAAAAACATGCACAGTTACATCAACTTTACAACTCAAGAAAATTAAGACAAGAGCAAATGAAATTACTGGTAAAAAACTCTAGCAATTCTAAAACTATGGAAAAATTCCCCCCTTCTCTCTTACAATTCTTCTTCTTTTATAGCCTCGTATCACCTTACATCACTTTCTTTCCCATGCAATTCTATTCCGTCCTTCCCTCACAGGGGACAAAACAGATGGTGCCTTCAATGCCTTGGATGTATCCTGGTCTTATCAATAACTTCCCTGAGTATGGTATGGTGATCCATGTCTAGTACCTCTCTTCATGCCTAAAATTCCTCATTCCATCACCTGTTTGGCCGCTCAACTGTCTACTCTGCCTCTACCTATAGGGGACAAAAAGATGGCCCTTTAATGCTTGCAAGCCCCAAAAATCTACCTGGTGCACTGTTCTATCTACCAGGAATAACTTCCACCTAGTTTCCCTCCATCTTTGTTGTAATAGATAGACAGACATGAGGAAACTTAATCAATCCATGAAAATTATCCTTTTTTGTCTAGAGGGCATCAGACAATGACACTTGGCTACTTTTGCTTTTCTATATTCTACTCAGGAATGCTTCTCCTTCGATACCAATCGCAATCTGCTTCCTCGATACTTTGTAGTTTTATCAAAAAAAAACTCACCACGTTCCTTGCTCTAGAAACTCTTAAGAATGGGATGGACATAGGTGGCAGGCTTCACTTGTTGACACTTGACTCTTCCATAGTCCTTTGAAATAACGTCTGAGACCCACCACAATATTTATTCAGAAATTAGGCTTGGAGATGGTCCCTCAGAAGTTGACACGTGGTGACTTCCACTACTCCTGGGAAGATACATGGCATATTCTGCTTCTCCTTCTAGGGGCATGTGGCACCTTCCGCTTTTTCCACGGATGGAGTAAGAAAGGGACTCAGAGAGTGACACTTGGCAGCTTCCACTTTCTTATGGCACTTAAGCAAAATAAAATGATGCCTTTCTGCGTTGAATCAAAGCATGAACCCAGGCATCCTTTAGATGCCAACATGTGGAGGCTTCTGCGTTCTTCTAAAAAGGTAGTTCAAGGCCTTCTGCAACTGCCACCTGGCACTTTCTGCTTTCTCTACTGCTTAGCTCATTGAAAGTCTTTGCCAAAAAAGAATGAAACATGGGTGCTTCTATGAGATGTAGATGTTGACACACGGTGCATTCCGCTTAGCTATTACTAGATACATAGCACATTCTGTATCCTTCCTGAAAGTTACAAAAAGGGCCTTGAAGGACACCAGATGGTCAGCTCTGTGTCTCAAAAAGTGACACTTGGCAGCTTCTTCTCGAATTAAATACTTAGGGTAAAATGAGATGATGGAAATAAAAGAGAGAAAAAGAGACCCATGCTTAGAGAGTGACACTTGGTAGCTTCTACTACACTTCGACACTTAGGCAAAAATGAACCCACTCTCTACTTCAAAACTCTGTCGCGACGTCTAGGGTATGTAGGAACCAAAATTGCAGGGCTCGACTGAAAGAAATTAAATATGATGTAGAGTAAAAATTACTCTACATTCTCCATGGAGAAACATTTTTTAAATGTCTTGGTTAATGTGAGATCAAGAGATTTAGCTACTTTAGCAGGAATGACATTGTCAGATGCACCTGAGTCTATAATATAATTACTTAGCCTGTGACCATTTATTAATAGGGAAACATAGAAAGGTTCTATTTTCCTAGGGGCAGCTGGAGGAGTAATGACAAGATTATTTGAAATGGGCATGTTCTTTGGGGGATCAAGGGTTACCTTTTTAGCTTCTTGTCTTATAGGGATGGTTTGGTTCTTGACATATTGGACCAACTTATCTAATTGATCAGGATTAGACTATAAATATTCAAATTCAGAAATTTGTATTCTTGTCTTTTTGACATGATCAATTATGTCAAATGGATGAATTTAGCTAGGTATAGAGGAAGGTATTTCAACCTTCTAAGTTTTAAGAGGGATGGGAAGAGGGCTAGTTTGTGAAATTGAAGTAGAAGGTGAAGGTGAAATTGATGTACTTACCTTTTGGGTGATCACCAGATCCTTTGACTAGAAAGGCAGAGTGGTTCCACGCTTAGCAATTGTAATTGCTAGTTAAGGTTGCTCTTTTGTCTTCCCTTTATCAGCTTGCTGGACTAATTGGTTCTTGGACTTGGTAAACACTGCATATGATCCATCAAAAACTTCTTCTTTGCTTCTGGGTTCATCTTGGTAGTTTAGGAAACCAATGTGGGAGTCGCCAGCTGATTCTTCTTGATTTTCTATAAGGAGATCAGTGTCCTTTACTTGATTTAATTCTTGCTAGAAAGAGAACTCTGATTTTGCTTTATGATATCCCATTGCTGAATTGGGTGGAGGAGCTTCCAGGGCAAGTTTCCCTTGTGGGGGAGCAAGATGATTTTGTTTCCCTTGATTCCTGGAGGCATTGCCCTAATATGACTGATTTAGAAATGTCCTTCTTGGCATATCTCTATATGAAGGAGCAAAAGACATTCCTTGTGCCATTTGCTTTTTGAGAACAAGCAACTCATTTGCTAACTTTTGCACCATTGGATTAGTGGTGCTTATAGATGAATATTTAGAAGATGATGAAGGTCTATTTTTAATTATATCTCTTCTTATCTTCCCTGCTAAGATGATATCATATTTTACCTCAGTGGTTAGATGTTGAGCTACAGCAAGATCTATTTGACCAGCATGTCTCAAAAGAAAATGTACTTCAGGTAACTGAGAATTAATGAAGAAGCATTTGAGATTATCAGCTATCGATCGAGAAATTATAGGAATTATTTTCCTCAATTTATCAAACTTGGTTATGAAGTCCATCATTGGTTTAGGAGGATCTTTTTTCATCTGTGTGATTTGAGCCAAAAGGGCATGTGCATCTTCTACAGGTTTGAATCTGGCTTCAAACTTAGCTTTGAGGGTATTCCAATCAGTTACTGACCGAGCCTATAGATGATAAAACCAATCTGTAGCAGCACCTTGTAATGTTTCTACAAATAGCTTGACTACTACATCTTCAAATTCTACTCCAATTACACCATAGGCTATGTTGAAGGCTGCAATGTGTTCATCAAGATGAACTTTCCCATCACCAAAGAATTTTGGGAAATTCTTCCTTGAACTACATGGGAGCTCATGTAGAGGTGATGTAAGATTGAGAGGACCAAAATAATTACCCCAAGGTCCTTGAACTACCATTATATGACTATTAAAATGAGGAATAACAAATCTCATAAGGGTAATTATTAGCAAAGCTTTATCAATAGCAAAATGGATACTTCGTTTGGCAATGGAGACCTGACTTTAGTAGGAGGAAAGATCTTGGTTCATTGGAGGTGAGATGGCGAAGGAAATGGATCAAAATTACTTTGTTGTACCAACTCGAATATAGGGTCAATAATACCTTTAGCCCTTTAGCTTTGTGTATACCTTGAATCTGCCAGATTGTGAAACAAAAATGGAAAAGAATTGACCTTGCTTTAGTTTCAAGCTTGAGGCTTTAAACTACGCATTCTTTCCCAGTTGGTGTGGAGGCGAATGGTAAGGTTATAATAATAATGGGTAAGACATAGAAATGGAATGGATTCTATAATGGATAAAGGTAGAGACTGATTCCATCTGAAACTTGAGGTTTCAAAATGCACATAACTATATCCCCAATAGACTCGCCAAAAATTGTTGGCTGAATATTTTGTCGACCAGCATACTAATAAATAAATAGGTCTGATCATCCAAAGTAGGAAGATTGGTTGGCCAAATGTGTAGGTTTACCACATTAAAAGGGGACTAATCTCTCCTCTCATCAAGAGGAGGTTCCCTATATATATATATATATATATATATATATATATATATATATATATATATATATGTATGTATATATATATATATATGTATATATATATATATATATATGTATATGTATATATATGTATATATATATATATATATATATGTATATATATATATATATATGTATATATATATATATATATGTATATATATATATATATGTATATATATATATATATGTATATATATATATATAGAAAATAATACTCAGGGGTAGAATAAACCATCCATCTCTCTGTTTTCAGAGATGAAATGTGTAAATCGAAGGAGAAATCTTAGGGATAATGATAGAAATCACTCCTCTTCTTTCAGAAGTACCATTCAATAAACCACAAGAATCTTCCTGGTAGTAATTGAAAAATGTAACCAAGGTCATAGTACCCAGCAAATTTAGATGTAGCACAAAGTCTCCACATGAATTGCCCAAGAGTGAGATACGAAGGAAAATGAGGGCACATAGTCTTCCCAATGTCCTTTACATAGAAACAAAAAGAAAACAAAATAAAGGCAATTGTGGGGGCACAAAGTCTCTCCATAGTTGGCTTTAGGACACCTTCCTAACTACTTTCACTAATTCTACTTATTGAATTAAAGGAACAGAAAATATATTAAGGAAAAAGACATAAGAACAGTTTCCCCAAGAACAAAGATATTACAACACAAAGTCTGAAAAGTCACTTGCTTTCTTATTCAAATAACAAACTATGATTAACAATCTAAGCTGAAAGTCTTAGTAATGCCTTTCAATTTTGGGTAGAGTTTTGTTTTTGACAATCAGAGAGAGAGAGATTAAAACAATAAAAGAGATTCCCTTATATAGCCTCTTCAATAAGGTTTCAGGAATAGTAACACATCATATTTCATCAAATTTTTTTAAGACATGATGGAATTTAGGGGCATTTAACCATTTGCTTTTCTTAATGCAGAGAAATGGGTCACACCATTAAATTTTTTCATCCTTTAATATCCACCTGGTGCTCTACTTCTAGAAACATATCTGATGTGTAAATGTTTCTGGTCGTTCCTCATCGTTTCTCCTTTTCTAGTCATTTGAATTGGGTTCTCGATTCAATTCAATGCTTTGTTCCTTAGTCGCTTCCTACTGGTCTTTTGAGAACCCTGCAAAAGATGACACTTGGCAGCTTCAACTACATTTGATGAAAGACACGTGCCATGTTCCACTACTTTGATATTGTCTCAATAGATGACACATGGTGACTTCTGATGTGACTTTGAAGATTACACGTGGCAGCATAGCGGGTTTTCTATTTCTTCATAATTTTCTTTCAGAGGAAAAAGTCTAAAGGAATTCTTTCAGACAATTTCTCTAAAGGAAATGTCTCTTTGTCACTTTTGCCAGGGGAACTTTTCTGAAGGAAATTCCTTTGCTTTTTTGGCCTTTGAATTGGTCCATTTTCTCCCTTTCTCCCTTTGCAAGGGTTGTTTAAGCTCCAAATTGGTCTTTCAAGTTTTTGCAACAGTTCACTTTGGCTTTTGAGTGTCTTTCAAAAGGGCTATTTGTCCCTTGGAAATTTCCATTAGTCACTTTTATGTGAATATTCAAATTGTGACACGTTGCAGCATCCATTGTGAAATAGGTGAGGACACGTGGTAGCATCCATTGAACTTGTAGAAGCTTTGGACGCCTTGTGAGTGTCCTACAGAAGATGACACTTGGAATCTTCTATAAGTTCAATGAAATGAGGCTCAGAATACGACACTTGGCAGCATCTGCATGAATTCTGTTAGGTTTTTGTTTCAATCTATTTGTTTCTTTAGTCACTTTTGCCATGGAAATTCCCTCTGCAAGAGCACTTGTGTCTTTGACACTTGGGGCACTCCTTTGAACTTGTCGCTTGAATCGATCGATTGAACCAACTTTGGTTCAACAGTTCAATGGTTCATTCCCTTGTTTCTATTGACTTCTTAAACCAAGATTCTTTGAAACAAGCCTCATTGAACCCGTTGAACCTTGAACTCATTGAACCTTTTGAACCTTGAACTAGTCCTAAAAATGACTAAGTGTCAGAAACTTGTTCCTTTGATTGAACTTGCTTGTAGAAGCCTTTGAACCTATTGAACCATTAGTCCTTTGATTGAGAAAGCATGAATAATTCCCAATTTTGAAAGCTTAGAACAATTTTTTGAAATGGGAAGAGATAATTTGGTCTTACAAGACCAAAATAACTTATATTTTGTCCTAAAAATGAGTGACATTTTTCGAGTACAATAGAATTCATCACCAACACAAATGTATTTGAATCTCAGATTATAGATGAAGATGATAGAAAAGAGTTTGAAGTAGATAAGAAAGGGGTGATCAATTTGAAAACCAACAGTATAACCAAGGGCATGATATCATTAGAAAAATTGTTTGACATCAATTACTAGGGTGGGAAGGAAAAATCAGCCCCCACCAAAGGTATGTTGCACCAACATTGAATTCTAGTCAATGCCAATGAATCAAAGAGCGTGCTTCTAGGAATGACATGTAGTGAAAAATAAAAACAAGTGTTTATTCAAGCCTTACTATATTTAAAGCATGTTATTGCATGGACCTATGAGAAATTGAAACTATTTAGCATTTATATTCTCACACATACCATCCCTCTTAAGATGAGAGTCAAATAATTCCATTATAGGAAAATAGTAGAGAATCCATTGATAGAACCATTGATATTCAAGGAAGTGTAGAATTTACTCCAAGCAATGATAATCTTCCATGTTAGGCACTCTATGTGGGTGGCTAATTTAATGTTGTTTATATAAATAAAAATAGAGAGATAAGGCTTTATGTGTAATTTTACAACATGAATAAGGCATCAAAGTAGCATAAATACCCATTACATTCCCTAGATTAAGTCTTACATATAGTGAACAAATCTCAATGATGTCACTCTTAGATAGGTACTCAAGGTATAATCAGGTAGTGGTCAACAATAATAGATGGATCAAGACAATGTTTACAACCAAGTGGGGTACATTCTCATACAAAAATATGAGGTTTTTCCTAATCAATGTGGGAAATACCTTCCAGTGTGTCATGGATATTATGTTTAAGGATATTTGGCAAATGCATATTCATATACATGGATATCTTAACTTTGTTTTTATAAGAATCAAGGAGACAACATGAAATAATTGATATTAGTATTGTAGAAGTGTAGAGATCATGGAATCTCCATGAACATAAAAAAGTGTATATTTGGGTTGATAGAGGGTAAGTTGTTGGGCCACATCATCTCATAATGAGTAATTTCAATAGACCTGAAGAGAATGGATCCAATTCTATTTTTTTTTATGTGTATTAATAGAAAAGATATGAATTCACTCCTTAGCAAGATCGACTTCATTAGGAAGTCCATTTTAGGATTTGTGGAGATAGTCTAGACACTAAACGAAATTATAAATAAGTACACCAAGATTGAATGTATGACTGAAGTATAAAAAAATTTTACTTATATCAAAAAAGAAATTATAAATACACTAGTGCCAATTAGTCTTGAGTATACATATCCCTTCTACATCTATCCACTCGCTTTAAAATGCTTGAGTTAGTTGTCTTAACATAGAAGAAAGAAACCAGAGATTAGATACATATCACATTCATGAGGTTTCCACTCTGTAATGTTTAATTAAGGTATTCAATTAGAGACAAACAATATTTTTCCTTAATAAAAGTAGTCAATAACTTTAGATATTACATTCTTTATATTAAGGTATTTTTAGTTGTCCTTGGCCCAACAATGAAATCTATGTTAATACAAAATGTGTTGGGTGATCAAAGAGGTAAGTGGATGACCATTATCTAAGAGTTTGACATATAAATCCAACCAATGAAAATTTTAAGAGGTCAAGGACTTAGTAAAGTGATGGTTGAAGTAGACCCATATATAGTTTACCAACAATACATAGTGTAAAATATTACAAATGATGACTAGTACCAAGATTTAGTATACTATTTATTAAATAATGAGTGTCAAAACCATGTCAATTCCACTTAGATAATATCATTACACCTTAAAATTAGTAACTTCTTGATCAAATTAGGTATTTTTTACTAAAGGAATCACAAAGGCAGATATGTAAGATGCCTGAACAAATAAGAAGCAATTGAAGTACTCAGTGATTTCCATGGGAAGTATGGAATAAGTCATGGTTTAGGGAGTGATAAAAATCATCAAATACTCAAGGTAGGTTATTATTTTCCATATATTTTTAAATATGCATATGTTCATGTCTGGAGTTTTCATACCTTCTAAGTTGCCACACATAGAGAATGTAACCCTGTCATGCCCTTGCAACCATTTATTGAGGTCTAACCATTCAAAACATGGGGATTGGACTTATTTGGTGCCATAAATTTTAATTACTCTATGGGACATAAGTTCATTCTCATGTTAAATTATTATTGTAATCATTTAATGCAAACTCAAGCATGCAAAAATAGAAAAACTAACGTGGTAATCAACTTACTAAAAGAACATATCATCACTAGGTTTGGAACACCTGCTATGCTAGCATGTGATAATAGCCATGATTTCTCTTATCTTCAATTTACTAAATCAACTTATAAAAATTAAGTAATCCTCAAATTCTTTTCCAATTATTATTCACAAGGTAATGTGGTATCCAAATCTACGAATAAGAATTTTTTGGATGTAATTAAGAAGATCTTGGAAAATATACCTAGGGATTGGATTAATGTTCTAAAATTTGAATTTTGATCTGATAGAACTAGAATTTAGTTAGCCTTATGAATTTAAGTATATCATATTATTTATGACTAAGGCCCCATATTTCTAGTTAAATTGAGAATCCCTACATTATAGTTCATAGGGGCTACCTCAAGAAGGATGATAAGATATAAGCTCACATCCTTAACCTGATACAATAAGAAGAAAATTGTGATGTAACTCTATTGTATTTCAACAAACATGAGGAGGTAGTCAAACATTGGTTTGAAAAGTGAACAAAAGTTAAATCCTTTAGGATATTTGATATAGTCTTTCTCTAGGACAAGGTTCATGAGAAAAGGGGACAATATGAAAAATTTAATTCCCTATAGTAAGGTCCCTATCGAATATCTAAAATCCTAGGAGAGAATGAATTATACCTAAGGTTTCTAACCGGTGAGGACATCCCATTGCTTAAATTTGGATAGTTACTCAACCACTACTTCTTGTATTAAATTAGCCTAGAAAATCCGTATAAATAATATCACTTTCCCTTCCTACTTTGTGTTTACTTTCTTTCCTCCTTTGTTGTTAGTTTAGTTTGATTTTCCTACTTTTTCCAAATTTTGTTGTTGATGTGGCCTCATTATTTGTCTATTTTTAGATCAACCATTTGTTTTTCCATATGTATTCCCCTATTACTCAAAATAATGAAGAAAAAAAGGTGTGTACATAGGTAGATCGAATGACATTTTGGTGCATAGGTACTCTAAGTAGTTTTTAGCCTTCAATTTTATTTCAAATTTAGTTTTGAAGATCTAGCTATTGTGTGTATTTTGTATTTATTCATGTTGGGTTAAGTTTGGGTAAACATATTTGGTAAATTAATACATTTTCTCAAAACTAATCATAGAATCACATCTTAAGGGTTTCTAAGTTTGCCTAAATGAACTTGCTATGGCGAAGGTCTAGGGTGAAAATATATAATTCTGCCCTTTACTTGCCACAGTGGTCCCAAACCCAAAATTGAGATGCTATAAAAATGAAGAGAAAAGACAAATCAAGAAATGAAAATAAAAATCAATATCTAAATAACTCAATTCTAGGTGATTCAATCAACCTCTATTAGGTCTATGGATACTTGACTGACAGTAGAGTAGGGCCTTGAGTGGGATCAGAGAAAACTCCATTAGGGATATGGAAAAGTATATAGCAATGATTTAATGTCCAAGAAAGTGTTTTCAAGGTACTATTCACTATCTTGATGATTGGTTCCATAGTAGCTAGTCCTTGATGATTATAAGAAGTGCTAATTTCACTCATATACACACACTCAATCAATGAGAATGTATGGTTTAGTCCTTTAGTTGCTCTTGTATCATCCTCTATCAAATATATTCATGTTCCATACATAGTCTCAACCAAAATATTTTGGTTTGTATAACATTTATATCATTCTAAAGTAACCAAGATTATTTAGATAAAAGTTACTATTTGTTACCGATTTCACAACATGCCCTAATTCTTTCAAAAATCAGGAAAACTCATTTTTTTCCTTTTGTTTTGATCCCACTTGTGATCACATCTTGTTGGTCTTAGTAATTTTAAGTTTCCAAGGTGGTATGTCTCATTTTACATATTTAATTAGAACTCAAAACCATCACCACTGAAAATAACATGTCTATGCAAGTTAAGTTTGAATTTTTCACTTTACGTGAAAATGGAGTTTGACCTCCCAATTTGCATTTGAAAGCTAGATATCTTTGATCTCTTAGCTCTCTAATATTATTCAAGGAGGTAATATTTATTTCCATGACCTTCATGCTATCAAAACCTATTCGATTATGAAAACCAAGTTATAATGACAAAGTTTCATATACAACACTTGGTGTTGAAGCAAAGTCTTGTTGTACTTGTGCTTAGTTAACAAAATTGATTCCTTACTCTCTCTACTCCCTGCAGCTAGTTTGAAGGGTCACATTTACTTACATGCCCTTTCAACTCCTGAAACCCATTCTCATGATACAACAAAACTTGTGTGAGTCATTTTCATATTTTACACTTGGATATTTGATGATTTTTTAACAACTTGTCTCCAACTAAAGATCTCAAGAAAACATTTTTCTAATCCTTAGATAGGTCTAGTTGTAGGTGATGATTGTTTTTCTAAGTCCCTAAACCTAATTAGGGTTTCAACCCTTGATTAGGTATTTGGGGTTCATTTTGACTAGGTATATTACTTAACTATTATTTCAGTCTAATTAAAATTATCTGAGTTTTAGGCCTAATCAAACTTTAATTTTTTATTAGATCTAGTCATTATTTGTTTTAAAAGGATCAAATTTAATTGGACTTCAAAGTTTGAATTATCTAAGAGAAAGTCATTTTAGGGATAAGTAGATTAATTTATTCAAGTATGTCTAGTGAAATTTAGCAAGGGTAGTTTTAATGTTATTTGGGAGAATTTTCCCAATTGGGTATTTTGGCATTATGTTAATTTGTTGGCAATGTTTTTCAAGCCTTTGAACCCTAACTAGGTTATCGAGATCTTATGGAAAAATTCCTATGTAAATTGGGGGGAAAGTCCTGACTAGGTTAGTTATTATTCCCCTCCTTGTATCCCTTTAGGGATCTATCCCAAATATCCCCTATGCCTTAGGGATAAATGCCCTCATATCCATGATAACAATCCTTTAAGATTTAACCCCCTGACATATTGATGTCTACTAACTCAGGATTTGGGCTCTCAATTGCTTGATGACACAACCTTTAGGTTTTTGACACTATAGACCACTGATAAAAATCAACACATTATAAATTAGGGGTCTAAATCTTGATTAGGTATAGACCCCCTCCAACTTAAAATTTAAATGGCCCTTGATTTTAACTTAATGCAAATAAAACATCTAAATCTGATTAGGTTTAGTAGTAAGACAAAAGGGCCCTATATTTTATTTGTGCTTTTAAATCCTAATTAGAACTATAGTGCTAAAGTTTGAAAGATAAATATTAAAATAAGACTTGCCAAGCCCAAAATCTCGATTAGCTATGTTGGGAAAGCTTAAGGGCTGCCTTTCATTTTTAATGATAACTCAAGCTCCTGATGTCTATTTTTTAAACCATTTTCTTTTTTATAAAGGTGTCTCCATCCTAGATTTAGTGATACCTCAATTTTGCCTAGTTGTAATTGGATTAAAACTTTTTCATGTTTTAATGTGTTAATTTACTATTCACTCTTTTAATTACAATATTTTGACTTGTTTTTGGTCTATTTTAAGGATGTGAAAAGTAAAAGTGGCAATATTGGGTGGAGATGGAGGTAGTTGTGGCATTAATTGTGGTATTTAGGTATTTTGGAGGGAAGTGGATTCCCATGGGATGCCACATAACTATATATTTATTCATTTTTACACTTAAAGGTTTTCCTTTTCTTATTCCACAAGAGATTTGGAGCCAAACCCTTTCATGTTCATGTAATTTGATGGTTCCATAGTGTATTCTTTCTCCCTATCTTGTTATCTTATAATTATGCTAGAAAATTTTGGATGTAAATAATTTTAATCAACTAAAACATTGTTATCAACATGAAAGTCTATATTTATAGACGATTGAGGTTTATTGGTTATCTATGCATATGAATGATGTTCATTTCTCTTCCTCACATCCTCTTATTCTCCTCAAATGCTTTCATTATTCCTTTGGTGATTATGGATCAACTAGTCACATGGGGGATTGATTTATGGATGTTGTGTTCACACGGTGGCTTCAAATTCTCTTTGCATAGCATAGGGTTTTATTTTCTTTCCATTTCCCATCTTTTGTAATTTTTTACCAATTTTTTAGCCTGTGTCTAACCAAATGTAATGTTAATTGAATTTAATGTTCTTCTCGGTCAATTTTTCATATAACATATTAAAATAAGCTTGCACATACTCTAAACAATGTGATCAATCATCACTGATGTAAAAATGGTACTCCCCTAATATATTTTGATCATTGTTTATACTATTAGGTGCATGCATGAATGTTATATGTATGGATACGCAAACATGTACTAAGTTGTAATACTGTGATTGAAATTTTGCTTGTGGTTTGAATGTGTAATTCTTAGAAATGTTGATTAATAAAAATATAGTGCCAAGTGGGAATGCGTCATTTCTTAACTTGAAATGGTCATCCAAACATCTAGACATGTGTGTGTTCCTTACATAATCATAGATAATTTCCTTCATGAATTTGACCATAAATTCTAAAATAAGTATTCATTTTGAAACAAGATCACACCTTTTAGATTCATTTCCATATTTTATTAGATATGCCATAGATTTGTATTTTCTCAAACCAACTAATTCCTATCAAATTGCAATTATACACTCCTCATGGATATATTTTTTTAATTTTGTCAATCCACAAAAAAATGCTATAAATTCCATCCAAACATGCTTTATTATAAAAAAAATTGTCCATCTGGGCTTTCACAAAAAATAGTTGGAATAAATTTCGTTACTGATTTTGGTGGGAATTATATGCCACTCATGAAAAATATTTTTAGTATAAATAGTATAATGTATATGTAAAAAAATATCATAGTGCATTGAAAATTTGACATGTTACCTACAACAACAAGTGGTGTGTGTCTTATTCATGTTTTACATAAAATGGTTTACCCATCTCAAAACATCTTTGATTTATGTCAATTTGTGGATGTTTTTCTAAAAAAATTGAGTATAATTGTGTTTGGGTCATATCCAATAAATGTTTTGGATGTAGTTCATGGTTACAATAACAAACTCTTCTTTTGACTATATGTCATGTATTAGGTTAAACTCTTGTATTGTATTTCCAAAATTATGCAAGTAAATATTTGAGAGCATTAGATATAGCCTTATGTTTTCATGTAGTCTATCGGATAGTGCCCAAATATCATTAGTATTAAAATAATTAAGTCTTTTACGTATTTCAAATGATTTCATTATTATTTTTTGTTTATTTTTAGTGCTTGGCTAGTTTTTAAAATCAAGCATTTTTTCATTATTTCACCACTTACTGCATAAGTTGTAATTATACATTAGGCAACATTACAATATTTTTTGCATGGTTTCACACCCATAGTATGATATGCATCATTTATATTTTCAAAACTTTCCTTGTTTTCACCATCCATGTTATACATTATTAGTCTTAGGGTGTACATTATTGGTCTCATCTTAATAAATTTCATCAATGAAACCAACAATTGACATTTTGACTATCAAAGTCTATTTTTTCAAAAAAAAAAATACTTCAGTTAGTCTTCTTGAATGGGGGTCAAAAATTTTATTTGGTATTGGTTTAAAAATGTTTTTATCAACATTAATTAAGTACTTGATTTTTCCATGAAAAATCCATGGAGGTGTTACAAATGGTGAATGTGTTGATATGGTGTTTCCATATCAATATGTTCACTACTAGTTTCTTCATTGTTACTTTCATTGTTTAGTGTTTCCATATAATTTTATTCATTGTTACTTTCATCATTTTGTGTTTCTATGTAATTTTATTCATTGTTAGGGGTTAAATCATCTAGAATATACTCATCATAAATAAAATTAAAAACATCATACTTTAAATGTGGACTTGCAACATAATTTGAATTTTCAATTAAACATTCATCATCATTATCCATGTCATCATTGTATATGACATTTGGTTCATCAAGGATAGTTTTTATACCTTATCTCAAGTGAAACGATTGCATTCATACATTTTATTTTTCTCTTGACACTTGTAATTTCTATGGTGCTTTGTGTTTTAACTTCTTCCTCTTGTTTAAATGAGATCCATCATTGCTGACTAAAAAAAACTTGATAGGTTTTGAAGGTGGGATAAAAAAAACTAACTTGATAGATTTTTACCTAGACTTGAATTCCACTAAATGATACAAATAATGTAAGTGGGGACATAATTCTCGATCAAAGTTAAAAAAATCATTAAAATAATTTTTTTTGTCTATATGAAAATAACATATACATGTTCTATTGACATAGTTATATAACATTTAAATATGTAAATATAATGCATACATGCTATATTTACATAGTTATATACCATATAACTATGTAAATATATCACATACTCAATATATTTACTTTATTATATATCACATTGCTTTATAAATGTAGCACGTGCATGTTATATTTAAATAAATATATATCATGTCATTGTATTTAGAATATTATTTGATTCAATAACCTCCTAATTGATGTCCAAACCACATCATATACATTTGAGATCAGGTCATATTATTCCCAAGTAATATCCTATACTCATAGTTAGGTTCAAGGCGTTTATATTACTTATAAGTACTTCTCAGATTGCATTTGTGATAAAATTGGGGTTGATTGAGACCCATATCACATTCTATAGTCAAAATTAGGTTGAAAAGGCTACAATTGGCCCAATTTTCCTTCATGGTTGAATTGGTGGACTATTTGATTTAGCTTGTTATGACAATATGGTTAATTAACCCTCAAATTATGTATTATAATTGAGAATACCAATTAGACATATAGGAATCCCAACTTATATCTATATAGATAGGGCCATTGTAGACTAGTTTAGAGTTCCAATCCCAACTCCATAGTTGATTCCTCATTTTTTCTATATGTAATTATGAGTCTATCCATAGTAGAGTGGCTTTCTAGAAAGATAGACAGTAAGTCACCAATCTAGTAGAGTGTGTTCTAATCTAGTAGCTAGTATATAGTTTTAGTCAACCTAACTTGATATATGCTTAGAATGCAGGGCATATGATTTAATCCAATGTATAAAGGAATAAATTCTTATATCTTGGGCATGGTCCATTAGGCCCTAAAGGGAAACCTAGGGCCCTCTCATACTCTAAGTATGACCTTGTCCCAAATATAATATATCAAAGGATAGTGTTGAAATTCTCTCCATGGAATATATATGGGAGGAACCATTCTGAAGGCCCTACCCAGATCTCAAACTTTCCTTACCTAATTCATCTATGAAAAGGAGTAAGGCAAGGCAAGCTTGGCTTCTTGATATCTATCTTTTCTTCACCTAATAGCATATCGAGGGAATATTACCTTATCTATAGATAACAAAGGAGTAAGGCATATATATCAAGGGAATTTGAAATTCATGATTTATATATATTTTCTTTGTTATATGTCATTAGGGATGAGGATGAAATGATTAGGGATGACAAGGGAGTGACTAGGAATGATGAGGGTAGATAAAGTTTGTTGAGGTGGTGAATATGGATAATGAGTGATTGATAAAGGATGGTTCCAATACCAAACCCATATTTGAGTTCTCATTTCTTCTTTATGTCATTAAGATTTTATCCATAGAAGAAGGGATCTCTAGATATATAAATAGGTGGCTACCAATACATTAAGTTTGTTCCAATCTAGTAGTTGGTTGAGTGTTCTCCCAATCCAAATCGATACAGACCCAACTTAATATATACCAAAATTATTCTATGAAGGGAAATAATGGTATATGTCTTAATCTAATGTATCAAGGAGGGGATAATTAGAGCTTAGGCATGATCTGATAAGACATAAAGGCTAATATTGTGCCTTTCCATACTCTAAATATGCCTCATGTAGACACTATAAAACCACACACAATGGTTCTATATGTCATAACACCCCTAGACCACCTTGAGACCCCTAGGGACCATCCCACAACCCTTGAACCATAAAACTAAGTTAGGTTAGTTGATTAGCTAATTGACTAACTAAACCTTTTACCAAACTTGACCTTTGATCCTCGATTACCGATGGTCATCCTAACCATCGATGATTAGGCTTGATCATTGATGGTTAGGTTCTAACTCCCTGAACACCTAACTCCAACTTGAACTCTACATTTCTTTTTTATAATTAGATTATCTGATCCACTCATGGATCAATTCATGTTGCAACTAAATTTAGATAGAAATTTAAACCTCTTCTTAAACCTACACTTCCACATCTCCTATTTTATATAAAAAGAGAGGAAGAGGAGGTGAAAAGGGATTAAGAATCAAGAAATCCATCATCAGTCGATCGTCATCCAAAACTAGAGTCATAGCCTATTATAATAACACTTTCCTTTTTCAAGTATTCTTATAGTGAACCAACAAGTGTGACATAGATCTAAAGCATTACCATATAATGGCCAACAACCAAGTATCATTACCCTATAAAAATTACCCCAAGCTTCACCAACAAATCCCTCTACCCTTATTTAGATTAAAAACCAACAAGCTAAATATCTATTTTTCACTAATTAGTTACTTTGTTCCTATTTCATGACCAACCTAGATTAAACCCACTTGTCAAATTTCCATTATATAACCTTACTAGATCAATTTCTTGAACCAAACCAAAACCATAGTAACTGATGATGATCACCTTAACCGTCGACACTTTGTCCATAACTATTGATGGTTACCCTAACCACTAATGGTCACCCTAACCACTAATGGTCTTTGTGTGACAAACAAACAACAAGCTATTTTCATCCACTAAACCTCAGCTAAATCCAACTTTCTACCTCTTTGCCTGATCAGAGAACCTCACCCTATTTTTTTTACCACACTTGATTCATTTAGAATTGATATTAATATGTTTATTATTTTAATTAGTAAAATTCATATAATCATTTATCAAGCACATCTTGTATTTAATTTTAGTATCTTCTATGATATATGCAAGTAATTTATCTTTCACATTCAGAACCTAATTGTCTAAAAGTGTAGATTGATATCCTTCAAGGAAGCTCATGCTTCTTGGATCTAGCTTACTATGGAATCCACCCTATTATGTAACTAATCAAACCATTTATTTAATTATTTATTATATATAGTTCATTCCTTAAAAGCCAAAGAGGAGTATCTACAACTATCTAGATTAACACGTGTATAATATATCAGGGTTTTCTACCATACCCTTCTGAATTTTCTTCCTCTCTTTCTTGCAAAGAATATAAGAAAAATTTATCTAAAACATTCTAGCATGCTCGTGGGACCCTTGAGTCTTTTCTTAGGTTCATATTTGCATCTAGGTGCTTCTTCTTCTTGTCTTTCTATTCATACAATGAAATCAAAATTTCATTCTAGGCTTAAAATTGACTACATACATTATTTTCTTGCTTATTTTAGATTAAATTAATCAAGTAGATTAATCATAGCTTCACTCTTATCACACACACAAGACCAAACCACTTACATCTAATTAAGAATCAAATATTGACATAAGGCCCAACCGGGATTTAATCACCAAGAGGTCACCTTTCTCGACCATCCTACTTGGATTTCATTACCAAGGGGAGAACCAACTCAGCTCTCTAGTTGAGTATAATCTCTCATAATTTATATATCTAGGATAAACACTTGACACCCTTATTTATATGGTGTTTGAAGTGAGGGGGTAGGCCCAAATATCAAGCCATGTATAGATTTCTAATACAGATCCCTTTGAGAGCCTAAACATAACCTGAAACCAACCATAGACTTGTTTTATAGTACCCACTCTACAAGCCAATTTCAGTCACACAATTCTCAAAGCATAAGGCATAATGCACAAGAGAGACTCAGAAGAACCTTAGGATTTAACTTACTTAAATGTGTGTTTCATTTCCTTGACTTCTTCTTGTTTTCTCATTATTTGAGTTGTGAGATTTCTTGTATCTTACTCCTTTCCTCATCTACATGGTTTTGACTAGGAAACAACTAAAAAACCAATCAAAAAAGGACCCACCTCATAATCATCCATCTTCCTCTTCTACCTCATCCATGGAATACATATCAAATGCATATAGTTCTCCTCATCATTATAGGAGTCCTACCAGCCCTCAGATGGTTGACCAAGGTGATGCAAATTTTTCCACCTTTCTGGATAACAACCCAATATCTCTCTAGCATTACCTTAACACCATATCTCACTTTACCCCTACTTTGATTCCACTTATTTACCAGCCCCATATCATGCCATTCCACCTTATGGTAAATGCTTCTATTGCCACCATCTCCACCCAACCTTTAGTCACCCAGGAATCATTCTCTACTAATAACCCTACTGATACCACCATACAAAACCAACCCACTCAACCAAGAAACACCCAAACACCTTCTTACCTAACTAAAAACCCTTCTAACATAGGATGAAACCAACATTTTGGATCCAACACTTCTCTTGATATAGGATTACCCTCTACTAGTGGCACCACCATTCCTCTCATTTCCAACCTACCTATCTCCACTCCATTTTTGAGCTTGGTCATTCCCATACCTTCCACCCATCAATACCAAAGTTACCTCATATCCTCTATCTCTTAACCCAAACATACCTTCCACCCAACCTGCATTAATCTCTCAATATATCCCCATTACACCAAACCCGAGCTACATCCCTAACCCATAACGGTATGTGCCTCTACCTTCCTCCCAACCACCTATCTCCACGTATTCATATGTGGCATCATCCAAACAACCCATATCCACATATCAATATGTTGCAACATCTCAACTCCCCACCAACTATACATTGTTATACCTACCCAAATCAAACACAACCTACCTTATAACTATGGGGGTGTAGAACCCTAAACTAACCTTGTCAAAATGTTAATGGACAAAATGACTACTTTGGAGTCATCCATTTATAGAGATCATAATATTTTGTCATATGACCAAATCTATAATGAACCAATTCACATGTCTATCCCCATTCAACCATATCCTCCTCAATGGGAACTTTCATAGTTATCAAAGTTTTAGAGTAAGAACGACCCTCAATAACACCTGAGAGCATTTAGGCATTCATGTTATATGATTTGATATGATGATGTTCTCCTTCTTCATACCTTCCCCATGTTTTTATTAAGTCCAACACTAGATTGGTATAGTTCTATTACAAATCACTCCCTCTTTTATTTTGCCCAACTAGCTCAAATTTTCTTAGATCAATTTCCTATAAACATCTTTAAGAAAGTCTCCATGACTGATCTTTAATCAATTCAGCAATTTGATGATGAATCCATTGCTGACTTTGTAACCCATTAGAGAAGTCTAATAAACTATCTCTCCTTCTCTCTACCCTAGCCTGAGCTAATTAATTTTGTTTCTTGAGCATGTGCCAAACACATCTTCTTTACTTTACAAGTCTATAGTTTTAGGACCTTTGATGAGGATTTTACCATGGAAATGAAACTACATAATAGAGCTATTGATGAGGGGAAGTTGAAATTGAGAAACAAGAACTCTACCTTCAAATCAAATGAGGCTACCTTCTCCAAATTTAGTAATAAAACCAACTCTAACACCAAAAATAAGGGAACCACACATGCGGTTATCCTTAAGATTGCCCCTCCACCTATTGTCAAACAATCTAATTCTTCTAATTCCTCTAATCAAAACACTAGGAACCCAAACCGAAACACCCATAAGTAATTTTCTCCACTTGGAGAATCATGTGCTTCAGTCTTGGAGAAAATTTTAAAATCCAATATCATACAATTCTGTCTGATCAAACCTCCACAATAATTCAATTTTTCTCATCTCATACCTGGTTGGTACAACGAGAATGAATTTCGTGTATTCCATTGAGTCATTGAACATGATGTTAGTTGGTGTAATACCTTCAAGAATATTTTCAAAAGTATAATTGATAAGAGGGAACTTGTGTTGGATAACCCCAACGCACCCCTGAACAAATCACTTGACATCTTTGGACAATCATTTACCAACCATGCTCCTTTAGCCAATAGTGAAAACAAAGTAGAATCTTCTCATTCTTACAAGGCCCATACTATCAATATGGTTCTTAGTGAACTTACTACTGAGAAGATAATCAACCAAATCACCACTTCCCCTAGTCTACTTATTGAGGTAGTGGAGTCACCAACCTCTCCTTTGATATACACATCAAAGGAAGAAACCATTCCCACTTTTTCATTTTCCTCAATCATACAAAAATCCACTCTTCCTTTAGTGATCACTCCTAAAGAAGAAAACTCTTTGCCTATACCTCCCACCAAGGAGTTACCTTCCTGAATATTGGAGTTTGGTAATTAGGAAAAGGATGAGGTAATCACTCCTCATCCTCAACCCTTGGGCCTATCTTTTTCATCCACTATCAAGGGATTTAAAACCATCTATAAACCTTTCTATAAACTGGTTAAACACTTAGAATTCATATCCGATCCTAACCTAGATCAGGCCACATTTTGGAAATAACTTGGGCTCCCTTATAGAACCAAGTAGGAGCCTTCTTTATCAATACAACCTACCCTTTCCACTAGCACCAAAACCTAACCATAAAACACCTCTACCTATCAAACTATAGCAACACCATCAGATCCAAACTCACCCAAAGTCACCAAATCACCTTCTACCATTATAACCAAACCAACAAAGGACCTTATCATATTTATTACTCATAACATTACTCACCTATAAGTAAAGTTGGATTTAAGCCCATTAAACCTATCAAACAAACCCCAAGCTAAGCAAACAAAGAAGGTAAAACCCCTAAGAAGCCCAAAAACCAAAACTCTACCTCCCCTCTCTACTTTTCCCTCTATTTTAAGACCTCATCCCTCTACCTTAACTTGAAAATCAACCATCCCAATCAAAACCCAACCACCACTTTTGGTTATGACAACATTCCTACTTTCATCCATACCTATTTTCACCTTACCACCCATGAACATACCTCCTATCTCATAATCATCTATAAAAAAACTGATTACCTCTCAAACAAAACCATCTAACCTCAAGTTGTCAACCTCTATACCAAAGCAAAAACCATCCACCAAGAATGCTCATTTACCAAAAACCTTTACCACCAAGCCCACTCTTAAAAGGACTTCCACCTCAACTCCAAAAACCAAGACCCTTATTTACTTTACCACCATTGTCCAAGTCTTACTCAAATATCCTACATAGGCTAATGCAAGGATTTTGCTTAACCTTGCCACCTATTACAACATTTGACCCACATATTCCTAAACCGTCTTGGTATAATGACAAATTAGTATGTTCATACCATAGAAAACTTAGGCATGACATGAAGAACTACACGGATTTCCAAGTGATAGCCCATTATTTGTATCATAAAGATGAATTATTATCAAATGAGCCTCTTATGCTCCCAACACTGATCTAAGAACTAACATCCATTAACCAACACCTAAGTACTCCTCCACTCTCACCTCAGAGTGAAGAGGAACCAAAGCAATCATCTACCTTGAATCCTCCCCAAATCCATACCATCCATGTGGTCACATGATCATAATCCCAACCAAAGGATAAGGGAAAAACAAAGGTGTCCATTCTATGGACATATCCCTCCTCCACTACCCAACCACCTAGCCAACACCAAGCACATTTACCTTTAACCAAACCCAAAGTGTCCATCTTGGGACCCTCTCACTCCAATCCATCTACATCAATCTAACAAGTTGATCCATGTTTTCTCTAAAAATGGAGTCATCAAATTGTAGATTTATCATTTCCAAAATATAAATCTCATCAAGATCTTCTTGATGCATTTTTAATGGACCAATTCTGAGTTCGTATGTGAAAGTTATTACTAGTCAAAGTTGTGGTCAAACCTAGTATAAGTGATGACATGGAAACATAGATCAATTAAATGCTAGCTTATTAATTTGCTCATTCCTCACATAGTATAATTAATTGGTATTTTGATAATTATGTGGAAGCCCATGAATTAATATGTGAGATACTATCAAAATTCCATATAAAATTGTAATGGGATAATATAAATCCCATAATAAAAGGGTGGAGATAAATATTATTAAAAAAGGGGATAATGCTAAATCCCACAAATAATGGTCTTTAGATAATTATGAATATTATTTAAAATTGTAAAGTATAATCATCCAATCCCACCTTTTATGGACCCATGAACCTATATAAATGGGTGAGGGGTTCATTTTGTAATCAAGTTTTGAATGTATTTGAAGACTGAGTGCTAAAAGGGTGCTATAGAGCCATAGAGAGATTTTTAAAGGTCTTAGGCTATATAAGTTTGGTTTGAGAGTACATATTTGACATAGTTAATCCCATAAAGATGATTTAAGATACTTTTAAAAAAATTGTAAAGCTATTTTGTGAAAATTTAATGCAGCGATCCTCACTTTGAGTGGATCTAAAGACGTAGGCCATTGTGCCAAACTTTGTTATCAAATCAGCTGGATATTTATATCAATTTATCTCATTTATAGTTATTTCAATATTTAAATTTATTATATTATGGATATTTAAAATCTGTTATTAAATTTTTTAATCATTTAAAATATCAATTTTTATTAAATCATGAATTTAAGGTTTCAATCCATTTTTCAATTATGTTTTCCACTACTAAAACACTTGATAGTTATTGATTGTAGATCATATTTATTCTATCAGAGTAGAATTGGTATTTAACCATGTGGATTGTTAGTGTATGTTGATAAGGTTGAGATCTAGGCAGGGTGAAGGAGAATTGGTCGAGTACAATCGAGAGGTTGGATCAAGACATACTGTAGAAATGGGAGATGAATTTGAGTCTGAATGAGCTTTTTGACAAGCCTTATTGGAAATAAAGGATATGGTTGATGAGATTTACCATGAAATATTAATAAAAATAGAGCATGATGGAGGTGATAAAAATTCTAGGAAACCTTCTTCCTCTTTGAATGAGGGTAAAGACAAAAAAAAACCATTGAATCTCTTCTTTCACTAAAGATAGATATTAAGTTTGAATTGTTGATGCTTAATAGTGAGATTAATGCAAAAAAGTTGGATAACTAGATAAATAAAATTGAAGTATATTTCAAGGTCTGTAAAATTATAGATGATGAGGCTAAAACTCACTTGGCTACTCTTTGAATGGGATGCACAACTCTCATTTGGTGGGAGAGTAAGTTGAAGTAAAATGAGATTAACATAGATAGCTCAATTTCCACTTGGAGTGAATTTGTTGATGAACTCAGAAAGGAATGTTATGCTTTAGGATATCTACAACAAGCAATGATGGATTGACAATATTTCATACAAACTAAAGGCCAAAGTGTTCAATAATATACACAATAATTTAGGAAAAAGGCTTTACTTTTGAATATTCTTCTTTATACATAGGAAACACTACATAAGTATATAGGTGGGTTGCATAGTTAATTAAAACACATGATTTTTGTCCTCAATACCACTAATTTAGATGAAGCATGTGTTAAATCCATTCATTTATAGGCTAGAGAAAAATAGACAAAATAATCTTTTCCTAAAGTTAAAAGTAAGCAATCTAAAGTTAAGCATTCTAAATGGTAAAGTTTTGGAAAGGGTAAACAAAAATCCCATGTTACTATTCATAAAGAAGAGAATAAGCCATTTTGCAATCATTGCAAGAAAAATCATGATGAGTCTAAGTGTTGGAAATTAAATCTTGAGTTAATACCTAATAGGCTTAGGAAGAAGAATAATAAAAATAATGCTATGGTTTAGGATCTAGGTTCAGATTGAGGAGATGAAACTAAGATCATAGCCATGAGTATGCAGAATTATTCTTGTCTTTCCATTTCTAGCACTAAGTCATCTAATGTTGCTTCCTCTTTAAAATAAAAAAACTATGAATGATGATAAGAAAAGAAATGAGTTGTTCCACATTTGGGTTATTTCAAAACATACTAATATTGACACTCTATTTAATAGTGGATCACAGGAAAACTTGATTTCTAAAGAGATTGTTAAAAAGTTAGGCTTACAAACCAATCCCCATCCAAAACCCTATCCACTTGGTTTGGTGTGTGATGATGCAAAGATGCAAGTAACCAAAACTTGTAGATTGAAAATTTCCATCACATCCAAGTTTGTGGATGAATTTGATCTAGATGTAGTCCCTTTGGACATATGCAAGATTGTTTTAGGAAGCCTTTATCTTTATGATAGAGAAATAATCTTATATAAGGATGAGAAATACTTACTTATTAAGGATGGTATTAAATATATAGTCAGAGTACATCAAATTAAGATGAATCTTTCCTTGGTGATAGTACGGCAAATGAAAAGACTAGTCAATTCAAGCAATAATTTTTGTCTCATGTTGATTAAGTCTAAGGAAAAAGAATATTCCCAGGATATGAAAAATTGTGATCCTAGACATAATAAAGAATTGATTGAAACCATTTATAGTTATGATGATGTGTTTCATGATCCTAAAGGGTTTCCCCCTCCAAGGGGATTTCAACATGAAATTCAATTGTTATAAAATTCTCCTCTCCCTAACATTGTCATGTATAGGTTATCAGTGGTGGAAAATGAGGAAATCAAAAAACAAGTATTGGAACTTTTGGAAAAGGTTGTTATTCATCCTAGTACATCTCTTGTTGGTTTACCTATCATTTTAGTGCCAAATAAAGATGGTACATGGTGAATGTGTGTTGATTTCTATACTTTCAACAAAATTACTATTAAGAATCATTACCCTCTTCCTCGTATTGATGATTTTCTTGATCAATTGAGAAATGCTATTTATTTTACTAAGTTAGACTTGAAAATTGGTTATCATTAGGTTAGGATTAATGATGGTGATATTTGGAAAACTAATTTTAAGACAAAATAAGGATTTTTTGAGTGACTTCTCATGCCTTTTGGGTTGTACAATGCACTGGATACATTCATGCATTTGATGAATGATGTCTTCAAGCCATTCCCTGATGATTTTGTTATAGTATACTTAGATGATATTTTGATCTTTAGTTGGTATTGGGAGGATCATGTGATTCATATTAGGAAAGTCATGGATGCATTGAGAAGGGAAAAACTTTATTTGAAATTTTATAAATGTGAATTTTACAAGACCTCTTTGGTTTACTTGGGTTATATTGTAGGACATGGTGAATTGAAAATTGATCCTACAAAAGTGGAGGTTATAGTTAAATGGCCTAAACCCAATAATGTAATTGAGGTTAGATGTTTTCTTTGTGCAGTAAAATATTGGATAAAATTCATTGCTAATTTATCATATATTGCATCACCTTTGCATTCTTTGACTAGTACTAAATAGGTCTTTTAGTGGGGAGGCAAGCAGCAAAAGGCCTTTGACGATTTGAAGATAAAGATTAGTAATGCTCTTATCTTGGAACTTCTTTATTTGCATTATCCATTTGAGATCGAGATGGCTACAAGTGATTATGATATGGGAGTTATCCTGGTGAAAGGAAAGAAACCAATATGCTATCATTTTGACACCTTCATAGGTGAAGTAAATAACAATCTAACTTATGATAAGTAATTGTATGCATTGGTTTCGAGTGTTAAAAAATGGAAACATTACTTAATGGGTAAAGAAACAATGATACATACACATCATCAACCCCTCTAGTATCTCCAGTCATAGGCCAAGCTATAACAGTCTAGGCATTTACATGAGATTGGTTTCCTGCAGCAATTTCATCTTGTGATCAGGTATAAGAAAGGTATTCAGAATAAATTTGTTAACATGATTTCTAGACCTCCTATAGTAGTTGCATATATTCTTTTATAACATGGTTCTTTGACTCATGAAAGTTATAAAGAATAATATGTTGATGATGCTAACTTTAAGGATGTACACAAGGATTTAATGAGTGGTAAATAGGTAGAATAATTAGACTATCATGTGAATAATGGTCTCTTGTATCATTTAGGTAAAATTTTCATTCCTCAAAATGAAAGGGTGGACATGATTAGGGAAACACATAATTCTCTTATTTCTAGTCATTTTGGAGTTGGTAAAATGGTTTTGCATTTGAGAATGTATTGTTAGTGGCCCTGTATGCAGGAAAATGTTCCAAAATATATAAATTGGTGTGTTCTTAGTGACACAAAAAAGACTAGTAATAGGAAACTGGGACTTTACACTCCCTTATTTGTTCCCACCCATCCCTGGGAAAGTATTTCCATGGGATCTGTAGGAGGTTTACCTATGTCCCAGAGGAAACACGATTACTTGTATGTGGTAGTGGATAGATTTAACAAGATGTGTGCTTTGATCCCTTACACTAAGTAGATTATAGGAGAAGGTATGACACACTTGTTCTTTTAGCATGTATGAGTTCATTTTGGTTTGCCCACTTTTATTATTTATGATCAAGATTCTTGGTTTCTTGGGGAATTGTGGTCAACATTGTGAGAATTAATGGACACAAAGTTGAATAAGAGCATTGCATTTCATCCATAGACTGATGGTCAGATAGAGGTTATGAACCACATAGTGGTACATTTGCTTAGGGGTTATTACAGTAAACATCCCAAATTATGGGATGGTCATTTATGTTATATACAACATGCTTACAACCATGCACTTAATTATTCTACTATTAAATATCCTTTTGAAGTTTGTTATGGATATTTGCCTAAATCTCCTCTAGCTATTTATTATGGATAAGATTCATCTATTGATGAATGTAATGATGTTGTTAAATCCAAGAAGTTTATTGAAAAAATATAGTAGGTACACTAGACTATCTGAGATCCATTAGAGAAAAATTAGGCAAAGTACAAAGAAAGACATGATAAACATCATATTGATCACCAGTTTATTGTAGGTGATTTGGTATGGTTTCACATCAATAAGGAAAGATTGATGGTTGAAGGTAAAAATTTGAAACCAATCTAGTATGGTCCTTTCCAGATTATGAAAAAATTGGTAAAAATGCTTTCTGATTAGATTTACCAACTTATATGCAGATTTAATAACTTTTGAATGTGTAAAATTTGAAATTATATGAGCCTCCAATGATTTTAGATCATGATGAGAGTGTATCCATTTCTTCTATTGATGATTTTGCTCCTGAGTATCTAACATAATTTTAGAAAGATACAATTCTTGATAGGAAGGTTCAAACTTCACTAAGGGGAGATGTTAAATATATTTATGTTGGTCTCAAAGGGATGAACTCAAATAAATCCAAATAGATGGAAATCGGAAAAGTGATGGAGAAATACCCTTACCTCTTTACCAATTAAATCAACTTTTAGAGGTCCAAAAACTCTTAGTGGGGAGGATTGATCTAGTTGGATCCATGTTCACTCCAAAAATGAAGTCATCAAATTGTATATTGATCAATTCCATAGTGTATATATTTTCAAGAGATTTCCGATGCATTTTGAATGGACCAATTCTGAGTCTGTATGCAAAAGTTATTGCCAATCAAAGTTGTGGTCAAACCCGGTATAAGTGATGACATGACAACATAGACCAATTAAATGCTAACTTATTCATTTGATCATTCCTCACATATTATAATTAATTTGTATTTTGATAATTATGTGAAATCCCATGAATTAAATATGTGAGATATTACCAAAATTCCATGTAATTTTAATGGGATAATATAAATCCCATAAAAAAAGAGTGAAGATAAATATTATTAAAAAAGGGGATAATGTTAAATCCCAAAAATAATGGTCTTGGGATAATTATGAATATTATTTAAAATTGGAAAGGATTATCATCCAATCCCACCTTTTGTGGACCTGTGAACCTATATAAAGGGATGAGGAGTTCATTTTTTAATCAAGTTTTGAATGTATTTGAAGTTTGAGTTCTAAAAGGGTGCTATAGACCATAGAGAGATTTTTAAAGGCCTCAAGATATATTATTTTGGTTTGAGAGTATCTCTTTGACATAATTAATCCTGTAAAGATTATTTGAGAGAATTCTAAAGAAAATTTAAATCTATTTTGTGACAATTTAATGGAGTGATCCTCACTTTGAATAGATCCAAAGACGTAGGTTATTATGTTGAACTCTGTTATCAAATCAGTTCGATATTTTTATCAATTTATCTCATTTATTATTATTTCACTCTTTAAATTTGTTATATTATGGATATTTAAAATCCATTATTAAATTCCATAATCATTTAAAATATCTATTTTTATTAAATCATGAATTTAAGGTTTTGATCCATTATTCAAGTGTGTTTTTTGCTACTACAACACTTGATTGTTCTCAATTATGAATCATGAGTAGTTTTGAAATAGTTTCACCAAACACTGGTGAAGATGAGTTTGTATGAAATAATCAATACCTCACCCCATCATCACCAAGCAATGATAGAAGTTTTATAATCTATAGAGGTTAGGATAGAAGACCCACAACCTTAAGAAACTTTTTTCAGAGCTCTATAGTTTTCTAACCTTATTACCTTCAAGGATTAAATAATACCTTGTATCCATCTAGATGATCCAAACACTCCTCTCTTCATTACCACCTATATCCACCAAACCTTCATCAAGAGAGTTATAATTGATGGAGGAGCTAGTATTAACATCATCTCCTCCCATGCTTACAACTAACTCAAATTACCTAAGAACATCATGTCATAAACCTTAGTGGTGCTTCAATAATTCAATGATACCATGGACATGAATTTAAGAACTATTATCCTTCACATTGACCTAGGACCCCACACTTTTCTTGAGCTATTCTATGTAGTAGATGGAGAGTTCTAGTATAACATCTTACTAGGATGCCCTAAGATGCATTCCATGGGTTGTGTGTCATTTAACCTACACTAGTGTATTAAATTTGAGCATGAAGGTCAAGTTGTTATTATAAAATTTAACTCAAGTCCTTTCACATCATGAAACATGATGTACAAACCCAATGACATTCTCCTTCATTCAACAAGCCTTCATTGGTAAAAGATGAAGCTCCATCCCCCTCTACCATCGAGGCCTCCACTAGTTCATTCATTCCTTCTACCCAAATCCCTTTAATGGACCCTTTGAAATCAAACTTATAGCATCTCCCATTGGGGAAGTATCACCTTCTATCCCTTGAAACATTCCCTACTCCCTAAGAGTATGGGAAACTTGACCACCAACCTAATTATGACCCCAACATCAAAATCATTGTTCCTTTCAAATCCTCAACTTTTCAAACCAATATTTTCTATGGGGGAATTGATAAACCCGTTGATACTTCATAACCTCTTTTTCACCTTGATGATTCACCTTCAGTTTTTCCTATCTAAATGAAACAAAATTTTCCTAGACAAACTTTATAGGTGTGATTGGAAAGGATTTAGTCTAGGTCGATACAAACATGGGTTACATGAGTTGATTCTAATAAAAAACCAAAAACCTCACAAAATGCATGACCTTGGTTTCATGCCACCTAAAAAACAAACTAACCCACCTCCCATCACTGTCACTGACAAGGAAATCCTATCCTTACCACCCACTCCACCATTAATAATTAAGGATTCTGACATCATCCCCCTAACGTTTTTTTCATCAACATGATCAACCTCATACGCTTGACTTATCAAAAGGACAAGCTGACCATAACCATTCCTCTAACCCACCTTAAAATGATAGGAGATGACTCTCCTACCATTAATACCATTTAATGTCAGGATGATGATTCCATTCTCACCTATCTTGGTGTAGAAGATTCCTTTATCCACAAATCTCTTCTTCTTAAAACTTTGACCATGTTGAATGAATCCACCATGGATATAAACTTGGGCACTCCAAACAACCTATGCATTATCGAAATTGGCTGATCACAAAATTTTGAGGAGCTTCAAGACTTCCCCTCCTTCTTACAAGACTATAACATAACATTTACTATGTATTAAAATGGCATGCTAGGAATCAACCCCTCCATCAATACCCAAAACATAGTCACCAACCATGATGCCAAGCTCATTAGGTAAAAGCTCTAGTGAATGTACCCTTGCACAACCTTTCTTATCAAATAAGAGATTCAACATTTCCTATCTATCAATTTCATTCACCCCATAGACTATCCCTAATGGGTCTTGAATGTCATACCTATCACCAAAGCCACAGGGGGACTTCACATTTATGTGGACTTTCCTTACCTTGACCTTGCTTCCCTGAAGGATGACTTTCCTCTACCAAACATTGACCAAATAGTTGATCTTACAATTGGCGACGAGATGTTATCTCTTATTGGAAAATTCTTAGGTTATAATCATATCCTACTTTCCCTTGAAGAGCAACACAAAACTACCTTCATCACCCCATGGGGGAATTTTTTTTATAGGGTCATGCCTTTTGGATTGAACAATGCTGGTGAAAGCTACCAACACACTATGACCTACATCTTCCATGAACTTACTCATAAAATCATCTAAGACTATGTTGATGACCTTCTAGGAAAATCCAAATTTCGTAAAGACCATTTAGCCATTCTTAAAATTATCTTTGAGTGACTCATCCATTACCATGTCCACCTTAACCCCAAGAAGTGTATTTTTGGGGTCTTGTCAGGAAAGCTCCTTGGATTTATCATCTCCCTTCAATAAATCTAAGCTTATTTGGCCAAAATCAAAGCAATATTTGACATGCCTTCTCCTACCCACCTCAATAAACTTTGTATCTTTCCAGGGAATCTCCAAGACATTTGTCGCTTCATCTCCCAACTTTTAGACTGATGTCAACCCTTCCATCACCTTCTAAAGAAGGATGTACCTTTTAAGTGGAATAATGACTATCAAAAGGCCTTTGATTCACTTAAAGAGTACCTTTTATCTCCACCTATCCTCATTCATCCCAACGAAGATCAACCTTTTTAACTTTATATCTCCACCTCTGACCACTCCTTAGGGGTAATTCTTGCTCATCAAGATGAACAACATAAAGAACAAGCTATCTACTATATTAGTTGCACACTTGTAGAGTACGAGACTTAATACACCAATACTGAGAAACTTTTCCTAGTTTTGGTCTTCATGGCCACCAAAGTTTTCCATTACCTTCTCAAACACAAGACCTATGTCATAACCAATACCAACCCACTCAAGTATATGCATTCAAAACCATACCAAAACTAGTGTATGGCTAAGTGGCTCATGATTTTATATCCATTTAACCTTGAGTTTCTTCAGTAGAAGTCAATTAAAGAGCAAGTAATTGTTGAAAAATTGGCTAAAGCACCCTTAGCATACAATCAACCTCCTCTTGAGTTTCTTGATGAGTCCATCATAACCCTTTCCTAGGTAGACTTCACCTATCAAGTGACCATGTTCTTTGATGGATAAAAGTGTTACTATCATGGGAGAACTAGGATCATCCTCATTCCCCTTTATGGTAAACCTCTTCCTTTATCCTTCAAGATATATTTCAAATGTACCAATAATATGGCCAAGTACAAGGCTCTAGTGATAGGTCTCCAAATGACATGAACCTTGGGAATCAAAATGATCAACATTTTTGGTGACTCTCAATTTGTGTTCAATCAAATAAATGGATTTTACCAATGTAAGAATGATTTGTTACAATAATACAAATAATTGGCTAACTTACTCTTATCATCATTTGAACACTACCATATCCAAACCACTCTATGATCTATGAACAAGTTTACCGATATGATAACTTCCTTCACTTCTCAGATATCATCTTCACCCTCTAACCTTAAGCTATCTATCATTATCGATCAACTTACTTATCCTTCTTATGTCAAATCAAACTCTCCCACCATCTTTAATGTGGAGGAGAGCTAACCTAACCTTTGGTACTAGTAGAACTTCAACTATCTTAACCTTGCCATCACTCCTTTTAGTATTTCTAGAAATGCTCAATGAGAATTTATACAGAGTACCTCATGTTATACCATACTAGGAGGAATTATTTATAAATCTGGCTTGGACAATCTTCTCTTCCATTTCATATGTAGTCATGAAGCCTCTCATGTTATCAGGGAAACACATGATGGGATCTATGGGGGACACTTTAGTGGCCTAGCCATCGCTAGTTGCATCCTTTGCATTGGTTATTATTTCCCCCCCTTAACCAAATTTTTTGTGATTATGTGAAAAAGTGTGTTAAGTGTCAAAAACATGCCAATTTATATCATGCACCTAGCCATAGTCTTTGTGTATCCATATATTTTTGGTCCTTCTCATAATGGGGTCTGGACCTTATTGGTGCAATTCACCCCCATTCTTCATAGTGACATCATCCCATCATCACTACGACTGAATATTTCACCAAATTCATAGTTTCTATTCCTCTTGTCTTAACCAAAGTCAAAAATATTATAGAATTTATCAACCATCATATCATCTACCATTTTAGTGTCACTCATAAAATTCTCACTAACAATGTAGAATATTTCAAAAATAAACAAGTCCAAGGTCTTTGTGATGCATTTAGTATCAAGTTGAGTTTCTCTTCTCACTATCATCCATAAGCTAATGGACAGGTGGAAGCCTCTAACAAAAATATCAATTGAATTCTCACTAAAATGGGTAATGCATCTTGTCAGGATTGACATTTACACATCCCCTTCACCTTATGGGCCTATCATACTAGCCTTTGAATCCCTATAGGTTCTACTCCTTTCTTTCTATTTTTTAGAGATGAGGCTATTTTGCCTCTCAAAGTGCAAATTCTCTCTCTTTGCATATCCCTATGAGAGTTCATCTCTAATATCAATTATCATCAAGAATATTTAGCCCAACTTGAGATACTTGATGATCATCATTTAGCAGCACTCACTTATCTTCATGTCTATAAAGAATGTATCAAACACGATTATAATAAAGACCTTAAAATGAGAATTCAGTATCAGAGACCTCATCCTAAAGAAAATCAACATGTCACCAATATGGAGAAAAAAAAGTGAGGAATGTTTGCTTTCATTTGGCTTGGACCTTATATCATAATGTATAAGTATGGATCAGAATCTTACCCATTATCCTCTCTTTAAGGGAACCCAAAACCTGATCCCCTTAATGCTTCACATCTACATCCTTTCCTTTTTTTAAATAGGATCAAACCAACCTTTTATCCAACTAAAGCTCATCCTTTGTTATTTAAACTAAATTCATCTCCTTATTTTAAGGACAATTGATTAAATATTAATCATGTGAATATCCATCACAATCATAGCTTAATATTAAAAAATGGGTACCATGGCTCTACCCATGGCATGATTCTCATGGTACTTTCCATCCCTCTTCTAAGATGAATTCCCATGATAGTTGTTATGCTAACCCCTTTCACACCTACTCAACCTCCTTTTGCTTTTATTTTTACCTTCATAAAAGGAGAAACTTTAAGCATATATAAGCAATTCTATGTCAAGAAAACATCAAAATAAAAAGCAAAATCATAAGCCAAAAAAATCATGGAACATTCCTAGCATCTAAAGACTGCTCCCTTGAAGGATAACACCAAAACAAATTAAAATTGTTTAAATATAATGTAGACTGCTCCCTTGAAAGACAACTATCAAGAATCCTTGAATAAAGCATACAAAAATTAGACCACTCCCTTGAAATATGGCTGAGTCAAGCATTTATAAAAGCATAAAAACATCTTGGAGGCTTCTCACATTGATCAGCTTCCATAACCCTCCCAAACAATAAACAACAACATTTTAAAAGACTCATTATCAAACATCATAGATATCAAAGTAATTTTGAAAGCCATAATCAACTCTCATTAGTAGACTTCCTACATCAATCAGTCTACACCTTATATGAAATGGACTTGTTTATACTGAATCTTTGGTAACCTATAGAAGAGGCAAGCTAGTCTCCCAAAAAGGTTCTATTTTCATCTCCCTCCCCTTTATACACTCTATAAATAATGTATTTTAAGCTTACTTGACACTATGTGATCAACACACCTTTTTTTAACCCACTAACACATGCTAATGCAAAGCATTCGAAGGGCTTATGTTTCTTAAGATGATCCAACTTTGGTTTGTTTTAGTCCTAGCCAAAAAAGAAGCATCATGCCTTCTTATTCTCTCATACTAGTTGATATAGTCACTTAAACATTTATCTTTAGTTTGTCTTCTCTTTTTCACATCCTATTTTATTATTTAACCTACCTTATGTACTTCAAGTTAATCGAACACAAAATGACCATAATCACGACCTCATCACATAATATCATCATCACAACATAAAAAAAAATAGACATCATTATCATAATCATCACATCCATAAATAAATTAACTATCACCATCGCAAAGTCATAACGAAATATATCATATCCACCACATGTCTAAATCTAAATGAGGAAGCATATACTCATTAAAATTAAGCATAAACATTATCATCACTATCATCCTAATCATATATAAAACATAAAAATAATCACATCATAACCTTGTGCACCTAAGCATAACTAGTATCCATAACCATGATCATATCACTATCCTAAACATAATCATCTCAAAACATGACATTAAATTCTCACATCCATAAAACAAGATACCATAATCATAATGTCATAACCATCATTATAATCATCCACAACCTCACATTAGCATCACCTAATCATATCAGGATCAGTCATCAATAACATCAAACATAATCATAAACATAAATTAAAGAGACATATCATCACATGCCTATCTAAGTGAGTCAACAACAACATCATCATGAGCATAACCATAATCAATATGACATCATCAATAATCAACATGAACATAACAACCATGAACCACAACACATAAATAAAGGATCACATTTATATCTCATAAATAATCATCATAATGTGTATACAAAATATAAGTCTCACTACATCAGTTCAAAAGTTAGTATCAAAATCACATAATACAATATCATGTCTCATCACAAATTTAGATCTTTGGGTACCACTACCTCTTGGAGCCTACCCCTATATACCTTCCTATCCACCTATAGATGCATCCCATTGACCTAGTATCACTATGTTATCACCACATACAATATTTTCCCTATATTCACCCCATCAAGGCTCATCTGATAGGCACCTAAAGACCAAGGCCTCATAATACCATAGCTCCTCCATAGTCACTACTTATCTCTACATCAAGATAGTCCTTGTTGGTTTCATAGCTATTGGCACTCAACCTCCTACCTACCAAAGAGAATCTCTCCTACATCACGAAGGCTGTCAGTGTTTAGAGCTCTGATACTAGTTGTCAGGATCTTAGAGTACAATTGATTACTTTTGTATAAGTAACTAAACACGAAATCGAAACGAAAAGTACTAAGTAACTAGAAATCAAAAACAAAAAATAATAGGAGATACGAGAAATAACCAATATCTATTAAACTCTTCCAGAAGGAAATATAATGAAGAAATCTCTTTCTCCTCACACGTCGCAGATGTACAGTAATTCTCCCTCAAGAGCTCTCTCTCACTCTCTCTCAATCAATTACAATCAATTCAATTAATGAATTGTTCCCCCTTCCTATTACAATACAACCCCATGGGTCTCTTAAATAGAATTGAAAGCAAACAATAATTATAAAAATAGACTCAAGACTAATTTTAGTCTTTGTCAAGATTAGGAGCACAATCGATTACCTTGTATAAGCAACTAAACACGGAATTTAACCAGAAGTAATAAGTAACTAGAAATAAGAAACAACACAGAATTTGAGAGACAATACACAATTTTATTCAACTCATCCAGAAGGAAATACAATGAAGAAATTACACTCTTCCCACACCTCTTAGGTGTACCAGTAATCTTTCCTGAATATTTATTTCTCTCACAACCAATTACAACCACAACTCAAACACAGAGTTGTACCCTCCACTAGTCAGTAACAATACTGCCAGTACACCAAGTACTCAAAGTAATCCAAGTAGATCTCCCTGATCTTAAAACCTGAATATCAACTGATCTTACTTATAATGTAGTTCTCCACCTAATCTTGCACAACCTACATATCAACTGATCTAACAATTGGAATGATCTCTTCCTTGTCCTTGATTACAATACAGCCCCATGAGTCTATTATATAAATCCCATGAAAACAATAATTAGACTTCTAATTACAATAATTAAAAATGCAGACTCAAGACTAAAATTAGTCTTTTACATGCAAACAAACTATCCATCTAAAATAAGACCAGTTATGGAAGCGCATGCAAACACATGCACACACACGCTGCCGACATCAGTGCCTATCTGATCAATGTCGGTTGACCCATAACTGACATCTATTACTGTGAACACTGAAGATGACTGATGTTAGTTGCTATGCCAACATTGGTTTCTTTGTAACTCAGCAACCTCCTCCATGTTTTCATCATTGAAGCTTTTAGCTCCACAACCTAACAATCTCCCACTTGGAGATAAATAGTTGCATGTATAACTATACCTATACATCATCTAATTTTGTTTCCTAGCTTGTATCCCTCTTCAATTTCAATCTTGAAGACCAACCACCACACATCCTATGGTGCTACGCCTGTCATCCAAGTCCCCTACCATATCCGATTTTACATACCCATGTAGAGAAGTGCTTGACCCTGCATCACATGTATACCTACTACTGGTCCCTCTCAGATACTTGAGAATCCACTAAACTACTTTCCATTGATTCTTTCCTAGATTGGCCATGAACTTACTAACAACACCCACTGCTTGGACAAACTCAGGTCTAGTACACATGTACTCAACCTCATCATGTGAATTGGGACATTGTTCTATGAACTATCCATCCATAGGTGTGCTAACCAGTTCTGCATCCTGCATCTTGAACCTCGCCACTACCTTATTCACACAATCATCTTGAGACAACATCAACTTGTGATATTCTCTGTCTCTAGAAATACTCATGCCAAAGAATTTTGCTGCTCCCAAATTCTTCATGGCACACCTCTGAACTAACTTTACCTTTAGCTCAGCAACTCCCTCCATGTGTGACCCTGCAACAAGCATACAAACTACATACAGTAACATGATAATGTAGCTAATATTATCCAACCTGGTAAAGGAAACACAATGGTTATATTGACATTGACTAAAGCCATGCTTTGTCATACACTTGTCAAACCTCCATTGTCCTACATCATGCTCAAGACCATATACCCTGGCCTTCCGTCTCACGTGTCCATTCTCTCTCTTCTTTAACCTGGGAATCCATTCGTCTTTCATTGATTTCACTCCAGCTATCAACTCTACCAAATCTCCCATTTGGTTCTCTTCCAAGGAATCAACTTCCTCATTCATGCCATGCTCCCACTGTTTCCTAGATTCTACCTGCTCTGCTTCTTTAAAACTTCCTAGTTCTTGACCATTAATGAGCAAAAAGTAGTCTAAAGAAGGGGAATAATGAATTTGAGGCTTACTTACCCTTTCAATCCTCCTCATGGGCATTTGAGACTCCTTGACAGCTTATTGTCCACCTAAAATCTATTTTCTGGTCGACCCTGGTCTGCACCTGACCGATGTCGATTCCACCTGATCACCGACACCGGTTCCCTGACCGACATCGGTGTCTTAGTTACCGACGTCAGTTCCCTAACCGACGTCAGTCTCCACCTACTTGACACCACTGACTTTGGTCTGCACATGACCGATGTCGGTACCTACTTGTTCGATGTCGGTTCCACCTGACCGACGTCGATAACTATATTTTCCTATGAGTGATGACTTTTTACCCACGAGCTTACTTTGAATCATACCCTTGTCCAAACTATCCTACTTAGAATTATTCAACCCCTTGAGCTGATCTCTATCCATCATCTTCTCCTTGAAAACCAAGGCTTTCCTGTTCTTGTCAAAAACATCAGATTTCCTGTTTATGCCATAAACCCGATCCTTTCTTGTAGCATGTGTTTCAAGAAACCTCACTTTCTTCTGTTGCTTATAGAAATATTGATCTATGCTCTCTAGATCTGAACTCTTACCTTTTAACTCAAGAACATGCATCCCCTTCTTACTCATGTGACCAAGCCTATGGAGCCACATCTTCGCATCTACATCTGAAGTAGATAAACCAAAAGGAGAATCCGTAATACAAGTAGATAGATAAAGAGTACCTATTTTCTTAGCTCTTGCTAAAACAAGTGCACCCTTAGAAAATTTCAAAGAATCCACTATGAGAGTTACTGTGCATCCCTCATCACCCAACTTTCCAGCAAAAATCAAGTTCCGCTTCAGGTTTGGGACTTGCATGACCTCCTTCAACACCCATGTGTTTCCCGTCTACAATTTTAGCTGCACTTTCCCTTTGCCAACCATTTGACAAGGCTTACCATCCCCTAAATAAATCTCTCCAAAGTCTCCCTAGACATATTCATGAAAAAATTCTCTATTTGGGGTTGCATGGAAAGAGGCACCAGAATCTAAAACCCAAGATTCCACTTTATCCAAGGAACATACAAGAGCATCCTGTGCAACAATATCTGCAACATCTACTTCTTCATTTCTTTCATGCTAATCTTCTACCAACCAACAATTTTTATTTACATGCCCTTTCTTTCCACAATTCCAGTAGATTTTCCTACCATGCTTAGATCTAGATCTCCTACCTATATTTGACCTTGATTTCCCTTGCTCAATCTTCTCTCTTTGCTTTCCCCTACTTTCAACACTTAAAGCATTCCCTGATGATTCCCTTGTGTTTTTCCTATGAATTTTTTCATTCAAGATTACACTAACAACATCATCAACTTTCAAGATATTTGAAGCAGACGCAGTATTACTAACTGCCATTACCAAACTATCCCAACTTTCAGGTAATGAGCATAAGATTAAGAGATCCTTAATTTCATCATCAAAAGCTATATTGACTGAAATTAACTGATTTACTAATCCATGGAAATCACTAAGATGACTATGTACCGATCCACCTTCCTGCAATTGAAAATTAAATAATTGCTTCATAAGAAATACCTTATTCGAAGCTGAGGGTTTTTCATATAAATTTGCCAAAGATTCCATTAACTCTATCGTTGTCTTAGCCAATGGTAAGTATAGATCTTTCTGATACAGATAATCTTCTATCTGCATCCTCCATAATTGATAATTCTTGCCGTTAAACTTCTCCATTCTTAGCTTACTTTCTTTTGCCATGCTTTACTCCCACTCAATCAGAAACCCCTGAGAGTGACCTGTAATCAAACACAAACCTACTCCCTCAACCTCGCTCTGATACCACTTTGTCAGGATTAGGAGCACAATTGATTACCTTGTATAAGCAACTAAACATGGAATTTAACTAGAAGTAATAAGTAACTAGAAATTAGAAACAACACAGAATTTGAGAGACAATACACAATTGTATTCAACTCATCCAGAAGGAAATACAATGAAGAAATTACACTCTTCCCACACCTCTTGGGTGTACCAGTAATCTTCCCTCAAGAGTTATTTCTCTCACAACCAATTACAACCACAACTCAAACACAGAGTTGTACCCTCCACCAGTCAGTAACAATACTGCCAGTACACCAAGTACTCAAAGTACTCCAAGTAGATCTCCCTGATCTTGCAATAACCTGAAAATCAACTGATCTTACCTACCATGTAGATCTCCACCTGATCTTGCACAACCTACAGATCAACTGATCTTACAATTGGAAAGATCTCTTCCTTGTCCTTGATTACAATATAGCCACATGAGTCTATTATATAGATCCCATGCAAACAATAATTAGACTTCTAATTACAATAATTAAAAAATACAAACTCAAGACTAAAATTAGTCTTATACATGCAAACAAACTATCCATCTAAAATAAGACCAGTTCTGGAAGTGCATGCAAATACATGCACACACAGGCTGCCAACGTCGGTACCTATCTAACTGATGTTGGCCGACCCATAATCATGTCGATTACTATGAACACTAAAGATGACCGACATCAGTTTCTATGCCAACATCAATTTCTCTATAACTCAGCAACCTCCTCTATGTTTGCATTAGTGAAGCTTTTATCTCCACAACCTAATAGTATTTACATGCAAATTGACTATTCTCCTAAAAATAGCAATTCTGGAAATGCCTGGAAATGCACAAAAGTCTATGTCAGTCTGAAGATGACCAATGTCGGTCGACCCCTAACCGATGTCAGTTGGTTATGACCAATTCTGACTGATGCCGGTCAACCCCTAACTGATGTCGATTGGTTTTGACTGATGTCAGTTATTGTGTAACCCAATAACCTCCACATTGGCTCATTAGTGAAGATTTTAGCTCCACAACTCAATAATCTCCCACTTGGAGATAAACAGCTGCACCTATACCTATACAACAACATCCTCTAAACATCTCTAGCTTGTTTCTCCCTTTTCAAGTTCAATCTTGAAGACTAACAAAATGTTGAATGAAGATTCAACTTCTCCTTTGTTATCGGATTTGTTAACATATCAGTAGGGTTCTTATTCATATGGATCTTTTCCAGCTTCAATAGTCCATCCTCCAATACCTCTCTAATGAAGTGGTACCTAAGCTGTATATGTTTGGTTATCAAACGAAAGGCTGAATTTTTTGTTAAATGAATTGCACTTTGACTATCACTATATAATCTTAATCTCTCTTGCTCCTTTCCCAACTCTTCCATGAACTGAGTCATCCAAATCATTTCTTTGCTACCCTCTATGACTTCAATGTATTCTGCCTCTGTAGTAGACAAGGCAACAACCTTCTACAACTTTGAAATCCAGCTAACCACTGTTCCACCAATAGTGAACACATATCCTGTGGTGCTTCTCCTGCCATCCATGTCATCTACCATATCCAAATCTACATACCCATGTAGAGAAGTGTTTGACCCTACATAGCATAAATGCCTACTACTGGTCCCTCTCAGATATCTGAGAATCCACTGAACTACTTTCCAATGTTCTTTTCTTGGAATGGCCATAAACTTGCTGATAACTCCCACTACTTGGGCAATATCAGGTCTTGTACATACCATTGCATACATCAAGCTCCCAACTGCTGAAGCATATGGAACTCTACTCATGTACTCAACCTCATCATGTGATTTAGGACACTGTTATTTGCTCAACTTGAAGTGTCCAGCCATAGGTGTGCTTATCAGTTTTATATCCTACATATTGAACCTTTCCAACACCTTATTCACATAATCCTCTTAAGACAAAATCAAATTGTGATTTTTCTTGTCTCTCTTAATACTCATGCCAAGGATTTTCTTTGCTTTTCCTAAATCCTTCATGGAAAATGTGTGAGCTAATTTTACCTTAAGCTCAGTAATTTCCTACATGTGTGAACCTACAACAAGTATATCATCTACATACAGTAACAACATTTGTCCATTCTCTCCTTCCTTTAACTTGTATACCCATTTGTTTTTAAGTGCTTTCTTTTCAGTTGGCAACTCAACCAAATCCCACGTATGGTCCTCTTCCAAGGAATCAATTTCCTCATTCATGCCATGCTCCCATTGTTTCCTAGATTCTACCTGCATTGCCTCATCAAAACTTTTTGGTTCTCCACCATCAGTGAGCAACAAGTAGTATAAAGAAGGGGAATAACTAATTGGAGGTTTACTTACCCTTGCAGACCTCCTTATGGGTGTTTGAGACTCATTTATAGCTTGTTGTCTGCCCAAATTTTCTTCTGACAGTGACCAATCCTGGTCATCTCCGATCGATGTCGGTCTACACCTGACTAATGTCGATTCCACCTGACCGATGCTGATTTTCACCTGACTGACATCCGTCTCCACCTGACTCACACCAGTCTCTGGCTGACCGACGTCAATTTTCACCTGACCAACGTCGGTCTCTGTGTTTTTTTGTGAGTGATGATTTTTACCCATGAGCTCATTTTGGATCATAACCTCTTCCAAATCAAGATTGCCCTGCTCATAATTATTCAACCTCTTGAACTGATCACTATACATCACCTTCTCATTGAAAACTACATCACAGCTTCTAATAATTTGTTAGTTTCTAAATTCAACAATCAGAATCTGAAATCTCCAAAACCATAACCAATGAAAGTGCACCACATAGATTTAGCATCCACCTTCTTTATATTTTCTTTATCAATATGCACAAAAGCTTCAGAACTAAAAACTCTAAGAAATGAAAGATCTACCTTTTTACCTATCTAAGCCTCTTTTAGAATTCCACCATCCAATACAGTAGAAGGTCCTCTATTAATCAGGTAAACTGCAGTATCTATAGCTTCTGCCCAAAACTGTAAGGGCAAACCAACATGTAACCTCATACTCCATGCACACTCTATTATTTTTCTATTCATCCTTTCAACAACTCCATTTTGCTGAGGTGTCTTTAGAACCATCGTTTCCCTACGTATTCCACTCATAGAACAATAACTATTGAATTTATTGTTGTAGTATTCACCACCATTGTCAGATCTAAGGCACTTCAATCTCAAACTTGTTTCATTCTCAACCAAAGCTTTCCCTTTCTTAAAAGTTTCAAAAACATCAGATTTTCTCTTTATGCAATAAATCCATACCTTTCATGTAGCATCATTAATGAAAGAAACATAATACTGTGATCCTCTAATAGAAGCTACCTGAGCTGGTCCCCACACGTCTATGTGAACAAGCTCCAACTTGTGCTTCTTCTTTATTGACCCAGTTTTGAGAAACCTCACTTTCTTTTGTTTCCCAAAAATACAATGCTCATAGAAATCTAGATCTGTGCTTTTCAAATCTGAAAGCTTACCTTTTGACTTAAGAACATTCATTCCCTTCTCACTCATGTGACCAAGCCTACAGTGCCACAACTTTGCATCTACATCTGAATTAGATAAAATAAAAGGAGAATAATCATTAATACAAGTAGATAGATAAAGTGTACCTACTCTCTTACCTTTTGCTAATACAAGTGCACCCTTGGAAACTTTCCAATATTCAGCTGTGAGAGTTACTGTGCAACCCTCATCACCCAATTTTTTTGCAAAAATTAGATTCCTCTTCAGGATGGGTACATGCATGACACCCTTCAACACCCATGTGTTGCCATTCTACAATTTCAGCTGCACTTTTCCTTTACCAACAATTTGACAAGGCTCATCATCCCCAAAATAAACATTTCCAAAATCTCTATGGACATAATCATTGAAATATTCTCTATTTGGGGTTGCATGGAAAGAGGCACCAGAATCTAAAACCCATGATTCTACTTTATTGTCCAAAGAAAATGTAAGAGCATCCTGTGCAACAATACCTGCAACTTTTGCTTCTTTATTACCTTCATGCTGATTTTCTTTGTTATCCTTCAACTAACAATCTTTCTTTGCATGCCCTTTCTTTCCACAATTCCTACAGGTTAATCTTCCATTTCTGAATTTGGATCTACTTCCTATCTTTGACCTTGATTTCCCTTGCTTGCCCTTCTCTCTTTGCCTTCCCCTACTTTCAACACTTAAAGCATTGCCTGATGTTTCCCCTGTGCTTTTCTTGTGAATTTCTTCATTCAAGATTACACTAACAACATCATCAACTTTCAAGATATTTGAAGCAGATGCAGTATTACTAACTGCTATTACCAAACTATGCCAACTTTTAGGTAAAGAGCATAAGATTAAGAAAACCTTAATTTCATCATCAAAAACTATTTTAATTGAATTTAACTGATTTACTATTGTATGGAAATCATTAAGATGACTAGATACAGATCTGCCTTCCTGCATTTGCAAATTAAATAATTGCTTCGTAAGATATACCTTATTCAAAGCTGAGGGTTTTTCATATAAATTTTCCAAAGTATCCATTAACTCTACCATTGTCTTTGCCTGTGATAAGTTGGAAAACACAGAAGCTGCCAGGCTTAACCTTATAGATCCAAGAGCCTTTCTATCAAGAACATTCCATTTTTCATCTTCCATATCTGTGGGCTTCCTTGAAACCCCACCCAATGGTAAATACAAATTTTTTTGATACAGATAATCTTCAATCTGCATCCTCCATAATTGATAATTCTTGCCATTGAATTTATCCATTCTTAGTTTACTTTCTTCTGCCATTACTTTGCTCCCACTCAATTAGAAACCCTTGTGAGTGAATTCTGTAATCAACAAACACTAACATGCTCTGATACCACTTGTCAATGTTTAGAGCTCTAATACTAGTTGTCAGGATCTTAGAGTACAATTGATTACTTTTGTATAAGCAACTAAACATGGAATTGAAATCAGAAGTAATAAGTAACTAGAAATCAGAAACAACAAATAATAGGAGATACGAGAAACAACCAATCTATATTAAACTCTTCCAAAAGGAAATACAATGAAGAAATCTCTTTCTCCTCACACCTCATAGATGTACAGTAATTCTCCGTCAAGAGTTCTCTCTCTCTCTCTCTCTCTCTCTCTCTCTCTCTCTCTCTCTCTCTCTCTCTCTCTCTCTCTCTCTCTCTCTCTCTCTCTCTCTCTCTCTCTCTCTCAATCAATTACAATCAATCTAATTACTGAATTGTTCCCCCTTCCTATTACAATACGACCCCATGGGTCTCTTAAATAGAATTGAAAGCAAACAATAATTAGAAAAATAGACTCAAGACTAATTTTAGTCTTTACATGCAAACTGACTGTTCTCCTAAAAGTAGTAATTTTGGAAATGCCTGGAAATGCACAGAAGTCTGTGTCGATCTGAAGATGACCGATGCTAGCTGACCCCTAACCAATGTCAGTTGCTTCTGACCAATTCTGACTGATGCCAGTCGACCCCTAACCGATGTCGATTACTGTGTAACCTAGCAACCTCCATATTGGTTCATTAGTGAAGCTTTTAGCTCCATAACTCAACAAAGGCTAGATGAGACCTACCCTAATCTCTCTCCCTTATCTAAGTTTCCACCTGATCCTATGTTACTACCAAAGATTCATGTGATTCTATTAAGGATACCTGTGTTGTGTCCATTGTTACTTATGACTGGTCCCTCTCAAAAATCATCACCTATACATCTGGGGCAAGCTTTAACATTTGAACCTAGTAACCATCTCCTCCTACAATAATATCCATATCTTACTGACCCCCATCCTCAAGACCAATATTAACTATGATATAGTGTGTCTAATATAATGAAAGTTATCCATTTGTAACACATACATCATATAACTCTATTCTTACATGCAAATCCTCATGGTTAATGAAATCATACACTAGCTATGGAGCAAGTAGTGGAAGCTCTGCATCCTCCCTCTTATATCTCAAGAATTCCCCATGTATGTCTTGCATAAGTCCAAACTACCTCCATACCCTATCAAATGGGATCAAATATATCCCCTAATCTCACTAACCATATATCTATCTATAGATTTTAAGTGACAAAGTATGCCTCTTATAATGTGCCCAGCCTAGAAATGTCACATATGATCTCTAGATCATGTCACCCATGACTAAGGCATCTAGCTAAACCCTATAGTAGTCAATGTCATGTGATCCTCCTCCTGGTCTTAAGAGGGCATAGTCACCTCTTCACCTCATATATATGACCCTATAATCCATCTATACAAAACCCTCCCATAGTATCCCCATAGTTCTCATCACCCTAATGTGCTCATATGCCCAATAATGAAGAACAAAATGGACACTGATCTCATATCTCATGTGAGATAAAAATCCCCATAAATTTCAATAAATATAAATAAGTAACATAGGTTCCTATGTGAACACTGTGTAACCTAACCACATCTCTATGAGCACCCCCAACAATAAGTATGAGAACCTCCCACTACTAGAATCTTATAATGCATAACACATCATCATGAACAACCACCTTGTATCCCTATAGTATAATGGTATGTAATGGAAGTTTCATGAGTACCACCTCATAAAATAAAGGTCATCTATATTTAGGAGCTCCATCTATCCATCCTTATCACTTTTAATGTGGTAAATCAGCTCAACCCAGATGAGTAGCCTCATTATCATATGGATGTCCTCAAGCAATATTTTTATCTCTCCTGTAATAAATAAGAAGGTGTTAGTGGCAGGATCCCATCTCTCAATGCATGCTACTAACATCATAACATCTTGAGGTCCATACTAGTAGTACCTCATGCCTCCAAGGCTCACACCCTCCATATACTCCTAGTCTCCATCAATCATCCCACAATGGACCTCATCTAGAATTTGAGAAACTTTTCCCCTCATCTATATCCATTCCCATTCCTGGAAGTTTTGATAGTAAAAAAAATTAGTTCACTAACATATTTTTCCTACAAACTCTACCAATTTCCCATAACTCCTAATCATCTTATAACATTTGCTTCATCTGACCCATAACCATGACTCATAATCAAATCCACATATTCTACCTTGTCACATATACATCACTCCCCTTAACCTATCTTATCTTCACCTATCTCATCTTAACCATTACCTACACCCTTACACTTTTACTTGAACATAACCATCTATTATGAACCCCTAAGCTATAATCATACCCTTCACCCTACAACATTCGACCAAACATAAATTCTACCCTTAACACCCAATATTAACCATTATCTATTGATCAACAACATTACCCTTGATCTTAACTATTTACAACATTACCCTTGACCTTAACTATGTATAACATTTACCATTTACTAATCTTTCAAACATATCTCTTAATCCCCAATGATTAACTATTCATATAATTGACCATCGATGGTCAGGATACCAAAAACTAATGATCACCTAATAATGACCTATCAACATTTACTTCTTGAATGCTAATGGTCACTCATGATAGGTGATGACTAGAAATGACCACCGACAGTCACTTTGTAGTGACTTACAATAATCACATAAAGCCTTACTCCCCAAAAACAACACCTCCTATACCATAAACAAACTACAAATTTCTACCTATACCTACCTCTACCTTCCACCTATCTACCCTACCCTTCCAATTTAACTCTAACCTACCAAATTCAACTACACAACTATCAAGACCTAAAAATAGGTCAAACAAACCCACAACTAACTACAATAACAAAAAAAATTCCAACTAACATTTAATTACCCAAATTAAAGTTACATTATGAATTGAACAATAATGCCTACCTTATTCCTTAACCATCTTAAGGAGGAACTCTAGTAACCACCACCTATCCCCATGCTCTCCCTTATCCATGTTTCATCTTCATCATGTCACCCCTTCAATGCTTAGTCAAATTAATCCACCTCACTCATAAACTCAATCGCTAGAAAACCATCATTATTTTTCTCATAAAATGACAAGAGCAAGGTTTTTATAGGTCAATATGCTCAAATGAGCATATAGAACCCCTGATGGTCTTTTGTCTTCACCATTTTAGGGCTGACATGTGATCATTGATTGTTAGGGTGATCATTGATGGTCAACCTTAAAGGTCACCCATGACCATCAATGGTCAATATTTTTGGGTATTTTCCTTCTCCCGCCATTTTTTACACACAACACCCAATCCACTAACAACCAATAGAGATTATCTTCTCTAAAAAACATAGCCAAACAAAATCAACCTCATCATTGGCTATTTTGGCCCCATTTATACATGTTTTTCAACAACCTTGCCTTAGTCCTTTTGACTACATCAACTAAATTTACATATTAAACAATTTTGAACTTTTTCTACCTTGTGCACACTCGAATAATTTGTGTCTTCATGGGAGCAACTCCTACCTTGGATACCCATAAAACACTACCTTGTCTAGGATACTTACATTTATAAGTGTAGCCCAAAATGTCACATATGATCATAGGTTCCACTTGTCACTTATATTTTTAGTACTAACCTTTATTTTTATGAACCATGGTAACCTATTCATTATTTAATCTTCATCATCATAATTAGTTGCACTTTGTGTGCATTTTTGTGCTTCAGTGCCTAACCTACCATTCACTTTGTCACCAACTTACCCACTTATAAAAAATGTACCTAAGTCTATTTCACCTCATCAATTCTTGATTTGAGGGGGAACACCTCCTCCCATACTCAGGACAACTTGACACATAATCTATTTTTGTTTTATATCTTTTTGATACAAACTACATAATAAAAAGGGGGAAAATGTAGACATTAAAAAATTGCACACAATGGTTCTAGATGTCAAAACACCCCTAGACTACCTTGGTACCACTAAGGGACCATCCCATAACCCTTTAAACATAAAATTAAGTTAGGTTAGCTAGCTATTTAACTGACTAACTAAAATTTTTACCAAATTTGACCTTTGATCCTTGACTACTGATGATCACCCTAACCATGGACGATCAAGCCTGACTATTGATGGTTAGGTTCTAACTGCTTGAATACCCTAACTCCAACTTCAAATCCACTTTGATTTTTTATAATTATCTTTCCTAATCCACTTGTGGATCAATTCATGTCAAAAATAAATTTAGATAGTAAGTTAAACCTCTTTTTAAACCTATATTTCCACCTCTCCTTTTTTCCTATAAAAAGAGAGGAGGAGGTGAAAAGGGATAAAAAATCAAGCAATCCATCATCAATCATTCATCATTGGAATCTAGTGTCAAAGCCTCTTACATTATCACTTCCTTTTTGTAAGTATTCTTCCAGTAAACTAGCTAAACAACAAGTGTGATATAGATTTAAAGCCTGCCATCCATCAACCAACGACCAAGTATCATTACTCTATCAAAATTACCCCAAGATTCACCAAAAAATCCATTAACCCTTCTTTAGATTAGTAACTAAAATCTAAGTATCTATTTTTTTCTAATTAGTTATTTTTTTCTTATTTCATAACCAACCTAGCCCAAACCCACTTACCAGATTTCCATTCTATAACTTTACCAAAACCACAGTAATTGTTGATGGTCACCCTAACCACTGATAGTATGTCCATAACCACTGATAGTCACCCCAACCACTGATAGTTACTGTGTTACAAAAAAACATCAAGCTATTTTCACCCATCATACCTCAACCAAATCCAAATTTATACCTCTTTACCTGATCACAAAACCTCACCCTATTTTTTGGATCACACTTGATTCATTTAGTATTGATATCAATCTACTTATTGTTATAATTAGTCAAATTCAACTATTAATTTATGAATCACTTCTTTTATTTTATTTTATTATCTTATATTATATATGTAATTACTTTATCTTTTGCTTTCAGAATTTGATTGTCTAAAAGTGTGGATTGATAACCTCCAAAGAAGCTCGTGCTTCTTGGATCTAGATTGCTAGGCAATCCACCCTACTATCTTATTAATCAAACCACTTATTTAGTGATTTATTATCTATAGGTCATTCCTTCCAAGACAAAGAGGAGTATCTACAACTATTTGGATCAATATGTACACAACATATCAGGTTTTTATACCATACCCTTCTCAAGTTTCTTTCTCTCTTTCTAACAAAGAATGTAAGTAATTTTTTTATAAAACACCCTAGTTCCCAAATAAATATATCAAAGGATAGCATATGAATGGGGGTCATGCCATAGATATATGGGGGGGACTATTTCAAAGTCCTACCATGATATGAATCATTACCTAATAGGTAAGACAAGGGAAGCTTGCCCTACCTACTTCATCTATGGCAAGGAGTAAGGAAATAAAAAATTTCCTTCATAATATCTAGATTTTATTTACCCAATAACATATCAAGGAAATATTTCCTTCCTGATAAATATAAAAAGACTAAGGAATAACTATCACAAGAAGTTTTCCTTTATGATACCTAGATTTTCTTTGCTTCTGGATGAAGGCATAATTATCAATGGAATCTTACTTTTTGATAGATAGATTTATCCTTACCTTACCTGATTAGCTATTCCCTACCTAATAAGGTGAGGTAAGTTTGCTTCTTGATATATATATATATATATATATATATATATATATATATATATATATATATATATATATATATATATATATATATATATATATATATATACATTACTTTCCAACCTACTTATCACTTATATAATAGATTCTTAGTTATCAAAGTAATTTTGATTCTTGGTTTATAGCTTTCATATATTATTTTCCTACCTACTTAGCTATGCCCTACCTACTTATCTTTTATTGCTAGCAAGGGAAACATGCTTCTAGATAAATAAAATGAGGAATGAAGTTTTAAATCATGTTACATATGTAATAGATCTATACTATTGATTATTCCCTACCTAATCCACCTACTTGAGTATTCTCTACCTACTTACATATTTGAGTATACCCTAAACTATTTTTATTTTGAGCCATATCTTGATCTCGACTATGTTGTACCTAAATACCTGAGCCATATATTAATCTTGACTATGCCATACCTACCTTTTTGTACTTGAGTATTCCCTACCTACTTTACATACTAGACTATGCCCTACCTACCTATCATTCTTTCCCTGCCTACTTTAGTTAGCTACTTGATTATGCCTTGCGTACTTGAGCATTCATTACTAGATTAAATACCTGAGCCATATCTTAATCTTGAGTACCTATATCTAATCATTATTATATATATCTATTCCAACCATATCTCTAATACTCGATACCTAATTTAATATTGATTAAACACCCAAGCCATATCTTGGAAGGATTTTCATTAGTATGCTTGAAAATTAGTAGATGGGGAAATATTATATCGAAGGTTAAAGGAGAGGGGATATTAACATTCCCATTTAAAATTTGATCCCTTGATGAATTCACTAGAACATAACACATATGATTTATTGCACATACATGCTATGTTATGCATGAATTCAAAAACAAATCCTTTTAGCTCAAAAATGGCTTGAATTCTTGATCCAAAGGCTTGGACTTATTAACACACAACCAAATTTGATATCTTTGACAAAAATAAAAAATAAAAAAAATCAATTCCATCACTAAAACACTATGACATTCAATGATATAATTGATAAAATTATTTTTAAAATGATGAACACATTTTCCTCTTTCCATATATATGATATTTTAATTTTTTAAAGCATTTTAACATTTCCATCTATGTTGATTTCTAATTATATCTTTTTTAGGCCACTAATGTTGAAAATATACATGCCTATATATGTTTATACTTATTTATCTTTAATCCAAGTGCAAAAAAATATTATATGGTCATAAATGAGCCTAATTCTACATGCATTTTTTTAAAAATTGAGGTAGTTAAGGAAATTGCATGGCCATCTATCCATTTTTAAAAAATTATTCATTCAAAGACTATTAGAAAAATATATATCACAAACTAGATGATCTTATCTAAATTTTCACCAAAGGGTTTTAAAAAATATTAAATGATACTCAAACATTGAGGGCCTGCATGACCAACTATATACTTGATTTTCCCTAAAAAGATAGGAGTTATTAAAATTTTAGATATTTGATCGAGTTATACTTAACCATTTTTAAAAAAAGAATGTTTTGGAAACTAGACTCAATATTATCCAATTCATGTTTTTATACCATTTTCAAATTTTGAGTGTAGCCATATCAAATTATCCATAGAAGTTGAGATTTCTTAATTTTCAAAAAAAACCATCTCCGCAAGTAGGTCCCTTTTTGTCCCCCAACTTTTTGCGCTTACCTTATACTATAACTATCTTACATGTATCTTTATTTTCTTAAAAGTGAACCTATAAGATATCCTTCATCATTTCAACATATTATTCTACTTGAAAAACCTTGAAGATAACATTCACCATTGACTATCTAATCTTGCAACCACTTCACAGTCAACTAACTTTACTTCTTTGATCTCTTGGGCATAGTACTTGGCATAGAAAAATACCATGTTAGTAGACAAAATAGAATTAGGGAAACTAGATACGTTATCAAGCCTATTATTTAAGATTATTTGAGTAATGGTATTTCTATTACCATCTTGCAATCTCTCTAAAAAATCACTAATGTTGATATGACCAAGACTCAAATCACCAATTTCTAGAAAACTAATTTGTATAGAAGACATTTGTTTGTACCCTTAATATTTATACTTTATCTTGCTAGATTTTATCATTATATAAGATATTATTAAAAGGATATCAAGGTGGATTTCATATATAATATTAGAAAAGATTGTACATTTTCAAATTTGTAGTTGTTGACTAATAATAATCTTTAACATTTACAAGTTTTGACTGAAAACAATTGTGATGATTTAAAGGAAAATGTGAGGAGTTTACTATTTTTTAATTACACAATGAAATAATTTATATTTACTTACATAAATGTCTTCAATGTATAAATAAACATCATAAATAGACAAATTTAATCAATTATAGTCTTTATTTTATGAATAATGTTTCCTATAGTAGACAACTTGGAGGTAGACAATAGTGAGGACAATGACTTGGCCTAAAAATGGAATAAAATTGTTTTTAGAATATAAATCATAAGGTGTCAAATTTTTTTTTAAGAAAATAAGAGCAACTTAGATTATTTTATAATGCCTTGACATGATTTTATATCCTTTTCAAGTAGTTTGAGAATGATTTGAGTTCCTTCACTTTGCACCACATCTGTAAGAACATTTTAAAATTTTATTTTTTACATTTTTTATGTGTTTATCAATGAAATCGATGACTGATTCCATTCCAAGAATGTATCAATCAGTCAATCAATTATTTTCCTCCTTTCAAGAACTGATGTGGTTTTAGGCATGATTAAATCAATTGATCAATGATTAGATGATGATAAAAAACTAAAGTAATTCATAGACATATTCAATTGGATCACCAATAATTAACATGACATAAATTAAATTTTTGGTTATAATAATTGACTAATGTTCAATTAACAAAAATACCCCATTGGGAGTCAACATGTTAGGAAAATCAAAGACACTTAGACCCTAAAAAAATATTTCAATTTGGAGACTCAAGATGAAATTTTGGGGAAAAATGTTTGTATTGAAAGTTTATTTCTTAAACTTGGTCTACTTAATGGGAAAAAAATTAGGAAGTAATTATGACTTCAATTTTGGTGATGATAGTTGGTTTTGACTAGGAACTTGGATTATAAATTAAAAATGAGAAATTTAGGCTCTGGTTTTGTAGATAAGCATTCTACTCATTGAGAAATGGAGTCATTTCAATATTTGGTTTTGACAAGAATTTAATAAAATAATTAAATAAATAACAAATAGAAAATTATAAAAGAGATCACATGGAAACATAGAAGATGACAAATAAAATAATGGAAATATATAAAATAAACTAGGGAAGTTGAACAAAAAAATCCTAAATCACCTATTTACATGTAGGGGATAACCTTATTTCAATCAAATTAATATTTCATGTAATTCCCATTTTAGGTGTTGGAGGTTTGTCAATGATGTCTCTAGAGTGACCAATGATGTTGATGAGGATTCATTTGTATTATAATGATAATGACAAAGTGTGTTTCAATGTGTTTTAATGTTCTTGCATTAATATTCAGTGTTTTCTTGATATAGGCAATTGATGGTTATTATTGATAGTTTGGAGAGATATAACACATATTTAGGTCTATAAGGATAAATAAGAAGTTTTGAAACATCCATATATGTCTTGGTGAGGGTTTGGTGTGTCACTTGATCATTTAGAACAAGAAACATACATCTTCTAGCTTGAGAGAAACTAGACCATCACTACACATCATTAATATATGAATGGACAAGAAAGTTTGTGAATTTATTTTTGGTAATAGAAAAGTCAATTGAAGTAAAAGGATTTCATGGATTTTTATTCTATAGTTCCAAGAAGGTCCCCTAAAAATTTGGACTCTTGAAGTGTTTTTAGCTCAAGATATAAAGCTTCAAAGTTGGTTTTACAAACTCTGTCAAGCCAAAGACCATCAAGTTTAACTACATTAAAGTCTAAGGTCAATTTATATCATCAGATCCAATGGTGAGAATTAATAAAATCAAAATATAATTTAAATAATTTCATTAGACTGGATAATGATCTAATGGTGTGAATGATCTTGTCAGACTTGATCTAACAATGTGTATGCAGTCAAAATGTCAAAGAATATAAGATTGCATGTGCTGGTGGCAAGTGCCACTATCTCATTGAGTTGACAAAATTTCAATGATTCATGGAGTTCATAATGATAGGTATCAATGGTGGGGGTCGAGTTAAAGACTCAAAGGTGTAGAAAGCACATAGAGATACCAAGTGGCACAATCATTAGAGTTCTGATCCAGATCTAATGATGAGCATTACTTGATAAAGATCGAGCTACTCAAAGGAGATATATGGTGTGTATTATTCCATATTTTCCAGGAATCATGAGATGAGGCTAAGGTACTCGATGTTTAACATTTTCTTAGTGACCATTGGAATTTAAATATTCAAATATGTAAAGAAAACCAATATTCAATTTTTGGGCTATATCATTTAATCTAGGATGAATTTCTTGATGTAGTAAAAGGAAAAGTTATAGATATCTTAAAAGTACATCCAAAAATGTAGATTAAAATATTTTATTATTCATATATTTGTATATATTGAGCTTTAAATATTACTTTATGTTTGACTATGTTCTACAAGTGATCTGAGAAGGATATTTAAGTTGTTATTAATAGTATTTTGATGGTTCAAGATAAAATATCTATTGGATAGTTTTGTATATCCATGAAAACTATTTGTACAGATTTTGGAGGTTTGAATAATCCATATTTAGTATGAAAAATTACTTATAAGCTGATTATGTTTGATGAATGCACTAGCAGATTAAGTGACCATGTTGCAAAAATTAGTTGAAGGTGTTCCAAGTAGAATTGAAGAAGAAAATGAGCATGGAAATATTCTATAAGTCTCTAAGGCTTATTATAAATCTTTGGTTATCATATTTTTCCCATGATCATATATTTAGAGTCAAAATAGCTTGAATTTGTATGACCAATCTAAGTGGTCATCATGAGAGAGTTGATTTAAGTGATTAGATATTGTGTTTAAGTATCTAAAGCACATGGAGGTGTTTTAGAGGTTCTAAAGGGTTTATCCATGTGATATAATCACATGTATATGTGAAATATTTGAGTATTTACTTCAAACGTTTGAAACTATGTTTTCTATGTATGAAGACCTAAAGAGCAAGGAGACCTAATTGGTGGTTTCATGTGTTGAGTTGGTTTTCTAATGTGGCATGGAACCATATAGGAGTAAGAAAGGGCCTATTAGAGGTAGGTTTGATATGTTTGAAGAGTTGGTGGTAGTTTAAGGTGGTTCAATATTTTGCAAGTATAACATGTGGATGTGAAGGCCTAATTATTTTGGGTCTCATTAAGGCTTAATGGGGGATTTGAATCTTAATAACTATTGATGACCTATGGAGTGGAGTGTTTCACCCATGGAACATGTGTATAGACTTATGATTAAGTGTGGTTCAAAAATTGTAAGCATCTTGGCCAACCAAGATGGGTTAGATGAGTGCATGGTATAAATACTAGGCATAATTAGCCTATGTGTGGAAGAGTTGAGATTGTGTGGAGTGAAGTGAAAGAGAGAACCTTTGAAAGAGAAGGTATAAGTAACTAAATACAAAAAAAGAGTGAAGAGGATTATTTATGCTTTTCTAATCAAGGTGATGAAGGTGAACACATAGGCCACTGGACCTAATGAGCCTAGAAGAGGCACATGGAGCGAGTAAGCCCTAGAGGATGATTGGGTGAGTGTGCTTAGTGGATGGATTGAAGATTAGAGTAGGTTGAGGATTGTGTGCATGAACTAAAGGTAATGTTTTTGATGTTGTGATATATTTTTTTTAGGTTTTTTTAATTGTATATGTGCTAAGAAGTGAAGAGTGATCTAAAAGGGTGTTTTGGATGCATGGCTTGAATGTGCAAGTTTGTGAGAGTGTAAAGGACAAAGAGTGAAAGTAATATAATTTCATCATCAAGTGTAGAAGACATCAGATCTAAAGTGGATATCAGATCAAGGTAGTTGTGTTGGTGATTGGTTGCCTAGGGGGTTGGTTCATCCTTGTGGGATGGGTGTCTCACTAAACTAATGTATGGGTGTTCTTTGATCAGTTGGTGTTGGTATAAATTTGGATATTTTTATTATAAGAATATAGTCCATATTTTAGGGTTCAGTGGGTTTTATCTCCCAAGAAGGTTTCCCACATATATCATGTATTATATATTTGATCTTTCTTTACCTTCCTTGTTCATTATAATGGTTAATTTGTATGCATCATGATTGTATGTGTTGAATGTTTAAGAGTTCGGAATTTAATTGGATTATATGGAATCACTAATTCACTTTCCCTTCTCACTGATTGTACCTCTAATAATAGGTATCAAATTAGGACCTTCATTGAAAGTTTAACCACTTGAAGGTGATCTAAGGTAAAATATGTGTAAAAATGAAAGTTGGTCAAAAGAAAATATCATCATATTTGATGAAGTTTTCCATGACAGTAGAGAAGAAGTGTTCTATGACAATGAGGAAGAAGAAGTTGATCTAGAAGCTGATCTCACAAGTGCACTTGGTGAACTAAAGAAGTAAATTAAGAGGAATCATAAAATGAGAAATATGATCAAAGGTCTTAAAACATAAGTCCAATCTCTTGAAGGGAGTTTGTTAGGAAACTCTATGAGATAGGAAAAGGACAATTAAGAAATAATCAACTCTATGAAAGAGTAATCATGTATATTGAAGGATGACATGGCTAAAGAATCCAAGGAGGATAAGGAGACCATCAAAGATCTCAAAATTATTAGAGGTTGCAAGTTCAAGCATGAGAGCTAAAGAAGATGAATGTGTCCAATTGAAGACTAATCTTGTTCCCTAAAGGATGAGCATGAAAAGGTCATAGTCAAGATAGAAATTATTGAATAAGATCAAAATAAGTTAAGATAAGACAAAGAGGTTGGTAGCATGAAAGTCAACAAGACAGATCAGTTCCAAGACAAAATGAAAAAGCCAATCAGATAACCAAATGCTTCAAGGTATCCCAAATATTTTATGGGACATTATTTTATTTATCATCTTATTGGTCATAGGGCAAAGGAAGTGTAAGAAGAAGTAATCAGTCAAAGGAAGATCACTGTCATGTTCAAACAAAAGGTATGGAAGCCATTGTTTGCTATAGTTATCAAATAGTTGGTCACATTTCTAGGTTTTGCAAGCAAAAAATGTCAAGTCAAGATAAGTTCAATAAAGCTCTTAAAGTGAAAAAAAGAAAAAAAAATAGACATATCAATGCAATTAGATATTCATCCTAGAGTTATTGTTATGCATACAATCAATATGGCCACATTGTTAAATAATGCAAAAGGATAATAAATCATTCAAAGAAATATCACAATCATCATCAAGTAAAAGGTATGATTGATCTTGTTTATTTCAGATGTCATAGAGTTGGTCACATTTCTAGGTATTGCAAGAATAGGTTGAATGAGTTCTGAAACCAAAATAAGATGTATGGAGCTCCTAGTGTGCAAGGAAGAGGTCACAAATGGTTGTCAAAACCTAAGATTATTAGCAGAGATTAGACTAAGACCAAAGATGGTTTATTTTCCATGATAGACATGAAGGAAAGTCAAGATTTTATGTTTTTTGCATATTTTAACAAGTCTGAAGCAAATAATGAAGTCAAGGATCCATTCAAAGTTAATTTGATAATGAGGTAGGAATACAAGTCAAATGAGCATATGGAGATATGGGAGTCTCTTGAGTTTTGGGACTTTTAGACTCACTATGTCAAAGGGGTTTCCCTTTGAGGATTTAAGGATACACTTTACATAAAGAAAAATCATGGTAGATGCTTGTTGGGTCTTGGTTGGTGTTGTATGACAAAAAAATCCATGAATATGAGTTGCAGTAGAAGAAAGGTATGGATGCAATCAAATTTCATCCATAGTTGGTCTCTTGAGGTAGCTTAATCTGGTGTAGTGCCTTGAAAGTACTTGGGATTTTGGTTTTAGGGGAATATTATGGTGAGTTTTGAGAAAGGACTTGTGGGCCTTATAAGTTCATAGATTGGTATGGATTTAGGGAGAGCTAACTCAGATGTCTTGAGTGTGGTATGATGTTTTAAAATGTTTCTTGTGAGAAAAATGTGTCAAGGAGTAGATATTGGTTGTATATGTTGTCATGATCTAAGGGGGAGCATTTGTGAGATGCTTCAGTTCAATAAACTTGTGTTGTTTGGTATGCTTCATCAACTAAAGTGAAGAAGCTCAGCTAAAGGTGTGAAATCAAGGATGATGATTTGTCAAGATATTATATTTCATAGAAAAATTGAAGACTAAGTTGATATGGAGTATGAGGAGAATGTTGTCATAATTAGTTTTTGGTGTTTTGGCATGTTGACTACTATATGTGCATGGTCTATAAGAAGGGAATGGAGGTCTCTAGGTGTTTAATCAAGGATGGTGAGTTGTCAAAATGTTCTATTTTCATATAAATGTATGTTGACCTTGTTCTATTGTACTCAAGGTGTGTTTCATGCTTTTTAGTCCTAATGATAAGAAATTGTCAATTTATATTGCTTAAATCAAATATTGAAAGACTAAAGACAAGGTTGATATGAGGATCAGTAAAATGTGTTGTCATATTGGTGGTATCATGAATAAGGTCTTAGAATTTTGTATATGACAAGTTTTGTTTATCATAGAGTTCAAAATATTTTGAAGATGAGAGATAGAATGATTTGAGAATAACCGAGTGCTTAAAAACTTGTTTATTTTTTCCAATTTGAAGAATCATAAAGAAGATATGTTATGAAAAAAAGTTTGTTGTTGTGAAAACCATACTCATAGACTTGTATGACTATGTTTCATAAAGGGTTTTGGAGAAGTTTTAATCCATGTAGGCTTGATTACTATTGTGGTTTCTTAGAGATCTCAGATATGTTGTTCTAAAAGTGAGTTAACGTGTTGTATATGCCCTTAGGTTGTTCATGAAGTTTTGATAATAATCAATGTCTTATAGCATCACACGGTTCTTGTATTCTTGAAGAGGAGTCTGTAGAAGTATCCATGAAGGTATGTTGTTGATGTCATGATATTTTCCTATATCATAATAATATCCTATTGATTTGAATAACGAATTTTTTAGTAGTTCCCTTCAAAGTTTCTTTGAGAAGATGTCATATTCCAAGATGAACTCATAAGATCTTCAAAAAACATGATGATATGTTGAGTTTGCTTTGAAGTGGTTAAGAAGTCTAAGGATAACTTTGTCTGAGTCATCATAATCAAGATTCTAAGTTTGTTTGTCAAAGATTTAATATTTATGTTGGCTAAGTTACTTGTTTATTTGAAGATCATATGAGAACAAGGTGTTAGGGGGAGGTAACTAGCTTGAATGGCTTCGAGATATGTGCATGATGTGAGGGGGAGCATATGTGAGATGCCTCAGTCATGGTGGAGATATGAAGATATCTACTATAGTTGTGATTTCAAGCATATTTGTATGATGACTTGATCAAACCAAGTCATTTTTTGTTGACAATATATTGAATCTTCATACATAAACAAAGGGGGATCTTTGTAAATGGTCAGGTCCTAGGATTAGAGAACTATGTAGTAGAATTTAAGAGAGAAGGTATGAAGGTAATTATGTTGATTCATCAATGTTATAAATGGTCTAAAGATTCTAAAAAATATGCATAAGCTTAGGTGAATTAGGGGGAGTCCCTCTTAATGTTTTCAAGGTAAGTTCATGTAGTTTCTGGTGTTCATATATTTTTTGTCTTCATAGAAGCTTTGCATGATCAAAGAAGAGTGTAGTCATGAAGCATGTTTGAGAAGCTCAAGGTAAGAAGAAGTATGCAAAATTTTACGTGGAGTCTGTATCATCTCTTAGAGGTGGTACTTTCCTATTATTGGTCCTTGAAGTCTTGTCAAGTTTTAAAGATTAGGAGTTGATCCCACTTTTTTATTATGTCAAAGGGGGAGAAAGTACTTGAAGACATAGATAGAGTCTAAGCATAAGCTTTGTATTAGTGTTTGAAATCATTAAAAAATGGGGATATTGTTGGAGGTTTGTCAATTATGTCTCCAAGGTGACCAAGGATATTGATGAGGTGTCATGTGTGCTATAATGACAATGATAAAGTATGCTTCAATGTGCTCAAGTGTTCTTGCATTTTTCTTCAGTGTTAGCTTGATACAGGAAATTGATGGTTATTATTAATAGTTTGGAGAGATATAGCACATATTCTAGTCTCTAAGGACAAATAATAAGTTGTGAGGAATATATATATATATATATATATATATATATATATATATATATATATATATATATATATATATATATATATATATATATATATATATATATATATATATATATATATATATATATATATTTATATATTCCTCACAACTTATTATTTGTCCTTAGAGACTAGAATATGTGCTATATCTATCCAAACTATTAATAATAACCATCCATTGTGTGTGTGTGTGTGTGTGTGTGTGTGTGTGTGTTAATCATTTGTAACAAGAAATATTCATCTTCTAGATTGAGAGAATCTAGACCATCACTACACTTCATGAAGATATGAATGTACCAGTAAGTTTATGCATTTATTTTTGGTAATCAAAAATTCAAAGGATTTGATGGAGTTTTTTTCTATAGTGACAAGAAAGTCTCCTAAAAATTTGGACTCTTGAAGTGTTTTCTAGCTCAAAACATAAAGCTTCAAAGTTGTTCTTACAGACTATGTCAGGCCAGAGACCATCAATTTTAACTACATTGAAGTCTGAGGTCAATTTATGTAGTCAAATATAATGGTGATTAATCTAATCAAGATATAATGATGATAATTTCATCAAACTAGATAATGATCCAACGGTGTATATGATCTTGTCAGACTTGATCTAACAGTGTGTATTCAGTAAAAATGTCAAAGAATATAATATTTCACACATTGATGAAAAGTTTCACTATATCATTAAATTAATATAAGATCAATGGTTTTTATTAATTCATACTGATAGATAATTATAATTCAGGTTGAGTCAAAGTGTAAAGGTGTAGATGGCACACAAAGCTGCCAAGTGGCACAATCATCAGAGTTCTTATCTAGATCTAAAGGTGAGTATTTGTTGATAAATATTAAGTTACACAGAGGATATTGATGGTATGTATTATTACATATTTTATAATAATCATGAGATGAGGTTAAGGTTCTCTATTTTTAACATTTGCTTAATGACCGTTGGAATTCAAATATTCAAATTTGCAAAGAAAACTAGTGCTTAGTTTTTGGGCTATATATTTTAATCCAAGATGAATTTATTGAAGCAATAAAATGAGAAGTTTTATATGGATTTAAGGTACATCCTAAAATTTATATTATAATATTTTATTATTCATATAGTTCCAGATATTGAGCTTTAAATTTGATTATGTGTTTAACTATGTTTTGTAAGTGACTCGAGAAGGATATTTAAGTTGTTCTTAATATTATTTTGATGTTTCAAGATAAATTATATATTATAAAGTGTTGTATACTCCATGAAGGTGATATATATGTATTTTTTATTTTTTAATAATACATATTTGGTATGAAAAACTACTTATAAGTTGACTATGTTTGATGAATGTACTATCAAATTGAGTAACCATGTTGTAAAACTGAGTTGAAGGTGTTCTGAGTAGAATTGAAGAATAAAATGAGTATGTAAATGTTATATAAGTCTTTAAGGTTTATGATAAGGCTTTTTTTTCATATTTTTCCCTTGATCAGATATGGAGAGTTAAAATAGCTTGACTATATATGACTAGTCTAAGTGGTCAGCATGAGAGAGTTGATTTAAGTGATTAGAGCTTATATTGAAGTATCTAAAGAACATGGAGGTGTTTTAGAGGTCCTAAATGGTTCATAAATATTATATAATCATATGGATATATGAAATATTTGATTAGTTTCTTCAGAAGGTTGAGACTATGTTTTCTATGTATGAAGACCTAAAGAGTAAGGAGACCTAATTGGTGGGTTTAAGTGTTGAGTTGGTGTTATAGGTGGCATAGAACCATATGGGAGTAATAAAGGGACTATTTGAGGTAGGTTTGATATGTTTTAATTAATTTTTAAATTTGAATGTGGTCCAAGAGTTTGAAAGTGTAATATGTGGATGTGAAGGTCTAATTATTTTGGGTCGCATTAAGGCTTAATGGAGGATTTGAGTCTTAAGAACTATGGTTGACCTATGGAGTGGAGTGTTACACCCATGTAACATGGGTATGTAAATATTATTAATTTTGGTTAAAATATGGTAAGCATCTTGGCCAAATAAGATGGGTTGGATGAGTGTATGGTAGAAATACTAGGCATAATTGGCCTATGTGTGGAACAACTAAGAGTGTGCATAGTCAAGAGAAGGAGATAACATTTAAAAAAGAATGTAGAAGTCATTGAGGACAAATAAAAATTGAAGAGGATCAGTCATTCTTGTTTTATCAAGGTGATGAAGGTGATCACATAGGTCACTAGACCTAATGAGCCTAGAAGAGGCACATTGAGCAAGTAAGCCCTAAAGGCTGATTGGATGAATGTGATTAGTGGATGGATTGAAGATTAGTGTAGGCTAAATATTGTGTTCATGACCTATAGGTCATATTTTTAATGTTTTGATATAGATTTTTTAGGTTTTATGATTGTGTGTTTTAAGAAGTAAAGAGTGATCCAAAAGGGTGTTTTGGATGCATGGCTTGAGTGTGCAAGTTTGCGAGTGTAAAGGAGAAAGAATGAAAGTAAGAGAAGTCCATCATCAGGTGTAAAAGACATCAAATCATCAAGGTAAATGGTTTAGTGTTTGGTTTCCTAGGGGGTTGGTTTATCCTTGTGATATGGGTGTCTCACTAAACCAAGGGATGGGTGTTCCTTAATCATTTGGTGCTGGTATAAATTTGGATCTTATTACCATAAGACTATAGTCCATCTTGTAGGATTAATTGGAGTTTATACCCCAAGAGGGTTTCCCACATATATCATGTGTTATATTCTTGATCTTAATTTATCTTCAATTTTCATTGTAATGGTTAATTTGTGTGCATCATGATTGTATGTGTTGAATGTTTAAGAGTTGGGAATTGAATTGAATTATCTAGAATCACTAATTCACCCCACCCTGCCCACCATTCTTAGTGATTTTACCTCTAATATTAGGGTAGAATAAAATGTGTACCATCTAATTAAGTTAAGTAAAATATGTTATGACCACAAAAGTGTTTGATATTGAATGAACCCATCCAAAATGAGTCAAACATACCACAACTTCATTTGGGCTCCCTTATTTTGTCCCACAATAGTATAATATATCCAATCTAAAAGTCCCTTTTATTTCCCCTTCTTTTTTAATAATGCTTTGAATCAGGTTTGATGTTTTGTAATTATATCAATAACTACACACTTTCTTCTTCAAGCTTATTTAAGTAAAAAATTATTTTAGCTAGTGAACTCTCAAACTATTTATTTTCAATTATTATTTCCAATTGAAATGCAATAAAATTGAGTGATATGGTCATTGTATTATATGTCATGTATCGTAAATTAAAATTTGACATTTAAACAACCCTTTTAGGAGTAATCTGATCCAACCACAATGAATCATACATATTTGTGTGCCAATTTATATAGTTTTCATCCACTAACTTGTTAATGATAATGACAAGATTATTATTTCTAGATTTAGCTTGACCATTTACTTATGGATAATATTATGAAGAATGAGAAATGGAAATACCATAGCTATAAAAAAAAATGACTAGATTTGGTGAAAACAAAATTGATGCATTATTAATCAAAATATTCTAATGGATGTCATACCTCACCAAGATGTTTTATTTAATGAAGTTAGAAACCACTTTTGATGTTTTTTACTTGACTGAAATTTACTCAACCAACTTTTTGAATTAATTTTTTATTTAAGAACATGGGTATGATTGGTGTATATAAATAATATTTTCAAACTTTATCAATTACTAATGCTTTCTATCTTATAAAAACCCATCGAGTCTCAATCTCTATAAGTGCACGCCCTAAGGGGTGCACCGGAAAAGGGGTGGGCAAACCATTGGTGCTTCACAAGATTGGTGTCCCTTTTCCCACTTGCTATATGCACACTTGTATCTTAAAAACCATTCCCATAAGTTTTGCCTCCCATTTTACACACTCTTCTATTCATTTACCACCTTCATTTGCCTTTTCCTTAACCAAAAACCATTTTTTCAGTTTACATGACTATTCTAGCCACATATACTTTGTATTATTATTGATAAAAACTATTAGGGACTAGGTCAGCCCCTAAACAACCTAGTTCATGACCTAGTTAGCTTTTATTAATTACAATACTACATCGATTGGGTCAAACTTGTTGACTTAAACTTTTAGAAGGGTTTTGGGTTAGATCTACCTATATAAACACTTCCATTTAACCATTTTTATAGAGTATGAAAGAGTTATTATTTGTTTGTGCTTCTTTACAATCTTCTCTTACACTATTTTAATTGAGGAGTCTTAGCTTAGGGATTTTACTTGGAGAAGAATCTAGTCTTGTAAAGAAATATTAGATGCTTTATCCTTTCTTTATGATCTTTACAAACCACAATAACCTCTTGTGAAACACTTTTGACCAAGGGAGATACTAAGTCTCGATGGGTTCATCTTCTAGGTAAGTATTTATATCTTTGTTCTTCTCTTTAGTAGATAGAAGTAGCATAAGTAATAGATTTTGAATTTTATATATATATATATATATATATATATATATATATATATATATATATATATATATCCATGCATTAGGGTTTTACGTATACATAACTTAATAAAAATTTCACTTTGCATGTTTTATTTCATGTTTACTAACCCCCACTTTGTGCCAAAAGATTTGGTGAGCACAAGATTACATTTTTTACTTTACTTATTATTAGTTTAGTGAATATGAAAACATATGACCTAGTTAGGGTTATTGCATAGTTTTTATTGACTAGAGGCTATAAAACCCTCCCTAGTAATATTATTATGGCAAGACATACCTTGATTAGGTCTAGTAGATCCATATTGGTCTTGACCTTGATTATCTAATGTATCCCCAATTATAAGTGTAAGGAAGATCTATCTTCTTTGAGCTAGGATTGATTTATAAATTTGATGCATTTCTCATTACATACATTCATATGAACCTGACGTGAATTTAACCCTTAGAGGTTTTCTTTCATAATTTTCATTTATATCATTTTATTATTTTTCTATATTTTTGATATTAGGTCAACTAGGCCGGTATATTTCTAACTTATGTGCATAGGTTTAACACATAGTTGCATCAAAATGACTCTATTTTTTTTATGCAAGTCTTCATCAGATATAGGTTACTAAATTGAGTAGGTTGACACAATACTCTCATTCAATCCTAGAATAATAAACTAAGTTGAACATGTCAAATTAGTCTTATAGTCAACATCTAGATAATAAACTAAGTCAACTAGGTTGACGTAGTCATCTTAATAGGATTCAACACATAGGGATTCACAGAACCAAATTGACCCAGTCGACTCAATTGGAAAAATTTGCAAGCAACATTCAAAGCAATCCAAGAAAAAAATGTACAATCCTCAGCATCTTCCAACCCACCAAGGTTGTTTTGATTCTCTCTCTTTTAATTTAGTACTTCATTAAAATTCTATTTTGTGAAAGTTTGTAGTCTTCAAAACTATAATCCTACAAAAAACTAAGTCAACCTGGTTGACTTAGTTCTTTAGCCTATTTTCTATTTAAAAAACTAAGTTAACCTAGTCAAATTAGTTTTTAAGGACTCTTACTTCTACAAAATAGTAGTGACCCAGTCATATGTTTTTGTTATGTTTGCATATAGTATCATTTGAACCAACTCTATACCATTATTAATTTTTGAATTAATAATTATATGCTATTAATTACTTCACACTTTCTTTTTAGTTGTTTATATGCATATAATAGATCACATATTCTAATTAGGTGGTTTTTAAAATTGATAATTAGTTTCACTATTTTTTTTTTGCACACTCTACCAAATCACACAAATTTCATAATGCATTTAATATCTATCTTTCCAAGGCCTACCTACTTGGATTTCATCACCAAGTAGGAAGTTGACTTGGATTTCTGGCCAAGTATAAAACACATGGTTAATGGCATATATTGACAAAACACCTAACACCTTTATCAATTCAAGACTATGAAGTGAGGGGGTAGGCCCCAATACCAAGCTAGTACCATTACCAACACACATCTCTTTCAGTCTAAACATCTTGACACTATCTATAGATTGCTTTCTAGTTCCCTATTTTCAGCCAACTTACCTATTACACTTAAAATAACAATTTATAGTAATTTAAAAACACTCACGATGACTACTTAGTTACCATTTACTTTTTAGTTGATTGCTTGCTCTTT
>JARHVA010003249.1:0-17500 GCA_037957365.1 Torreya grandis
AGCCTTTATCATGAATCACACACACTTACTGGAGGAGTTTGAAGGAGAATTATTCTCTTTTTGAGGTGATCTTGAGCTTTAGACACTCCTCTAGCTCTTATAAAATCTCCCCCATCTTTTTCTTAGGATAATTATTCTTCTCTATTGGTATTGGGGCCCCATCATCACTGATATAGATAGGAGGATTGATACTCTGTGTTATGCTTTCTTCCTAGGATACCTTCTTCCTTAGCATCATCTCATAGTAAATCCTATGGATGAATCTAGTTATCATTGCCTTTAGGAAGGGATCAATGTTGGCGTGATCAAACTCATCTTATTCATCTTTGGTGTCCTTTTCATTGGTGTAAATAAACTGGTTAGCCTTAATTTTCACCTCTGCATATCCAGTTCCTTGACTGGAATGTCTAGTTACTACATATTGGGGATCCACTATAGTGCCTCTCTAATGTATTTTTATAAGAAGGCATAGGAGAGATTCAACTACCTTGATTTATTACCATCTACTAGCTCCAAGTGCACTACACAATAATGTTACATCGTGAAAAAAGTTATCATTATAAAATTACTCTGGAGGATCCACTAAGTGATGCACCATTCTATATTGAAGGCTTCTATGTATTTATCACACCATCGCATCATGTACATTTTATATTTGGCATTGAAGGAGGTCAAGCAAATAAAGTCTATATTTTTACATCAGAGAATCATTATGTTCTAAAAAAACCAAAATATTATCCTCATTCTTATTTGTGATCCTAATTTCCTCCATGATAATTCATATAAGGATGGACCCCCACCTAAAGGTCCCTTTCACAATATGTCACTCCAACACATTTTTCACTACTAATCCTTAACATTAAACTTTACAATTTTGAATTACACACCTTATGCCATGTGATATATGATGCATAGGTACACCTTTAACACATTGGCCCATTGACTACATGGGCATAGTTTATAACTTACAAGGCATGATGTTGCCCTCATGTTGGGGTCCTCACACTTGTTGATGGGGAATGTGAAACCCTCTTGAAATAAATTAAGGAGTTGAGCTATGTGCTCCACATCTTCATCATTATCCATCATATAATGGATGTTTTTATCGACATCTAAGAGCTTGGTTATTCTCTTGATCAAATACATTAAAATATTAATTTACTTATCTACAAAGTAGATGCATTCCTCATGGATTCATGAAAGTATGAACTATATAAGTTCCTCTGACTTCCTAAAGTAGGGTGACTTATAGAGTTGAGTTTCACCAAAATCTATCAACTTGTCTCAAATTGTAACATCAAATAGGGAATCACCTTATGTCATCTTACATCATGTATCCACCATATAATCTTACACCAAGTTTTGTAAGTAACTTAACATCTGGTGGTTATTTTCCTTTAGCTGATAGTTGTGCACAAATGAGTGCCAATCTTTCCCCACTACAATCTTTGGAGGAAATTGCATGAACTTATAGAACATATTTTTTAGTGCCTCAGTGTCAACTTCCATGATACTAATTATTTTGATTGAATACACCTTGGTTTTGGTATCCATCATCTCTTCTATAATTTTAACCCACTTGGGTTCCTATTATGCCTATACAAAGCTCATTGCCTTGTGCTTATTTACCATCCTAAATTAGCTTGTGTTGAAGTAAGAGAAGTGTGGTTTACCAAAGCCTCAAATTATTATTGGCACTTCACAATCACTAGATCTATGACTACACCTTCATCTCTCAATCTTTATTGGTCATTAATGGCAGCCTAGGTGACAACTTCTTACTCTCATTATCTATTTTTTGTAAAAATCTCTCTCTACACTTCTTCAAATTGTCCTCACTATGAATACAATCCTTCTTAGTATTCCTCCATTCACTCTTAGTGATTGAAGTGCTAAAATTCTCACTATGATAGGGTTTTTACACTTTAGCTCTTTAGTTTTTTCTTAGGTTTGCTCTAAGTCTTGAATTAGCTTAAACTTTGTAACCTAAGCAAGTATATCACTTGCTATTTTATACCCTTCTCTCTTAGCTACCATAATTAATATAGGCTTTATGGTTTATGCACCTTGATTTCTTGGAAAACATGAAAATATATGAAATCCTTGATATTACCTTATCATTAATGCAATTATTATGTATCTTTGTGTCACCATCATCACTTCATTGAATGCTCCTAATAGATTTTTCAATAAAGTGATGTGTGGTTTAAATGATCACTTCTTACTCATTTTTAGATGGATGCTAGCTATATTTGATGATTTTTTTCTATGCTTTCTCACTTAGCATGACCTTCAACTTTTTTATGGAAACCTCGGTGTAGCACCTCACATGTGTGTGATTTAGCCTCCTCGATTCTACTTTCTCTTCTAGCTATGATTCTATTTCAAACCATGCTTCTCTATCTTGGTCAATTTCTTTTACTTTATCTTACCTTATCCTATGCTACTACATACAAATATTTTGCACTAGCCCTCTAGTGATTTACCTTCTCTCCTGGTTCTCTTACGCACTATCAGATTCACATTCTTTCTTGTGCAAACCTTGTTGTACACATTTTATAAAAAAAGATCATTGATTCACCCATTTTTTATTATGCTACAAAGGCTATTCTTTCACTTGTGTACATTGTCCTTTTATTCTCAAATTTATAAATTCTAGTAACTTCTTTCTACCTAGGAACTTATGTGTTTGACCCTAGGTGCTTAAAAATCAAATGGGCTCAACTAACCTAATTAGTATTATGTATAGAAGCACCAAAATATTTTGTTATTGGGCTTATAAGAGCCCTAATATATTAACCTTACACACATGGATATTGTGTATCTATCTATTACATCTATGGAGTCTCACGTGCCCACAACTTAGATGTCTGGCCTCATTCACTTAGATGACATAAGTTCTCGACTCACCAAGTTAGAATTATACATGAGATACTAAAAGAATTCAATGGAACTAATTAAGATTTGTGTTCCCATAATTTAAGTGATGTGTCCTCATGAGTTAAAAAAATTTCAAGTGCTCGATTCACCTAGCTAAAATTATGTGTGAAGTATTAGTAGGTAAGTCTCTACAACCATCATGCATTACTTATTACCTCTTTAAACTATACAAGGAACAAAATAAAAAGAAAAAAATGATCTGGCTTATGCCAAAATGTATTTTGGTTAGCTCAACTCACATTGATTAGAGACCAAGAATTTGGTGTTGTTATGGTTCAACCACCATCCTAATACTAATATGGCTTCAATCAGTTACCATTAAAATGCCTTGGGAGCATTTTTATAGACAATGTGTGAAACTTTCATGTGCCTATCTCCAATATGTGGTGGATGATGTAAGGGCCCATCCACCTTATTTTATAATTTACCTAGGTGTTAAGGTACTTTGAGTCATAGAGCATCACCAATGCTCCTTTAGTCAATTCCTTACACTTGATGTGATTTTCATGCAAGAGATTTTGGAACACCTTTTTTATTTTCTAACTCCATCTTGCTTGGGTGCACTTTTCATCCAAGCACTCTAAGTCTTCAACATTGTTCTCAAAGACTCTTAGTCATCTAAGTGACCAATCCATATAATGCATAAGGATGGCATCATAAATTATATGGGGAGAACTGCTTCAATGCCAAACACTAGTTGAAATGGTGTATATTTATTTAGGTTCATATCTATCATGTAGTACACCCATAGTACTATTGAAATACAATCATTCCAATCCTTATGATAAATGTCACATATATTTGTTAGGCACATTCCTAGGATCTTGTTGAAGGCTTCCATGGTGCCATTTGCTTGTGGATGATATAGGGTGGTATTTTGGTGTACCACCATATATTTAGTTAAGAGGATGTGCACCATCTCATTGATGAAATGAATTCCTTTGTCACTAGTTAGAATTAATGAGAACCCATATGAAATTATTATTTTCTCTTGGATGAAGTTCATAGTTGTGGTGGATATGCAGTCTTTTTTTAGTATGGCTTCAACCCACTTGGTGAAATAGTTAGTGGCTGACAAGATATACCATACACCTATGTGTCATGTTATAGAAGTTATCATAAAAAATAATTAATGGCCCATTTCTCAAATGGTGCCTATGAAATAATTGGGATGAGAGGCATCTCATCTTAGTGGTTGGGCTTCTTGGTGTGTTGGCATATGTCACATGTTTTGACATGCTCCTTTGCATCTTAGAATAGACTTGGCCACCACAAGCCTAACTACAATATTTTTCATATTATTGTGTCTATAATGTAATGGCCTCCTATGATTCCCTCATGTGCTTCTTATAAGATGGATTCCCTTTCATATTCTAAAAAGCACTAGTACAAGACTTCATATCTACCAAGTTTATATAGATCCCCTTAATTGAGCTAAAAGGGGGTGACATGAATTTTAAGTTGATTTTTCTCTTTATTTGACATCATCTAGGGTACAAACCTAGATGTTAGAAAAGAAACATTCTCTACCAAGTATTCAAGGATGCATTGGAATCTATATAGTTATGCATCTAACATGTCATCTTCAATTGGCACCATTGTATCACTAGAATTTATCTAGGACAAATGGTCTAACCCCAAGTTCTGCTTCTTAGGTTTAACAATAATGAAGAACTATAATTCTTAAAATATAAATATCCATATCTATATGCACATGTGTAAAATAGGTTTGTTCATGAGGTACTTAAGCACCCCAGATTAGTGAAAAGGATGAATGAGGTTACCAATAGAAATTGCCTAAATTTTTGTAAGGCATAAACCATTGCTAGTATTTTGTACTCAATGTTGGTGTAATTTTATTCCACATGCATAAATTTATTTCTTGACAAAGAGATGGGGTGGTCCATCTTGCCCTCACCTAATTGTGCCAATATGTTATAAATTGTAGATCCTAAATCATCGACATGGATGTGGAAAGGAGTAGTCCAGTTTAGAAATTGTAAAATCAACGTGCTATCCAGCTTTAGCTTCAATGTTTTAAAGGCCTCCTCTTACACCCCACCCTAATAGAATAGGCCATATTTATGCAAGATATCCTCTAGAGGCATTACAATTTTCACATAGCTTTGTATAAACTTATTTTAGTAGACACAATATCCTCAAAAGGCATAGATATATATCTACATTGAGGGAGTTTGAAGTTAAATTATGATGGCTATTTTCATAGGGTCAATAAGTAAACCATCATTATAGATGATGTTTCTGATCATTATCCCAAAAGAGGTTGTGAAGACACACTTCTTCAGGCTTAGTGATATTTGGAGCTACTTGTACATCTCAAACATGAGGTGTCGATTATCATAGTGATCCTTGATAAGGCCATATATATTTAAATCATTGAGATAGACCTAGAGGAACCTATATATAAAGTCATTGAAATTAGTGATCACTACTCTAGAGAATATGGTGGGTGTATTCTTGAGTCCAAAGAGCATCATATTATAAGAAAAATAACCTCATTTAGTTGAAAAGGTTATCGTGGGCTTATCTTCCTCCTTGATTTGTACCTAATGCCAACCTGAGAAACCATTAGTAAAAGTATAGATTTTTCACCCTATGATGTCATCTAGGATCTCATTAGTGAATGGGGTTGGGAATGGGTCATTAATGTAGGTAGAATTTAAAAGTCTATAGTCAATGTAGATCTATATGCACCCATCCTTCTTTATGCTTATGACCATTGAGCTTACCCATTTAGATTCTTATACAGGATAGATGATGCCTATGGACAACATTCCATCAATCTTTGTTTTCACCTTGGAATAGATTTTAGGGTTCATTTTGTATGGGCAATTCTTTATAGATCTTGTGCCATCCACCAAATTGATGATCATTTTGATAAGGGAAGGGTTATTACCCTTCACAAATTGGTATCTATGAGGGAACAATTCTTAAAATTCCTTCAGGAGGTCTATGATTTGTTCCATATCTACCTTAGACCAATAAACACCTATAGTAGCAATATTTGGCTTGCTTTCTATGTTGATGTCTACTTTAGTAGTCTTGAGTGGCATGTGGTAAGGTTCATTCCTCTCTCGATGAGAGTTTTTAAATTTCCTTATCCCCTCCATTGTTTCAATTCAAATATGAGTTGGAACTTATTCATCCAGGGAAATATCATCTATAAGGTGCAAAAGTTTTTATCTTCCTATTAGGGCCTTTTAATTATGCTCCTTCTAGGTCTCATCATCCTCCTCACTAGAGTCACTATTGAGCAGCTTTTATTCAAAAAATGTTAGGATCACTAGTCCTTTCTCCTTGAACATGTATCTAAGGTTCTCTTTAAGTATGGAATTATCCTCAAACACTATCTTGAAAATGACATGTAGTGGCTTCAGTAGCTCTAAGTTTTGTGAAGATTAGGAGAAGGTGTGCACAAACCTCTCCTTAAGTACCTCCTAATATGTTATCTCTTGGCATGTCTCATTTATAATGTATCACTCTCATACTCATGTTTTCAAAGTCTTGTAAAATGTATATACCCATAGGATTTTGGGCACATTATTACCACAAATAATCTAGGTTTATTCACATAAACACACATACATGATTAGATCAAAATCACCTGAGTAAGCTGGTATGTCTAAGTCCTCATTACTCTTCCCAAACCTAGTGTATATTGATACCTTCACATATTTCCATGTGATAAGCTAAGCCTCTACATTTACTTCCAATGAGCAACATTTCTCTTCAAGGTATGCACTAGTGCACCCATCTTATCTATCTCCTTGAGAATGCACACTTCAATGTCATGGACATAATTATCTACAAGCTAGCTCCCTCCATATTTTTGGATCATTTCATGATTCCATTTAATTAGATAAAACACCTTTTTTACCATATTTTTGGCATGGGGAACCCATTTATTCTAGGTGCATACAACCCTAATTAGTCCTATTTTGGCTAATCTTGTCTCAATTATTTGTACGAGGTGGCACCTTTGACCAGTCACTTCATAAGCCTCTTCTACCTATTGGTCATAGGTTACATTAGTTGTATCTAACAATGATTATCTATCTTCCCATTTAGAGCACTATTTTGTCACTTGGGTTAATCTTCTTAATGCCTTGTACCATGATGTTGTAAACATGGTTGATCTCATCTTCAAGATCAACACTTTCCACATATGGAGGCCCTCGATCACTTGATAGGGGGATCACCACCCTCTCTCAACCATTCTCAAAAGTCATGTAGCTCTTATTCAAGCACATGTATAAATTATTGGTGTATCGCCATGGCCTTCATAAGAGTTATAGTTAGTTATCATGTTCTACCAATTTAATTACCTCTAAATCAGATTGGAACTTGGTGCCCATGATATCTATAATGGAACCCTTTAGGATATCAATAGGTTGTGTTCAGGTTTTGTTGGACATAAACATCATATGAGGAGAAGGATTCAAGGGTGTCCATCCCATCTTCTTCCATGTAATTTTCGTCAAAATGTTAACCTTAGATCCCATGTACATAAGGACCTCACAAATATACCATCCATCGATGGTGGTGTTTATTAGTATTTCTTGGTCATACTCAATGTTTTGAGTATGGCTTACTTCATGTGCCCACTCCATATGCAACACAATAAATTTAATCATCTAAGGTATGGCCTCCTCCTCTGATCTCTTCCCTACATGCTCTAAAATCAAGTTTTTTTAGAAAGGGTAACAACCCTTCAGATTTTCAGAGGTGTAGGATCTTGATCAACTCATCTACTTTAGCCTCCTTGATATCTTACTTCCTACATATGGTGCATACCTATACCTCTATATCTCTAGACAATTGGATCCCTCCCTAAAAAAATTGTATTACACTCATGGTTTATTGTAAGACATCCTTCTATCACATTGAGTTAGGTTAGGGCATAGATTTTGGCTTAGGTTACATTATTCTCTCGATGTGACTTGCCTCACCATATTTTAAGCATAGTTGTTTTATTGGCATAATAGGTGACTAAGTGGTGAACCCAATCTAATTTTTGGCCTACACCTTAGGTAGATCTTTGTGAGTTTTTTGTGTCTTGGAAGCCTATTTCTCTTTTTTTTGTCATGCATAACCATGGTGATACCTTTATCTATATCAAGCCAACCTTATGTCAAATTTTTATACAAGTCTAGATAATCCTTGATCACATGTGGTCCTAAAAAATACCTGCACATTGGGTGCATGGGGTAGTCATGATCATAGTGGTAATATTCCTCTACCACATCTTCCACCTCACTGACATGTGCTTCACTAATTCCTATAGCCAAGTATTTTATTGGCCATAGCCTTCATTTCCTTGGCCCACCTAACCAACAATTATGGTTGTTATCTACCTCATGGTTCTCTTTATATTTTGGCACATCTCATCAATGACTCAATAATCCATTTTTAAATGAGTATAAGAATCATACATATTGAAATATATGGAATTTTTAACTTGACTAACATTCTATAATAGGGGACAATTTTAAGATACATGCGATCTATGAAAAAATTCATAACTAAGAAACAAGGTGTAGACATTTTTTCATGGTATTATTGTTATGCCCCTCCATCTCATAGTTAGTATACCATAATCTACTATGAGTAGCATGTGCCAAACCAATAGTCAAATTTGATAACTAGGAGGCCATTAACATGATCTGCACCTCCATAAATGGGTTGATCCTAGTGTTAGTGTTACCTACTACCTAAACTTGGAGCACAACTTTAAGCACTTTATGAGGGTTTGTGAAGTTCTTCATGGAAAATTCTCTCCTAAAAAGTACTAGTAGGCCCCCAAAAAACCATTAAGCATGTTGGGAGGGGTGGATATCATATGAAAGCTTAGAAAGGTAGGTCTTAAACCATGTGTCATGTAGGTGCATGTTCTTGGATATCCTTTATCCAATTTCCTTGAGTACCATGATGATTTATTGCTAAAACTTAGGAATATCAAATTCCTTTAATAAGACCTCTTTCAATATATCATAATTAATTATAACCTAGTTTAGATTCAATTCTTGATACCAGGTATGGGCACGATCCATTAGGGTTGTCATAAAATGAGTCACCTTATTCCATTAAAGTTTGAATTTGAGCACATGATCCATAAAATTCTCTATGTCATGATACTTAAGAAAGTGCATCCCATTTCACAATAAATCTATTAAGGTGGTGATGCTAGAGTCTAAGGTATTATCCCCTCTAGCATCTATGTTGGAAGTAGTCTTCCAATGCCTCCAGGTATAAGGTTGATTACTAACCCTATTGGTTTATGTTTCATCATCAAAATTGATGGAATGGTACTACTCACTTGTGGCACCAAGCCACTTCTTGTGGGCTATTGCCTAGTTGATGCAATTGACATCCTTTGAGCAAGAATACTTGTGCGTGTGTTATAGATTATTGTGTTGGCATTCATTAGGTTAGTGGTATTCTTGTTCAATTACTCATAAGGTATCAATTTCTCAATTACAAATTCTTGGTTTAAGGTTTGAAGTCTATCAAAGTTAATGTCAAAAATAGGGTTAGTTATCATTCTTCTATCTTCTAGTAGAGAATCTAGTGTATGAGCTTGTACTTTAGGTTCAAAGGGGTTAGGTGATTCTAACACATATTCATTCACCACATATTATAGGGACATAAGGCATTCTGCACTCAACTACTAAGATCAATATCTTGCTTCTTCTTGTCTCTCATTGTGCTACTAAAATTCAAGGGATCCTTCCCCATGCCCTTCCTACTTGTTATGGGTCTTTTCAGCATTTTTGGGTTCTATATCCTCTATCATCCTACATTTTTTATTGTTATATATATATATATATATATATATATATATATATATATATATATATAATATATATATATATATATATATATATATATACCTTCAGAGCTCTCAAGTGTCAAGTTACTCATCCCTTTCCATTGTACCTCACCTACATTTCCCCATCTCAACTTTTGCACTTGTTAATACTCATAAGGGTTTTATACTTCCATTCTTACATTTTCAATACCATAATCCACAAAAAATATTTAATTTGGTGTTGATCCTTCTTATAAATTCACTCCTTAGTTCATAAAATAACTCATACTCTACTTCTAGGCAAGAGAAGGTTGACACTGTAAATTCTAACATGTAGTTTTTCAATGCACCATTCCACTACTTGTCTACAACATGGATCCATACATCATCTAGGATCTCAAGACTCTCTATGCATTCCTTTTTCCACTCAAAGTGTTGTCCATAGCTTCATCTTCTAGAGGTGGTCTATGTGATCAACCACCAGTACACATACTAAGGTAGCTCACAAAAGAACACCCATATATAACATCATACAAGTAGGTTTGCACCCATTCTCTTGGCTTTCATCCTTGGCATGTCCAATGCTCCTATGAAAAACTATCTTCCACTTGCTCTATCTAGTGCTTGATTTTTTTCAAGATAAATTTGGATCATTGATTTATTTCATCATTATAGCAACATAATTCAACATGGGTCCTAGTAATGGAATGAAAATATTGTATAAAAGTCTCACATTTAGATTTTGTACTTAGTCATGTGATTAACAATTAATCCACATCATTTTTGTACTTAACATATCTAGGTGTGATTATAGTAGAGTTTGTGGTGCACAACATTTAACACACTATATTACTAGCATCAATTTCACACAAAGAAAAAGCCTTGTAAACTTACCCAAAGCATAAAACTAAAGGAATCGAGCCAACATTAGGATATTTGAAACATGGCATAACATTGGTGTTAATGGGAATTGGTCATTTACAAAATGGCTTAGTTAATCTATCGTTGCAAGGCCATTCTAGGTAATATTGATAAGCACAAGCCTATTCAAGGGCATAAGCTCATATCCATCTAGATATAGTTCTTAGTAGTCAAAAACATAGGGATGATAAGTTAAGCATCCTTTAGGCAATATCTGAGTCAATGGAATGACTCATATTTTGATAATTACTCTTCAAGGTAGCACTCTAGGAATGGGTATTAGGAACATAGTGCATGCCAGGTTCAATAATTAGTTTTACTACTAATCTAAGTTACTATCTAGCATAAGGATGCCATTAACGTCTTAGATAAAAAATTCACTCAAAAAAATATGCAAGCATGGTATTTATATTATCATAACTATTAGATTCAATTCATAATCATAAGATAATGTTATAACCATAGAGAAAAGACCAACACTCACTCTCAATAACATTCTTTATTAATTCAAAGTTTAGTATACATATTCCATAACATGAAAATAGAGCATGTGCTCATATTTGTAACTATTCATGCCTAGTGGCTCATAGGTGAGCTTAGGATATACATTCAAAATTTCCAACCTAGTTCAATGTAGATTATAATATAAAGTGGTGTCTTTCAAATTTAGCAGAGCTTCACTACCATTAATAACCTCCCTCTTATTTTTAGGTTCAATCTCATTTATATAGGTAGAGGAGCATCTTCTTGCCAAGTTGGATGGGTGCACATCAGATGTTGAGATATTGTTGGGGGTTGTTATGCCACTAGATACACTAATCTAACACCCATTTTCTTCAAATTATATGTGCAAGCACTTAAAATATTCTCCTTCAAACATGAGTGCTAAGAAACTGCATACCAACGGCGTGAAACACTTATAAAAATTTCTAGCTGGTGATAATAGTTTAAAAATAGCAATCATTTACATGACTTCCACACACTGATATGTACTGAGGTGGCATGTTCCACTACCTAAGTTACAAAAAAAGGGGCCCAACACATTTAATGAAAACCTAAAGTACCACCTATCTCATTAGTTGTATATTTTGGAATTAGATCTAAAAATATTTTCATTGCCTTATCTTCTATTTGTTGAACTTTAGGTGTCTTTGGTGGTGTACGCACATTAATGATGTTGGTCTTTATCAAATAATATATCTTATGTTTCAATATGTTGCATCCATTTTTAATATGGCCTAGTGCCCTGTAATAGTCATATAATGTATTAGAACTAGATTTCTTTGGTAAAGGTCATGTCATATCAACATCTTTAATGGGAGGGAGAGATATGAAATTACAATCCAAAATTTATTTTAAAAAATGTGCCAATGATTCTATAAGTTTAGTAAAAAGTCTTTGTGGAGGACTTGATAAAACCAAGTGATGAGATGGATCTGAAGTTACATTAACTCTAGCCTTTGGATCACTCTTATTTTTAATGGCCCTTAATTTGTATGGAGGATTATTATAAATCTTATTATTCTATTTTAATCCACCTATATATTTTCATTTTTGTATGGAGAGAAGATTGACTTCCCTTTCTTTCACTATGTGGCATAAATTAGTGAACATTAGAAACTTCTTGAACAAGATATATTCATGAAATGTTACTTGTAAACTCTATTTTAATGTCTTATATCTCACTATCTACCATGGGAATAATCATATTTTCTAATATAATTTTATATCAAAAGACATATTATACAATAGGCTCATTGGATTTTTTCTTAAATTATGCCACTTGAGCATATGAGATCTTGTCACTAATGTTAATTAAAAAGTGTATTAAAAACATATCTTCCAATGGATTGAATGTGGAGATACAAGGATTTAAAATATCATAAAATCACTATAAGGCCTAGAAATTTATACTATGTGGGAATAAACTATTAAGGAGATAATCATTAAACATGTAGTACAAACATATTGTGTGTAAATCTCATAGATGGTATTCTGGGTCACCCTTAACATCATACAAAGTAAGCTAAGGTGTCATTAATCTAAATGGAAAAAGAGTCACCATTATTTTATGTGTCAAAGGTGTATATAAGAGATCATGAGAATCTAAGGCATGTGATGGCCTAGTAACTCCATGGTCAAGATCTAACACCTTAGCCTACAAATAATGAATCTCATTCATAAGGGATTATACATCTAGAGAGGAGGAACTAACCATATGAGGTGTTTTTATTGTTGGTTTTCAAGTTAAAATAGTTTTTTTACAAGATGATTTTCCCCTCAAGTAGGTGTAACAATATTTTTATCTAGGGGACTATAAGATTGACCATAATTTTATTTTATTTCCATTATGGCTTGAATAATATGTGCATGATCATGGGGCTATTCCTGAAGTCTATCTCTATAAATTTATAAAATCTCATCCTTATTTACAATATACTTTCATTGTTAAGTGGAGGGAGAGTGTATTGAACCCATCTTGTGTATTGTTTTGATCTTGATTGTATTGTTCATATTTTACTTTATGATTTAGATATGAAAGAGTGTTAGGTACAACTTCTCTAGGTGTAGATGCATATAAATGATGAGATTTATCATTTTTAAATACTTTTTACATGTAATTTAATTTTCCAATAATGTGACCTTTTCACTTAATAACTTATTTTGAATCTATAATTTTGATATTAGATTTCCCATACAGATAATTTAATCCCATAAAGTCTCATAAGTGCAAACCCTAGTTTATTTTGATTGAACATGTAGGCTTACATCCTGTAAGGATGAGGTGGAGGCATGGATGGGTTGAGTATGGGTATTAGTAGTAATATTATATTCTATGTCATCTCGTGGAGTAATATTATGGACCTGGTTAGAGGGAAAGTAGTTTCACCCTCATGGAAATGAGGAGGAGAAGGAGATTCTTTATTGTATATAGTATATGACATTAAAACATGAAACATGGTTGTTAAGGTATTAAATTTATGGACTAATTATAATAAACTATATTATATTTTATCCTCTATGTATGTAAATATTTCTTTCTTAGTTAAATTCCACATAAGAGAATAATAACATGCTAGACATAGAATGAAATATGGCATACATTTTAAATGATATAAAACATTATGTACATATGTGTTTATGTCATCTTTAAATTCATTCCAAATGAAAGGAAAGAAGCATGCAAAGGAAGCTAGAAAAAAATGTATTAAAAAGTGATAAACTTCATATGTCATTATTATCATGATTATATGAAATAAAAATAAAAAAATACAAGGATGTAAAATCTAAGTATGGATCCTAGAAGATAGGAAACATAAACCCTAGGGTTATCTAGGGTTAGGGATTTTTCAATATTCAAATTAAGTCAGGTTCACCAAATGATTTAAATTTTATGGGTTGTGGAGTTTAATCCTTAGGTTGTTAAAGGTCAAAGTATAGTAAATCTAGGTTGAAATATTCAATAAATACAACCATTGATTTGTAATATAATTGACTTAGTTTGACATTTCTAAAAATAACAATAAATAATGTAAACAAGTACTTAGGTATAAAATGACTGAAATAAGAGATATAGAGGATAGAAACTAAGACAGAGGTTGATATGAGTGTCATAGATATGATCCAAGTGTCAAAACCCTTCTTAGATAGTAGCTCCCTAATTAGATAGTATCAACATGTGTTACTAGTGTCCCTATTTTTGTGTTAGGGTCCCTATATAGAAATATTATGATCTTATAGGTGCACCTTTGTTTGGGTCTATCAAGATTGTTCTTATGCACACAAGTTTTGTATCTCTATAGGTGACCTATTTTTATTGATTTATATGTAAACCCTAAACCTTCATGTTTATAGGGAATTATGTTGGTACAATTAGTAAAATGTGTTTGTTAGTGGGGTAGGATGGACATCCTTAACACCATGTAATAATGAGATTTGCCTACATACTAATACTCTAAAAATAGAACAAGTCTGACGTAGTTATCCCCACCTAAGTGCTAGTTCAATTGCAAGTGAAGCTAGTATAAATGTTGGATTGAGTGCTTTAAATGTGCTTGAGATTAGGAACCTAAGTAATCTAAGCTTAGGAATGTTTTATATGGTTGTCTGTAGAAGTAGGGTAGAATAGGGATTGATAACCTTGATTATGCACAACTTGTTTTGAGTTTGTTTATGTAATTTTTATGTGATTTCATCTAGTGGATAAAGGGATAGAAGTTATGTATATATATTATTTTAGTGATTTTTGATGTATTAAAAGAGTTTTAGGATGATCCTAGGAGGTTACTCATTATAAAATTTATCTGTTGGTTGTAAAAGGAGGAAAAAGGATAATAAAACCAAAACTAGGATTTTAGCACCATGGGATGCTACTATCCCTATTATGGTGTTAGTGTCTACATGGAAAAAATTGAGGCACTAAAGTTTAGGATGCTAAGATAAGGGTTTATGACTACTTTTAGGATGTTTAGGAATGTGTGTGGCCTACATGAAGGCTAGATAACTATCTAAATAGTACCTAAGACAAATGTAGGGATAATATAGGAATGGGTGGTCTCAATTAACACTCTTATCACTAAAGTGTCATTTTTAGGTGATTATAGATTTAAAAATCTACAACAAGAGATGTTATAAAAAGAGTAATTGTTAAAAGAGAAGTTACAACAACAAACTCAAAATAAGTATAATAGTATATTTAATAAATTGTTTATAATAAAATAGGTCTAGAGTCAAGATATATCTATAAAATTCAATGTTACAAGTATGTACCCAAAGGAGGCATTTAAAAAACATTCAAACGTATCTAGATCTTTTTTATTCTTAATCTTCACATTAATGGTAAGAAATGTACCAAGTTTGAGATTGCATATTTTCATGAAGCAAATATATGTATCATGACACTCCTTCAACATCTTGGGTATGATATTAAACACCTAGGTAATATTATTGGGCCTTAATGTTGTATTAGATCCATTGATATGATATTAATACCTGGGTTGAAAACATGTTTTGTTATATTCCACATTGACCCTACTTTAGATCAATGTAATTCAAAATAAAGAACATCATAGATGAAATACATGGGGAAAACATTGGGTAAGGATAATGACTATATCAAATTTGAGCATGAAAGTGCAATGGTTATAATTTCAATAGAGGACAAATTTATAGAGCAAGAATATACAAAGGATAAAAATATTAAATTTACATTCCAATAAAGACAACTAGCACCATTACTATAAAATCACATGATACAATAAATATAAACAAGTAAGAATGATCATAAATGTTAATACCACAATATGGTACAGTTGGTTTTTCATATATAGATATATAAGATGATCGTAGTGGGATATTAAAATTTTAGTAAGAACCTAATAATTATTTATCTACAATGATGATGGATACATTGACAATTATGACTCTGATTATGCATAATATTGGTATGATACTTAGGATGACACATAACCTCCAAAGAGGCATCCCCTTGATGAGATCTTTGGCTTATAGTAGCATTATTTGATTGTACATAACTTACTATTTAATTTATCATGCCTTTGTTCTACTTATTACACATGTTTTTTTTATTTTACCCACATTTTTTTTGTTTGATCAAATTATTCTAATCCCTTGGATCTTATTAAATTTTTGGCCACTTGGATATTCTTTTTTACTTTTTGAATCTAAACAGTCAAAAATAGTGATCTATTCTACCAATTACTTTGTTGTTTTCAAACTTTAAACTAGTAAAATTTCATTTTTTTTCAAGGACAAAAAACATTCATTAGGGGACAATAGTGGAATATGTTCATATCCCACTTTGGATGATCTTCTCTTATGAAAATTTTCACATAAAAATAAAACTATGGGATAGCCTTAATATTACAAAATTTTAAACATTTCACTTTGTTTTAATATAAAAAAACTACTTATTCATGTAAAATATATTTTTTTACTTATTGATCAATATTTAACAAATAACACTTATTTTTATAAAAAAAATGGTTAAAACATTGATTAGTTATAGTATTTAATTTCATAGTATAATAGAATATATGTTGTTGAGATTACTTATTATAGTTATTATTTTGTAACTAGTATGATTGATTTATGATGACAACATTATATATCTAAGTATAGAATACAATAATTTTGTAAATTAAATTGAAATGATTTTATTTGCAATGGTATTATATATGCAAAAATTCATTTAATGGATTTATATTATAATTATTTATAGTTTTCTATGACTATCTTAGACTATCTACCTTTTTCTAAATGAGGTGGATGCATGATAGTTGTACCCTCATAGAAAATATTCATAGGAAGAACATCATAGGGGAGAGGGTAGTAGATCATGGAATCTAAAGACTGAAAGAGAAAACTAGAACAAAGGTAAACACTCACACTTGTTTGGTTGATTTCATGATTAGTATTATGTTGTGTTCTTTTCACTTTGGATAAGTTTAATGTATTTATATTATTTCATTTAGGTGTTGATACCAAATTTAGTATTATATTAGTAAATACTTTCCAATTTGTATTCTTGAATTATGTTTTGATTAGGGTATGGTCTTTATGATAATGTTTTTGATAACTTATGACAACCATCATTTCTTAAGCAGTCATGTGAATTTGATTATAAGTCAGTTAAATTGTGAATCTTAGTGTGTTTGCATAATCACATTTGAATTTTATTTCAAAGTCATATTTTACCCTATTTGTTTGATCATAACTTTAAGTAATGAAGCTTTATTTTCTAAGGGTATAGTTTCATGGATTAAACTTATTATGTATAGTAAGAGTATG
>JARHVA010003249.1:20000-280000 GCA_037957365.1 Torreya grandis
TCATGTGAAACTTTAATTTTTTTCATCATTATTTTTAATTCCCTCTTCATGCCATATACGATGAGTGATTAGGCAAGGAGTATTTATATAAGTTACTCATCATTGTTTAATGTCAAGAGTAGAGATGTATATGTATTCTATTAGAAAGTATTTTTATCATGGACTATGACCTAGCCTCAATATAATTCTAAATTTTATAATATTCTTCCCCCAAAGTAATGCTATAGATATATACAATGTTTATCCACTTTAATTTATAGTTAAAATTAATGTGTAATGTCATATTTATTAGAGGACCTATCCTATGATATATCTGACTATTGTATGTGATAATTATTAAATAACACATTATTCTAGATGAATTGGTGATGTTTGCATTACCATTATATTTCCATTCATGATTGGAATTTTTATATCCCAAATTTTCACCCTATAAAAATCAATCTAACCTCAAATTTGGGATAACATGGAAATATCTTTGAATATAGGTAGATTGCTATAAGAAATATATCTCTAGATTATGGGCTAGCTCCATTGATCTAACTATTTAGGCTCTTAACTACACTAGTCTAATCACTTATTAGGGTAAAAATGGAATAAGGAAACATAAAATTAATCTATACTAATGGAGGTGATACACCAAGGATATCTCCACAAATATACTTGAAACTTACACTATGAAGGTAGATTACTAAAACTGATCTCAACTCAAGGTTATTCTAACATAAGTGTTTCTATATGGAGGTATATTTATATGAATTTATAAAGGTTATTTCATATGATGCCTAATCTTAGACACTGCTAATATTATTCACACTTCAAATACACCTAATAAACATATACACTTTGTGAGACCTGTTAGAACAAATATTACTCACATAATACATATAAGAGAAGAATGGAAGCAAGGAGAAACAATCATCACTTGTTATAAAATTTTTAAGGATAAATTCATAAATTGATTTAAAATAATTTCTTAGAATCACAATAATAATAATAATAGATATAAACAAATATGCAAAAATAATAGAAATAAACATGCAAAATAAGAAGACTAGATTTAACATGGTTCACCCAATCTGGGATATGTCCACCGAGAAATACTTGATCATATTTTATTAAAATACAAGAGAGTAAAAACCATTCTCAAATTAGTCTTCTCATAATTACAATTCTTAAATATTATTTGGATTTGTGCTCAACAAACCCTCCTAAATTTGCACCTAAATTCACACACTTTGTTCTTCCTTCTCAAACCCTTATTATTATAATGTATTACCTATGAAATATCCATCTATACATAATACATCAACAAAGTTCTATTACAAAAAAATGGGTACCAAAACCATGGGTATAATTAACCCAAAATGGTTTCCTCAAACCCCTAGTTTTTAGGGGCTACCACCCCCAAACCCTTGCTCAAGGCCCAACCCAGCCCTAAACCTTAGTGAGAATACATACAAAGTCTAAAATAAATTTTAAATGTAAAATATTTTAAATATATTAAAAATTATAAATAGGCTCCACAACACAACAATATCCCACTTAAAGGTTTATTTCCTCTAAGCAGGGTTCTCAACCCTTCACTATCATTTATGAAGGCCAACTGAAATTGAACATAAATTTAGTTTCTCCCTTTTGACCAATTTAGTCATCATTTTTTTAGGATTATAACTAGTATGAATCTTCTCTAGCTTAAAATTCTCTTCCTCCAAATCTATCCAGATGAAATGGTACCTCCAATATATATGCTTCATCCTAGAGTGAAAAATAGAGTTCTTTACTATATGTATATCACTCTGACTATCACTATATAGCTCATTTTCCTCCTAATTATGCCCTAAATCTTAAATAAACTATTGTAACCAAATTATTTATTTTATTACCTCTATGGCAATAACATACTCATCCTCTACGGTTAAAAAAACCACAAGTTTCTATAGTCATGAAATCTAGCTCACCATTATGTAACTTATAGTAAATACATATGTTGTTGTAATCCTACTATCTAAATCTCCATCCATGTCTAAATATAAAAATCCATGAAATGTGGTGGCCAATCCACCATAGCTTAAAACTATCCCCATGGTCCTTCTTAAATACCAAAGGATCCACTTCACTACCTTCTAGTGTTTTCTACTTGGATCACTATGTACCTACTTACTGCTCCCACTGCATGGGCAATATTTAGCCTAGTACACACCATGCCATACATAAAACTACCAATAGATTATGAGTAAATTACATGTGACATTTGGATTCTCTCCTCCTTTATCTTGGGACACTGCTCCTTTTATAACTTGAAATGATCTGCCAAAGGAGTCCCACTCAGTTTAACATCTAACATATTAAACCTATCCATAACCTTTTTGATGTACTCTTCTTGGGATAAATTTAGATTTAATTCCTTCTTATCTTGAGATATTTTCATACCAAGTATTTTTAATTTTTCTACTCCTAAATCCTTCATATCAAATTAATTACTAAGTTGTTCCTTGAGTACATTTATTTCTTACATGATCTTACCTATAACTAACATGTCACCCAGATATAGACAAATGATAATGTAGTCACCATCATCAAACTTATTGATATATATGCAATGGTCTGAATGACACTTGGAGTATCCTTGATCCATCATAAAACTATCAAATTTATTATACCATTATTGTAGATCTTGTTTCAGGACATACAAGCTCTTCTTTAGTTTACACACCATGTTCTTTCCTATGACCTCATATCCATGTGGTTTTTTCATACACAAGTACTCCTCCAAATAACTATGGAATAATTTATTATTCACATCCAATTTCTCTAAGTGTAAGTCTTCCACTGCCACTATCCCAAGAATAGTCCTAATAGAACTCATCTTACCACTAGGGAAAAAATCTCATCAAAATCAATTCCTTTCTTTTGTGCAAACCCCTTTACCACCAACTAGGACTTATACCTTTTCTTACCTCCATAATATTATTTAAATCTATATATCCACTTGCTCTACAATACTCTCTTACCTTCAATTGGGTTTACCAAATCCCAAGTTTGATTTTCCATGAGAGATAGATGCCCCTCATCCATATCTTGTTCCCACTTCTTCCTAACATCTACCTACATTGATTCTTCAAAGAACTCTAGCTCTCCATTATTAGTGAGTAATAAATAATTAAGAGACATGGAAAAAAAATTAGGTTCCCTTCTTACCCTAAAAGACATTTTCACCACAAGAGTTTGGGGTTCTTATGGACTAGGTGCCTAAAATACTTGCTTGGATACTTTATCATCTGCAATGTCCTCCGATACTCTATACTCTTTTATGGAATCCTAATGTTGATCCTGTAACTACTATTTATGCATGAGTTTTTAATTAAAGACAACATCCCTAGACATAAATATTTTTTTTCCTTAAGACTCCAAATCTAGAAACCAAAATCATCCTCACCATAACCAATAAAGATGCATATTTTAGACTTAGCCTCTAACTTAGTCCTATCATCCTTATCAATATGAATGAAGGATTCATAGCTAAATATTATAATAAATGAATAATCAATCTTCTTACCAAATGAAGCTTCCTCACGTATACCTCTATCTAAAGTAGATGAAGGGCATTTATTTATCAGATATACTATCATGTGTACTACTTTTACCAAAAAATAAAGAGGCAGTTCTGCATGTAACCTCATGCTCCTAGCATGATCCATGATAGTCCTATTCATCCTTTTTTAAACTCCATTTTTATATGGTGTTATTGGAACTATCCTCTATCTATGAATTCCATTCCTTGAATAATAATCAAAAAATTCATTACTATAATATTCCCCACCATTATCTAATCTATGACATTTTAACTTGAGACCTATTTCATTCTCAACCAAGGATTTTCATCTTTTAAATGTATCAAACACATCATATTTTCTCCTAATTCCATACACCCAAACTTTCCTAGTTACATCATCAATAAAAGTGACATAATAAAATGACCCACCAATAAAATATACCTAAGTTGCCCCCCATACATCTGAATAAACTAGTTATAACTTATTCTCCTACTCATACGTCCAACCATGAGAAATTTTACCCTTTCATATTTTATATACACATAATCTTCACAAAAATCTAAATTAGACCCTTTTAAACTAGGAAATTGAGCCTTCAAAATTTACATACCCTTTTGTCTCATGTGACCAAGCCTGTTGTGCCACAAAGTTACATCTGCATCTAAAGCAACTAAATTACAATAATCAACACTAATTCATAAATATAGGGTACCAACCTTCTTACCTTTTTATACCATAAAATCACCCTTGGTAAACTTCCAAGAATCTACTATAAATGTCACCATATGACCTTCACTACCTAGTTATCCTACAGATACCAAATTCCATCTCAACTTAGGCACATGCCTAACATCCTTTAGTAGCCAAGTGTTCCCATTCTACATCTTGATATAAACACTTCCTTTTCTTACTATGCTTCAAGGCTCATCATCACCAAGGTAAACATGTCCAAAATCTACTTTAACGTAATCAATAAAATAATTTCTATATGGTGTAGCATGAAAAGAAGCCCCTAAATCTAAAACCCAAGATTCAACAATATTGTTAATGGAGCAAATTAATCCATCTTGACAAATGTTACCTATTGACATATTCACCTCCTTGGTATCTTCCTAATTTTTTTTCCTATTCTAAAGAGACCAATAATCCTTCTTTTCATGCCCAGTCTTTCCACAATGCTAGCATACCATCCTAGCCCTTTATTTTGACCTTCTAAGACCATTTGATTTTCCACACTTTCCTTTTCCTCTAAAATTTTGTCTCCCTATACTCTCCATCACCAAAGTATCACTTAAATTATAAGTCTCCCTAGATATTTTCCATCATATTTCCTCACTAAGTATTACTCTTATGACATCCTCAAACTTCAACTTAGCATTATTAGAGACCGAGTTGCTCACAACCATCACTAGGCTATTACAAATCTATATTAAGGAACACAAAATAAGCAAATTCATAACTTCATTATCAATTTTTTTTTTTACAAAATTCAACATACTCACAACCATATTGACTTCATTTATATGATCAACAACTAAACCATTATTATATAACTTCATATTAAATAACTTTTTCATCAAAAATATTTTATTAAAAGTAGAGGGTTTCTTATATAACTTCCCTAATGCATTCATGATACATTATGTGGTATTCTCCTATGATATATTAAACATTAATAAATATTAAATACATAACCTAATGGCCCCAAGTCCTTTCCTATCAAGCATCTCCCAAGCCTCATCTATCATATTCACTAGTTGCTTTACCTTTCCTCCTAGTGGAGCATGAAGGTCCTTATGACAAAGATAATCTTCCATATACAAAAGTTTTGTCCATTAAACTTTTCAACCTTTTATCTATGATAATCAAACATAGCTCCCACTTAATTTAATAACCCTTCTTGTGATTCAACTTTTTAACAAATACAACTTAAAGCTCTAACACCAGTTGTTTAGAATAAATGTAGAAACTAATGCAAAATAATTTCTCAAAATCATAATAATAATAGATATAAATAGAGATTCAAAAAAAACAAAAATAAACATTCAAAATAAGAAGACTAGATTTAATGTGGTTCACCTAATGTGGGCTACATCCACAAAAAAACACTTGCTTAGATTTTATTATAAGCCATGAGAGACAAACCACTCTCAGATTAGTCTTATCATAATTATAATGCATAAATATTATTTGGATTTTTTCTCAATAAATCCTCCTAAATTTTCCCATTAATTCACACACTCTATTATTCCTTCTCAAACCCTTATTCTCATAATGTATTATCTATGAAATATCCATCTATACATAATACATCAATGAAGTAATATTACAAAATAATGAGTACTAAAACCATGGGTAGAATTAAAACAAAATAATTTCCCATTAAAAGAGGTCCAAAAAATTTTAAATGTATGGTATTTAAAATACATTGTAATTTAGAAATAGGCTCCACAACACAACAACAAATGGACTACTTAACATACTTAGGCAAGAATTTTAGATACTAAACCAGCTTAAGAACTTTATTTTAAGTTAAAATAAGATGTCAACTATTAGGGTTTAACCATACCAATTATGGATATTTTACAATGCCAAAATGAATTCAATATATATATTAATAGGAGAATAGAGAGAAAGAATGATGTTGAAGAGTCACAAGGCCAAGTGTCAAGTCTTGAAAACTAGTTATAATGCAAGAGGAGTTATAAAATATATCATGAGGTACTCTTGGACAATTGTCTATCTAAAACATGACATCCTCTTTAATTTATCATAGGTACACTTAATTTGCCTTCTTGGAATTTCCCTTCTTAAAGAGGATTCCACTTAATAGTCTAGACATGCCTTAGAATTCATTGACACATGTGCACATACTTAAGAAGGTGGAAACATGATTTTTTTTAGGTAATTATTCACCCCTAAAAATGATAACCTTTTCTTTATCACTAATTTTTTCCTTATTTTAATCACTCATTAGCCTTCTAGGCCTAAATTATCATACTTATCACTAGAGTGACCTAAAAACACTCAAAACTTTTCATTAAAGAGATGTAAAACACATCTTTGAGACTTTATTTATTTTTTGGTCTAACATATAGACCTCAAGAAAAATCAAACTCATATTTCTCATCTCTCAATTTGCATTCACCTTTCTTCTCATTGTTTTATCCAATAATACCTATAATAATTAGTTTAGCACAAGGGCTTTCATACATGACTAAAGTGAGAATGGGGTTTTAGGAGTTAAAATACATCTCCCCACACCTTCCACCATGGATTTCACCCATGTATTCATTTATATACTTAAAATCACCTCAAATATTATAGAAAAAACATAATTTGACATATCCATATAAGTGATGGTATGGAAAAATTGAGAGGTATGGATCCTAAAAGAGTTCCAAGTATACCCAAACCACTTTCTAGGCCAATTTACCCCTTATGAATGCATTTCTCTTCATCATTTTCTCATCAGGCTCTTATGAGGGTTTTAGGTCATTTAGGTTATTAGAAATGGTTCATAAAGGTTATTCCACTAACCTTTAAACAAATTATAATATGTTTAATTAAATTAACTTACTCAACTCTCCATAAGTTCTCAAGACCCCATGCATCTCATTTGTATATATGTGAGTGAAAAAAGTTGCTTCTCGAGTAGTTGTTATGCATTTTGGACACCCCTAAGATGAATTAAGGTAAAGAAAGACCAATATGAGTTTTTATCTAAAAAATTAAGAGTTTCATAAACCCTCCACTCTCCCATGAAATTTATCACATTTATTTGTAAGATCACATGATCATAGGAGTGATATTAGAAGCCTTATGGTCCATGCCTAGTTTTAGGTCTTAAAGGCATAGACTAGGATTTTTGAGTGTGTGACTACCTATTAATGGTCAAAATTGATTTATAAATTATAAAAAATTTATTCATCTCTAATTAAATCCTATACATCATCCTATAGTCACTCAATACTCTACCATTCATCTTTCACCGCCAATACACTAGGTTTGCAAGTTGCCTTGCTTATGGAGTGTCTTAGGTCTGAGACAAAAAGTGAAGACTTACCCTATTAATTTGACATAAAATAAACCATATATTTATATATCATTCCATTATTTACCTATTTACAAGTCCTAATCACACTTATAGAGGCCTTAACACTTCAACTTCCCAAAACTAGTTATGGTCTATCTATAAGTTGCATTGTTAGATTCAATAGGGCTTGAGAAAATTTTCCCAACCTTAATTTATTCATCCTTGATTTTAAATATCACATGTAATTATTATATCATCACTTAGAAAGTGATTTTATAATGTTAATATTCAACTTACACCTATTATTACTAGCCAAACTTGTATCTTTCATTAGCTTAGGCTAGTCTATCTCTTGAGTCAAATTGTAGATGTTAATTAGAGAAGTCAAAAGATTAATGTAGGTGATGATATATGTTTGATAATTATACTTCATTTATTTTTTTCCTCTTGAGGTTACTAGGGCTATCTCATACCTAAATAGATTCATTTATGCCTTGAGACCATGCAATCATTCCTTACCATCAATACACTAGGTGTCACTTACAATGCTCTACATAAATTTTGGACTAATGGAACTATAGTTCTCTAAGTAATTCCATTAGGATCTTGACTAAATTTAAATGCATTCAACCATCAGTCTCTCTTGACCTAGAAACCTCCTCTTATGTTAATGTGTGACATATCCATCTAGGTTACAAGAATGAAACTTTTAGGCTTACCTAGACCTCATAGACCTTCACTAAAGGATGACACTATGTGGAGAAGAATCCCTTTTCAAATAAATTAAGGAAAACCTTCCCATTTTACAAAATTCTTTAACTATGTATCTTACACCTTTCTCCTAGTTTATGAATATTGATCTTGGGATTTTGATAGTTATCCCAATCTTAAATTATAACCCTTAAAATATTATCAACATAAACCTTCAATGGAGAAACTAAACATCATGCTCTATGATGTTGAAAACAAATGTATTAGCCTTAACCTAAAGTCACTTATAGGATAATAAACTCTACAACTTATAAATCACTATTTTCATCTTCTTAATAGTGTTTGCTTTTAGCACAAAGAGATTATTATGTATATCTTTTCATGACCACATGTTCTAAACCATATTGAATTCAACATGACATGGGTGGGTATGCTATGCAATTCTATGTTCATCACTTGGTTCACACATACCAATTTATAAAATGCAACAACATGATAACAAATGAGATGTTGGGGTTGTACAAGTAGTTTGAAGGTACTAATAATATTAATGATTATTCATATAACATAAGACACCAATCCTAAAACTATGACCATGAAATAGAAGCTCATAGGGGCCCCTAACATCCACCAAGTTTACTCATTCTAAACTATCCAATGTAGTGGTAAGAGAGAGAATATGGTTTTCATCAATTTTTTATCTATTGAAGTTACCTTAGCTTGAATATGACTTGTAAGGATGTCATAACACCTTATTGGATCCTTCACACCTATAGATGAGTCACCCCAATCCATACAAGCATCTAAAATTAAATTTTTTGTAGGTGATTTTCTTCTTTTTATGTTAGACCTACAACATTTTAGTTTCAAAACCTTTCTCTAACATCATATGACATGTGGTATGTTATTCTACTTCTTGAAACATTTGTCTTTTGTGAAAAACCATATAATTCCTTAAAATAACCAAAAATATGGCATAAAAGGACATTAAGATAAATGGACAAGTATGATAAAGGATAAAACATATCATGTGAGCCTCAAAGTATGAATTGAATTCATTTAGGACCATGGTGACCATTTTAAAACCTAGGGGAGCTTTTAAAAGTTTGAACATGTAGGGGGTTCACCTAATTTGACCTAGGGTAAAATTTTGGACAACATTTTGGTGATTTTCAAGGGTAGTATGATTTCTATGCTAAGGACCAGATATATTCACCTCCCATTGGGAAATGGAGTCACTCATATACTATAATTGACTCTAATATGCCTCTGAAAAGACTCCAAACTCACATTAAACATAACAAGAAAGAAACACACAAAATAAGACAATACGACACACATATATGCTATCTAAAAACTTAGGAAAAACACACAATCAACTCACATCAAATAATGTGCCAAATACTTATTGAAAACACACACCTATCATAATATATACAAGAGCTCATGGATTTTGATCTAAAGGAAAACTTCTTCATTGTTTCAACTAAGGTCAAAGATAATGTTTTTAGAATCACTATTTCTCCATGAAAAAAACCATCATATGATGAGTGTTTATCAATGAAAACTTGCTTATGAAGATAGTTACATGACTCACCATTTTTGGATCTCCTAATAATATCAAGTGTGTCATTTGAAACTCTCATGAACACTCCATATAACTTTCCTAGATGCAAGTTTAACTTTGAAAATTATTTGACATTTATCATGTCCACTTGACACTCCTCAATATGATCATTAGGACTCATGAAACTCTTCCCAACTTCAAATGTATTTGAATCAAGATAAATTTGTTGTTGGGAGTCATCAAGGTTGTCTTTTATTTTTCCAATCACTTCATGCTCTACCAAAGTTGTTTTCTACTCGGTAAAGACCCCATACTCTTCCTTATGTTAATTAGATATATGATTGACATCATAATTAGGTCTGTATTATTTTGAATATTTGTAGACCTTCTTACCTCTTCAAACTTTTATACTATGGCATTGAATTGTTGTCACATACCATCCACCTTTTATTGAGGTTCATGCCCATGAGTGTTCTCTTATTTGGCAAGTAGAATTGAATGCTCACTAGGAATATCATGCTTTATTACATCTATAATAGTAATAGCATCATCCATATGCAAAAGGTATTTTCCCAATGTAGCCTATTCTAGAGTGTCATCAGAATCTACCTCAAGAGACCCATCACATTATTCATGGAGGATGTATGTACCAAGATCAATTATTCAATATGTTCATATGGATTAAATCCATATTATTCAACTCCTTAGTCATCAATGTACAATTTAGATATGCCATCAAGAAGTGTTAAAGGTTCTTGATCACTAGGATGATATTATTCATCGTTGATATTGAAATTCATGTTTGATGTATAAGGCACATACTTATCTAAATGGAATTGAGATAGAGGTTTATATTTTATTGACACTTTAGCACTATACCTATTTTGAAATGCCATATAGGACCAATCCAAAGTCAAATATCCTCTAATATTAGTAGTAAAATCTCTTAATAAATAAATATCAAAGTGAGGTGGCACATCCAAAACCATAGCATCTTGAGGAATAGTGAAAGTATGACAAGAATGAAAAACAAGTTTCAAACCTTTGATTACGAAAATTGTCTTGGATGTTAACCCATATAGTTGTAACACTCCTTTGGAATGACGCTCAAACTTTAAATTCAGCTTATAAAATACTTGCTTGGGCATAACTAAAGTAATTTCTCCATTATGAATCAAATAATTATGACAAAATAATTTCCAATTATGATATAAATATATAATGGATGAGGTTTGTATACTTTCTCAATTTTTTTTGGATGTCCCTCACTATGCTTCAATGTATTTATCAAAGTTACCTCCTTCCCACTAGGATATTTGGTTATCATGTTGAGTTTAGATAGCTCTTCTTAAAGTAGGTCTACTTATCTAGGTATTTCTAGTGTATACAAAATTTATACACTTACATGATCCTTCTTCATATGCTCTACAATGTTAGTGAAAGATCCACTAACCTTAACTTGTCCAATAATAGGAATATTATTACATATGACTTGAGAATTATAATTTTTGAAATAACTCTTAACATTATAAACTCTTTATCCACTTGTGCATTTATGATTGCATTAGACATACCTACTATGATCATAGGAATTTGATAAAGAGAGGAGGTTAGATCAAGTGTAAGTTTTTAATAAACATTGAAATAAACACACTAATAAGCTTAACATCTCTAGGCTTAGATCATAGGGATCTTAGTGAATAAAACCAATTGAGAGCATAACTAAAATGTAAAATAACAACAAACCTCTTACCTTCCTTGAATGATCTAAATGATTTATTCATGGCTTGTTCAGCTTGTGTTTAGAGTCTTTAGCAATGGATCTTGGCTATCTCCTTCTCTCCTTGGCACCATGGTTTGATGGCTTGGATTATGCTTCTGATTTTGGAGTTATAACACTATATATTTGAATCATGTACCAAAACCTACATTATAGATTTAATATGTTCCAATATCTCCAAATGAAGAGGCAAATGCTTGTATTTATAGGTATAAAAACTAACCCCAAATCAAAGTGAGTTAGATTGCAGTTTAAACATGGAATGAGTTCAAACCTAATTTAAGTGAGTTAATTAACCCCAGTAGAGTTAAAAGGTGTCAAAACCTCATGATTTTTAATGAATACATAGAGATGAGATATTTTAAGATATTTTTAAAGGCTTGACAACTCACAAAAGGTAATCATGAAAACCTAAGATAGTCTTGATATTTGAATTTCCTTTTTTATAATTTCATTAATTTCTCATGAATAATTTAATTAGACATTTAATTTTGTTTTGCATTTTAATTAATTATATCTAGGATTTCATCGTTTCCAAGATTTTATTTAATTTCATGTGTGCACTTACCCCATTAAGTAGGTCTATAGGACAAATTACATGTTTCTATGCCACATGATGAATAGAGATGAATCTGTGGGAGGTTTTTATTGCTTACAGTAAGATACCCCAATTAGGTATGTCTTAATGAGATTCTATCCATTGATATATAATACACAAGCAAATTTGGGGCATTCAGTGATTCTTAGACTTAATTTTCAAAGGTTGGTAATAATCGATCTAAAGTCCAGTTAAATGTAGTGGTAGCCAATTTTATGTGTCTATATTTTCCCCCTATTTGAGAAGGCATTATAAGTTGTAAGCATAGTAGAATATTATCAAATAATTAAAATTTCCTATATACTTATGTCTTCAATGGAAATGGATGAACTATAGGTTCCCCCTCAAGGGAACAGTTGGCAAAGGGGTCAATAATCGATCCCTCAAAAAGAGGATGCAATTGGACCAAATAGATGGAATGGGGTGGAAGGTACTAATTTTCCCATAGGTGGTTATAATCAATGGAATATGGAGCTACCCTAGTGAGGGAAGAAAATCAAGATGATTTTCCCATAGGTGGTTATAATCATCAGCATAGGTGGGATAGAAAAGATAATGATTTACCTAAAGGTAGTTATAATCATTAAAAAAGGCCTAGGGTAAAAAGAAACTGATTTACCCAAAGGTGGTTATAATCACTAAAAGGGAAACAATGATTTGCCTACATGTAGTTATAATCATTATTAAGATAAAAACATGCCCCAATTGGGTGGATAGAGATAATGGTTTTCCTAAAGGTGGTTATAAGAATTATCATAATGAAAATGTGCCCCAATTGGGTATAAGAAAGAGAATAATTTTCCCAAAGGTGTTTATAATCATCAACCTTAAAATTCATGAAAACACAATGATTTTCCCAAATGTGGTTAGAATAATTGGTGAGGCAAGTGGGATGGTATACAATGATTTTCCCAAAGGTGGTTATAAGCATTATACTCCAATTATGGTAAACATGATATGTGATATGATGGAAAATTGGTACAAAGTAGAAAGATTAAATTGGGAAACCTATTAAGAGGGAGATACTCATTTGAACTATCAAGGGAAAAATTATTTTGTTATTTAATTACTCTATTTAGGATATTATTTGGATTAGATTGGGAATGGTGTTAGTAACAAGGAGATATATCATTTATGCATTTTTGTGTAGACTCCTAGAACTAATTTTTGAAATAACATGTGATGGTAGGCATCATGATAAAACACCATGATAAATTGGCCAAAATATTCATAAGGAATAAAACATGATCCATTACTCAATTAAAAACAATGCACCAATGATAAAAACCATGATGACAAAGTTGATGTATGACTATGGATGGATTCAAGAATAATGCGTGAGGAATCACCTAATTAATGTAATTAGACTGAATCAATGCACAACAAGAAAGAAAACAAGAAAACAAATAAACAAATGAACAAAACAATAAGAAAATAAAGAACATAACAAAACATAGAGAAGATAGTGAAACAAAATAAATAATGGTTAATCATAATGTTAGTACAAACAACATGACAGAAATGAGAGGACAAACATTACACCTAAAAAATAAGAGACAAAAAAACAAATAAAAAAATGGGGGAATAGAATAAAAGGAATGGGGTGGTTGATCTATCTCTAGATGCACTAGGAAATTGGATGTTGCCTACATAGTTCCATGGATGTGATATCTAACATAAAATTTAGGCTAAATGTAGTTCTGACAAGAGATGGGATAGAAAAAAATGATAATCAAGAAAAACATGATTATGAAATATAAGAATATGGGAATGAGCTCACAAAATTATGAGAGCATGGGATGAGGAAAAAAAGGATGGGTAAACTAAATGATAAGTGGTTTCTTGTGATATAGATAGGGATCCCATAATCCTTAAGGCAAAGAAGTGTTCACTATATTTTATAATTTCTAAATCAATTTTGCAAATGTTTTTGTAATTTTGTCATTATCTCAACTTAATGGAGAATGATGAGACACTAAATGGACTAAGCTCAAAAAATGGAAATAGAATTCAAACTTTAAATTTCTCATAAAATGGCAAGTGCATGTAAAAGGGTGACTAAGCTAACCTCAACGTGAATCAAGTGTTGCCTACATAGTCTCAAGATGAGATTCAAGTCACTATAGTTATACCTTACAATAAAAGAATTTGAATAGATATCAACCAATTAAAATAAAATAGGCAAAGTTGTTAAATGGCACAATGCAACATAGGCATGGCAAGGTGTCACTTCAAGGAATGATAAATAAGTGTTAACCCTAGTTTACCCATAGGCAGTTATAAGTAGGAAACAACAACATAGGCAAATTATACTAATTTTCCCATAGGAAATTATAGTTAGTATCAAGATAGTGGGACACTAATTTTCCCAAAGATAGTTATAATTAGGCACCTTTGTGTAGAATGGGACAAGAAATGAAATATACAACTACCAAACCACTATCATACTACTCCAAAATATGGTCTCTATCTAGAATACATGAAATACCTATTTAAATTGATCTGGATCTTCATGTTGAAAGTGGTCATGGAAAAAATAGAATAGAACCAAAGTCAAATGGATAGGTAGGGAGGGTGAAAACAACTCATTTGATAGAAAAGGTATGATATAATGGAATGGTGGAATGGTAAAGTGATAGAATGGTATGGTACAAAGAATAAGGTTTATATTATGGTATAATTTTAAATGGTCCTATTGTGGCATGGAATTTCACCCTCATAGGAGAGTTTTTGAGGTCCTCCCACTCCCATCCACAAATTTTGGAGTAACCTCAGGATGTGGGTATCTTGTAGTAAATTTGAACCTCTGAGAAGGCTATATTTCTCTTGATAGATCACCTAAACTACTATTTCTTCTTGAAAAAGGGTTAGAGAGGGGTATAGGGTAACTAAGAGAGATAAATGGGTGATGCACCAAATTTTAAGGACACTCACATAATCTTGAAACCAAAAATAATTCAGCATAAGACAATATTTTCTCACACAATCTCATAAACTAGCTAGTTTACATGACTATTTATTAAACTAGGCTCACTAAGCAATAAATGAAGCAAAGAGGGGTTCTAAAACTCACACCAAGAATCTATTAATAGTAGAAAGAGAAAAAATTTATACAAGAAAATAGCTTGAAAAAACCTAAAAGGAGGCACTAAATAAGGATAATGGACATGAAAGAACACTTATTCACAAATCCATCATGCATAAGCTTACTACACACAAGTTAGAGGTAAGAGAGGCAAAAAATAATCTTATCACTTCAAAAGGTAGTTTTTATAAATTTTTGAAATGGTTTTTGCCTTGTCAAAATGAGATTCTCTCCCCCTTGAATATTAGGGAGAAATGGGGATATAAGAGAAAGGAGAAGAGAGAGTGAAGAGGCAAGCAAAAAGAAATCAATAAATGAGATCCAACCACCCTCTATAAATTTTCACCCAAATTTGGATCAATTAGGACCAATCTTTCCTATTGACCAAATTTGAATTTTAGTCAAATTGGGTCAACCCCAACATATTTTAACTTTTCAAAGGTTATTATATGTCTAATATAGTGTCATGTGTGTCTAAACATCTCACCTATCCTTGTTTTAACCTTGGTGTAAGCCTATCCTCCTTGTACTTGTCTAGTCAACTCTGGTCAACTCCAGTCAAACATGGTCAAAGGCTCAAATTTATTTATAAATGTCCTAATATGGTAATTTAGGTGTTTTAAATTGTTCTTATGCCATAAATTTTCCCTTTTCTATGTTTTATATGCCAAAAGTGCCTTTTTGTCATATTTTTGCCTCATTAAATGACTTGTACAGATTGGTTGTGGAATAAAATTTGTCACCAAGAAAGTTTTAAATGTGGATAATGTCAGAATATGTCAATAAGAAATCAGATGGTATTCAATAAATATTTTCATGCTTAAAATAGGGAAAATTCTTCCAAAACAACCCCTTAAAGGCACTTATACAGACTTGGGAAGTCCATTTCAACTTAAAACATGGGAAAGTGTCTCTTAAACTCTCTAAGGTCTCTTCCAAACCTAGTGTGAAGATATTTTATTAGATAGATCAAGTTTTGATTCTACTCCTTCTTTCTTGCCTTTGCAAGCCAATAAGAGTCAATTTCAATTGCTTGGTACAGTCTGTAACGGTAGAGTTGGGAGGAGTGATCTTGAAAATTTAGAGGGGGATTAGTCTAAATAAAATTCATGACAAGAAGTATGAATTTCATGGTTCTTCCTTTATGAACCGTTGCTAAGAATCTAGGTATCTTTTTATTCTCTTGCATTCATGAGGGGTCCTTGTTTGAGCTAGTTTCTAAATATTTTATTTTAGTTTGATTGATTTGATTGTTTCATGTGATTCCTAGGGCCTCTCCATAGGATTTTTCATTTTATTCATAGTTTTGGAAGTATCAATAATTAAATAAGCCTCTTCTAGGCTTGTTTTTGGTCTAATTTAACCCTCACTACCTTATACTCAGAAATATGCACCTACAAGTGCCTTGAAGGAAGTTTTACACATTAAGATGAAGGAATTGATTGTTGTTTTATATGTTTTGAATTATGAAGGTGAATTTTATGATCAAAGTAAAAATAATGGAGCAATAATCATGCATTTTCCTTACAATATCATACTTATTGTCTGTTAGCCACCTACAGGTGCCATTTATAGATCTACAAATGTTTGTACCAGAGTAAAATGATAGGGTTGAATATCCATGAGGATTATGAAACAAGTTGATAGCATATAAAAATGTTTAAGACCCCTTGGTATCTCACTTGGTGTTGAGAAACCTTGCCAAACAAAAGTGTATGAGTTTTGGGAACTTTTCCCTGAATTGAGAAAATAGAGAGGTCTTCCATTTTTATGATTTTATTTAGAAATTCAATATGAGGTATAAGTAAAGATATATTTGAGCCTTTGATAGTCCTACTATTAGGATATCACTTATAATATAAGGAGAATGTAAAACTAAAGGAACCTAGTGTTTGAGGTTCCCAAAGTATGTTTCTTACACACTAAAGTTGCTTAGTTCTCTCTACAGTCCTTAGTTTTCCAAGTTGTTTTTATACCCAAAGATCATAATGTGAACTTGAAATATACACTAGGTAATTATATGTCTTAAATATCACACAAATTTCTTATTAACTTATTTTATATGACTCCATGATCATGTAGCCACTCCCAAGTATACCTATAGGTGCACTCAAGCATGGAAAATGGCCATCTACAGGTTTGTTTGGGAAAACACATGTAGGTTACAAGAAACATATAACATGGAGACTAACACAAAGACTCACACGCATTATGGATGAATTAAATGAACTAATTAATACCCTATGATGCATGGTTTAGGTCTCAAAAAGATAAGACACTCACCTATAGGTCTCCTTTTTCATACAATTATAACTTATAATTGGGTATGGGTTGAAAGTTGTCTCAATCAAGTGAAGGCAATGTTTTGAATACAAATGGAGAAAAATAAGTGAATGTAAATGAAACACTCTCTATGTGAGCCAAGATAATGTTTTAAAAGGCTCATGAATATCTTAAATAATTGCATATACCCTTGTTTTCATCTATAGGTATAGGTAAGTGATTATCTCAATCAGGCAGTGAGTATGATGGTAGTACTTAAAATGATGATGATGATGATATACATGGTGAAAAAAATATTAAAAATCCTTTGATGTGATTATTGAGGTTTCAAGAAGAGTATTTAAGAATTTTTCAAGACTAAACAAATCTTATGAACACCTACAACCAGTGTTTGACTATATGTTGATGGTGACTAAGATAGGGTGCCTAGGAGATGTTCTAGATTGACCAAGGTGAATTAATAGGTCCAAGTCATTATTAGATGATTATGGTAGATTAAATAAAGTTTTTAAATAATGTTTTATATGGTAAATACTATAGGATATCTATAGGTGTAATAGCTTGAAGTGAACACAGTCATAATGGTATAACACTTAATTTTCACTAAATAGGTTATATGGGGAGGCTCATGAGTAAGGTTGAAGTGTTGAGTAGATTTTTTTTAAAAATTAATAAAGGTATGAAATTATTTATATACCCTTATACCATGAAATATGGGTAGGAAATTTCAAATGATGCACAATACACTTCATATAGTGGAAATCCTACAGACAATCCATCCTAATAAGTATGTCTTAGTTTTTAGCACTTTTGGAAGGTCTATTTATAGGATAAAGAGCTCATTTTTGTACATATAATGTTTAGGAATTGGATAATCTCATGTAACATTAATATTTTCCTAATGAAATAGGGGAGTGCCGTTTGTGTTGTCTAAGATAGAGGGAACTCCCTTTGCACATGAACTTGCAGTCTTTGAAGAGATGGGTAAAAAGATGAGCCCAGAGGATATGCGGACCATAAAATAAGGTTTAGGAAGATATAATAAAAATATGGGAATCATGGAAAAACATAAAAAATATGAAATACCTAATATAATTCTCTAAACTATAAGGTTTGTAGTCATGCAGGGTAGGCAAAATTAAAGCCTAAAACCCAAATGAGAAGACACATTTATGTATAGCCTTGATTAGACATTTTAAATAGTTGGGTCATGTTTTTAAGGTGTAATTATGTGTGTTAAAACTATAAAAATTCATGTAAAGTATAAATAATTGTCATTTTTCTCAAATGTGTAGGCATACCTATTGAACAAGGTCTAGGCCTAGTATCAAAATGGGGGTCATTTTCATTTTTATCTCATGATGATCTATTATAATTATTTGAGAATGTATTTGGATGTTTATTAAAGTTTTTGAGCCTTTTTTTTGTATATAAATGCACCAAGAAGCCATTTGTTGGCTTAAAGTGCACACATGCCTATGCAAAATGCTAAAGGAGCTTGAGTGGCCATCTTAGAATGCTTAGAACTATCATGAAAGGCATGGAGCCTCAGGATGTTTATAGATGTTAAATAGGGTCCTCAAAAATCATTAAGTGGAATTGTTTTATAACTCCAATGTCTGGTCTTTATGAATAAAGGCTAAGACTAGATACCTCTCTAAAACCCTCACAAACCCTCTCTAAAGACCTAATTGGAAAGATGATACAAATGGAGTATCAAAATTAAATTTAAGGGATAGGTAAATTATTTTAAGATATATATGACTCTTTAGGTCTCTTCCCCATGTAATTTATCCATACTACACCTATATGGATGGTGTGTAAGAAGGTTTTTCTTAATAGATTTATGTGTTTTTTAGGTATGAAGAAGTTTCAAAGGATGAAACCACTTTTAGGAGAGATATTAGGACTTTTTATAAGTCTTAATATCCATATTTTTATCTATATAAACTCCTAAGTGTGTCTAATACCTTCTTCATCTTAGCCAATCATAGTGAAGAAATAGTGAGTACTTAGTGAAAATGGTGAAACTCTAATTAGGAAGCCTTTTAAATCTAAATTAATGAATATAGTGACTTGGACACTCTTGAAATGTGTTATTCCTCCTTTTTCATGGATTATAATTCATAATTTGAATAATTTTGTGTGCCAAGTGTGAGAGGTGCATGAGAGAGAACCATTTGTAACTAGTAGAGATGATTGCTCATAAACAAAGGATATGAATGGTTTGAGACCATTAAAATTCATATAGAGGCTTGTTAGTAACCCCTCACCTTAAAACCAATCATCAAACCTAACCTTACTCAATTATGAGGTAGTCTAATGAGGATAAATCATGGAGATAGTTTCTTATGCAAGCAAGAGAGAATCTATGCCACATATGGAGGAGTTAGACAAGTTTGAGAGACATTTGTCCTTGTTTTTATTACAAGACCTATCTCATTATTGATTCCATGTTATTTTAACTCTTTATTCTTGTTTGACAAGTGTCCTTGTGACTCTTGAGCTCCACCTTCTCTCTCTTCTCTCATAATTCTTATATATACTAGCCTTTTTGGCTATTATACACATCTCTCCACCTAAGTATTATGAATCCTTACTCAAATTTTTCTTTTAACTAATAAATAATGTTTTTTTTATCTCATTAATGATTTTACTAAGTGCATGTTATGTTTTTTGGTCTTGCGCAAGTGTATTTTTCCTACCTTGACATGTTATCCTTCTTAGTGCCTTGTGTAGATTAAAAATTCTCTTTTGCAGGTCAACAAGAAATGTCTAATGTGGATTGAAGGTGTAGTGAGTATCTTATTAATTAGTGTTTATATAAGGCCTATTTTCTAAGTCTTCCTAACCTAGGCTCTCTTCAAGACCCCATGCTTGAAACATTTATGTAAAAGAGGAGTGTTTAATTGGATGAATTTTATGTATAGGCTTCTCTTTGGTTCCAAGTGAATTGTAAGTGGTGTGAGTAAGATATCTATTTGTTATATCACCTCCCCTAGATTAGATTTTTTTCAGTTATCCTTTTCCCTTTTCATCCCCAAAAGTTAGTAGTAGGTTTGATCTATAGTGGTACATCAAGGGAACTAGCCCTAACCTAGAGATCCACCTCAAATTTGGATCACCCACATCCCTGAGGTGGTTCCATAATGCCACTTGAATGAGGAGAGACTTGTCAACTCCTCAAGGGGTGCAAGTTTAAGTGGATTTTTTTTGGTATGCCTAGTGGGACTAAATAATCCATTCCTTGAGAATTTTTGGTGTTCTACTCAAGATACCAGCCTTTGGAGGCAATTCTACTAAGCACCAATGGTGATTCCAAACACAAATCTATTGGTTAAGTAGTCCAGGTACTCTAATTGAAGTTTCTCTCTTGTTATATACACTTATCATGAATGATTCATGGATAAATTTTATGTTGACTTTGTCTTAACACAAGTTGGTGGGACATATCTAGTTTTGCCTATCCCATATCAATATGAACATGTCTTTGGTTAGTCTTGTCAATCCCAATATGACCATATTTAGCCCTACTATGATTTACATCAGTCCTATAATAACCCTTCCCAAGCTTATGTTTCATCTAGTTCACCTAATTCTTCTCCAAGTTAATCTATTGCAAGTTTCAAGAAGACTCTCATTGGCTATAATGACTATATGCTAGGCCTTGATACTAGAAATGGTTGTGGTCAAGTCATCCCTAGTGATTATGTCAAGAGTGTGAGGGATGATTTAGAGATAGTCAAGAGAGAATGGATTCCCATTGAAAAAGGTAATTGGAAAGGTCTCATGAGTGAAATGCTTGATTTTTATGGTCTAATTTTCCATATAGAAGAGAGATAAAAGCTCATGAACTAGCTCAGTCTTGGCAGATCCAATACACCCCACATCAGCCTTCAAGTGTGTCAATTATGCCTATTCAAAATACTAAACCAATCATGTTTCAAAATGCCCCAAGTCCTTCATACATTCCCCAAAGTTTCCCTTATTATATGTCCATCTAAGAGAGTAGCAAAAAGGAGGACACAATTGTTGAGTAAGTTGATCCATATCACAACCTGTTTGGAGAAGATTTTGAGAGAAGAAAGCCAATGTTGGAGTCCCATCTTGACAAGGAGATTGAGGTGGAAAACCAACATTTGACACAATCTATCATGGCAGTAGAAAATGAATAACTTCCTAATACTACTTTCCCAAGTTAGAGATAAGATTCTAAGCCTAAGGAAATCCCAAGTTTCCTAAGCCAATCATTTACTCCTCATTTATATCTCAACCTCATGAAGGATCCTCTAAGATTAGCTTCCTAAGATGGAAAGAAGTAGTGGTGGCTTGTGGAAAGAAGGATAAAGAATGTCTAAGTGGAGAAGTTAGAAGTGAAGAGAAATATAAACCTATTCAACTCCCTCCCACCCCTCCTCAAGAGACCTTTTTCCCTTCATCTCAACCTTCTTTTAATTCCTTTCCTAATCAAGATCCTTTTTCCCCCAAGAGAAGCTATTTCAAGAAAACCTTGCCAAAATAATTAAGGAGTTGGAACTCAAAATTCAAAATATCTCATCTATGCAAGGAAAGCTTGAAGTAAATGAGGTTTGTGAACCTAATGTGGATTAGTTGATTGAGGAGAAATTAGATTCTAATAATGAGTAATACATTTCTCCTTAGAAGCCTTCTTGGGATAAAGATCCTAGTTTTGAGATGCCTAGTATTGGTACCACTAAGAAGAAGAAGATGGAAATTTTATATTGGATTGAGGATGAAGAAGATCTGACATCTTGTGAGGAAACATCAGATTGTGATGATAGTGAATATGGAGTTCCTTGTGTTGAAGAAGAAGCCTTGGAAGAGTACCTTTTGGATTCCAAAGAAGAAAAGTAAGAGGTTTCTCTTGTTGTTCCCCTTCATGATGTTGATCAAGAGAATAATGATGACTTGTGGTAGAGATTTGAAGACATTTACAATAAATTTAAAAGTCTCAAGGGGCTTATAATTCCTTTGGAGTTGACTACAAGAGATGGTAAGCAAGATGGCTTGTTTCAAGAAGAATACATGTGGCATAATTATATGCAAATGTTCAAAGAATATGAATATAGTGAGAAGGAAATAATCCTAAAAACATAAACCCAAGTTGTTGAGGAACAAGTATGTTTTGAGAGGTATCATCATCAGGAGGCTCTAAACCATGATGGAGTAATCCATGATGACTATGAATATTTTGAAGAAGCTTTGAAGATTGATTCTAGAACCACATTTGAAGCTACTTCTACAAACATAAATAAGAAGTTTGAACAAGAAACACTCCTAGATTGCCTTGATATAAGAGTTATTGAAGGGTTTGAAGAAGTTGTAACAATAGAAAAGAATAATGAAGCCTTTCAAAAAGACAAACACATTCAAGAGGTTATTCCATTGAAGGGAATGCAAATTTGCCATGATGAGACAAAGGAGCAGGAGTATGAGGTATGTTTCTGAGGCCAAGAAGAGTCCATATACCTTGGAGAATTATTTGAGATGACTCCATAAAAGGACATGCCAAGCCAAAGAGCAAGAGAGAAATCATGAGTCATCTAGTACTACATCCAAAAAGAAGCACGATTGGCATCCTCATTCATCTCTTGAGGAAGGAGATTTAAGATACTTTCCTTTTAATCTAGGAAGGGAGGTATGTTTGGTTAAATTTACATAATTAGTTTGTTTTTTATTATGTCTTGTGTTCCCTAAGTGCTTAGTAGCACAAGTGTGTCTTTGCTTTGTGTGTTCCTTGGTCTTGGTGTGTGTTGTCTTTCCTTTCTGTGCTTTGAGGTAAATCAAATATCTTGTTAATTAAGCCAAGGTTTTATCTTATTGTTTTAGAGTGCATTTTACTCCCTTTACCTAATAGATGTGATAAGGCTACTGGTCCTTAACATAGGCAAGCATGTTACCCCTAGAAATTACCAAAACTGTTGACCAAATTTGACTTTTAGTCAAATTGGGTCAACCCCTACATATTGAAACCTTTTAAAGGTTCCTATATGTCTAATATATTTTCATGTGTGTCTAAACATCTCACCTATCCTTGCTCTAACCTTGGTGTAAGCCTATCCTCCTTGTACTTTTCTAGTCAACTTTGGTCAACTCTAGTCAAACATGGTCAAAGGCTCAATTTTCTTTAGAAATGTCCTAATATGGTCATTTAGGTGTTTTAAATTGTTTCTATGTCATAAATTTGGCCTTTTTATGTTTTATATGCCAAAAGTGCCTTTTTGTCACATTTTTGGCTCATTAAATGACTTGTATGGATTAGTTATGGAAGAAAATTTGTCACCCAACAATTTTTCAATGTGGATAAGGTTAGAATATGTTAGTAAGTAGTTATATGGAAGTCAAGAAGTATTTTCATGCATGAAAATAGGGGAAACTCCTTCAAAATAACCCTTTAATGGCACTTATATAGACTTGGGAAGTCCATCTTTAGCTTAAAACATAGGAAAGTGTCTCTTCAAATCTCTAAGGTATCCTTCACACCTAGTGTGCTGAAGTTTCATTAGATAGATCAATTTTTGCTTCTACTCCTTTCTTGCCTTTGCAAGCCAAGAAGAGTAAATTTCAAATGCTTGGTACAGTCCTTATAAGTGGAGTTAGGAGGAGTGATATTGGGGTTGAGAGGGGCCTTAGTATACTTAAAATTAATGGCAAGAAGTCTAACTTTTATGGCTCCTCCTTTATGAACCATTGCTAAGAATTTAGGTAGCTTTTATGCTCTTGCATTCATGAGGAGTCCATATTTGAGCTAGTTTTTGAATATTTTGTTTTAGTTTGATGGATTTGATTGTTTCATGTGTTTTTAAAGGAATATCCATAGGTTTTTTCATTATCTTCATAGTTTTGGAAGTCTCAAGAATTCAAGAAGCCTCTTCTAGGCTTGTTCTTGGTCTAATTTCACCCTCACTACTTTTACTCATAAATATACACCTATAGGTGTCTTGAAGGAAGTTTTCCATGTTAAGATGAAGACATTTATTGTTGTTTTATATATTTTGATTTATTAAGGTGAATTTGATGATCAAGGTAAAAATAATGGAGCAAGAATCATGCATTTTCCTTATAATATCATACTTGTTATCTATTAGCCACCTATAGGTGCCATTTCCAGAGCTATAGAGGTTTATAGAGAAGTAAATTGATAGGGTTGAATATCCATGAGGATGATGAAACAATTTGATAGCATATAAGTATGTTTAAGACCCCTTGGTATCTCACTTGGTTTTGAGAAACCTTACCAAACAAAAGAGTCTAAGTTTTGGGAACTTTTCCCTGAGTTGAGAAAATAGAGAGCTACTCCCATTTTGTGATTTGCTTTAGAAATTTGAAGAGGAGGTTTGAGGAAAACTAGTTGTGATCCTCTTATATTTATACTATGAGGCTAACACTTGTAAGAGAATGAGAATGGAAAACTAAAGGAACCTAGTGTTTGAGGTTTCCAAAGTTTTTGTCTTACACACTAAAGTTTCTTAGTGCTCTCTACAGTCCTCAGTTTTCCAAGTGGTTTTTATACCCAAAGATAAAAATGTGAGATCATACTATAGACTAGGAATTCTATGTCTTAAAGAGAACAAAAATTATTAAATAAATTATTTGAGATGACTCCATGATCATGTAGCTACTCCCAAGTATACCTATGGGTGCACTCAGGCATGGAAAATGTCCATCTACAGGTTTGTTTGGGAAAGCACTTGTAGGTTGCAAGAAACCCATAACATAGAGACTACCACTAGGACTCCCACAAATCATGAATGAATTAAATGACTTAATTAAGACCTTAATATTAATGTTATAGGTCTTATAAGGACAAGACACTCACCTATAGGTCTCCTTTTCTATACAATGGCAACCTACAGTTGGGTATGGGATGAAGGTTATATCAATTAGGTGAAGGCAATGTTTTTAGTACCAATGGAGAAAAATAAGTGAAGGTAAATGAAACACAGTCTGTTTTATCTAATATAATGTTTTATAAGGCTCATGAATATCTTAAACAAGTACATATACCCCTATTTTCATATATAGGTAGGGGTAAGTAATTGTCTCTGTCAAGTAGTGAGTAAGATGGTAATACTTCAAATGATGATGATATACAAGGTGAAAAAAAGAGTAAAAATAATTTGAAGTGATGATGGAGGTTGAAATAAGAGTCTTTAATCATTATTTAAGCCTAAACAAATCCTATGAACACTTACTGCTAGTGTTTGATTATATGTTGGTGGTGACTGAGATAGGGTACCTATGAGATGTTCTAGGCTACCCAAGGTGAATAAGTAGGTCCAAGTCATTGTTAGATGATTATGGGAGCTTTAGTAAAGGTTTTTAAGCATTTTTTCTAAGGTAAATAATATAGTATATCTGTAGGTGCAATATCTTAAAGTGAACATAGTCATAGTGGTATAACACTTAGTTTTCACTAAATAGGTTGTAGGGGGAGGTTCATGAGTAAGGTTGAAGTGTTGAGCATAAGTTGAAACACATTTACCAGAGGGATGAAAGTAAATATAGACCATTATACCATGAAATATGAGTATTAAATTTTAAAATGATGCACAATACACTTCATATAATGGAAATCCTACACACAGTCCATCCTAATAAGTTTGTCTTAGTTCTTAGCACTTTTGGAAGGTCTATGCATAGGATCAAGAGGTAAGTTTTTATAGATATCATATTTAGGAGTTGGATAATCTCATGGAACATTAATATTTTCTTGAGGAAATAGGGGATTTCCCTCTATTTTGTCTCAAATAAAGGGTACTCCTTTTGCACATGAGCTTGCAATCTTTGAAGAGATGGGTAAGAAGATGAGACTAGAGGCTATGGGAACCATGAAATAATGTGTAAAAAGATATAATAAACCTAGGGTAATAATTTAAACACATTAAAAAAAATATAAACCCAATAGAATTATCTAAACTATATGGTTTGAAGTCATGCAAGGTAGGCAGAATTAAGGCCTAAAGCCAAAATGAGAAGACACCTTTATTTATAGCCATGATTAGACATTTTAATTGGTTGGGTAATGTCTTTTAGGTGTAATTAGGTGTGTTAAAACTATTAAATTTCATGTAAATTATCAACAAGGGTATTTTTTCTCAAAAAGGTAGGCATATATATTGAACAAGGTCTAGGCCTAGTATCAAAAGGGGGGTCATTTTCATTTTTAGCTCCTGATGAGATATTATGATGATTTAAGCATGTCTTTGGGATGTATACTAAAGTTTATAATCCTTTTTTTTGTAGATAAATCTACCAATAAGTCATTTCTTGTCTTAAAGTACACATAGGCCTATGTAGAATGCTAAAGGAACTTGAGTGACCATCCTAGAATGATTTGAACTTTCATGAAAATTTGCATGGATCCTCAGGGTGTCTAGAGATATTAGATAGGGTCTTAAATAATCCATAAGTGTCATTGTTTTATAACTCCAACATCTAGTCTTTATGAACAAAGGCTAAGACCAAATACCTCCCTAAAACCCTCACAAACCTTATCTAAAGCCCTGATTGGAAAGATGAGATAAATGGAGTATCCAAATGTAGTTTAAGGGATATGTAAATGATTTTAATCTATATAAGACTCTTCAAGTATCCTCCCCATGTAATTTATCTATACTACACCTATATAGATGGTATAAAACAAGGCTTTTTTGACATATTTATGTGTTTTGTAGGTATGGAGAAGTATCAAAGGATGAAAAAAAATTTAAGAGAGATATTGGGACTTACTATAAGTCCTCATGTCCATATATGCAGCTATATAAACTCCTAACTATATATGTTACCTTCTTCATCTCAACTAGTCATAGTGAACAAATAGTGAGCACTTAGTGAAAATGGTGAAACTCTAATTGGGAAGAGTTTTAAGGCTTGATTAATTAATATAATGACTTAGAAACTATTAATAGGTGCCATTACTCATTTTTAATGTATTATATTGCATAATTGGAATCATTTTGTGTTCCAAGTGTGAGAGGTGCATGAGAGAGAGAGCCATTTATAACTATAAGGATGTTTTCTCATGGATAGAAGGATATGAATGGTTTGAGACCTTTACAATGCATGTATAGGATTTTAAATAACCCCTCCCATTTTTATCAATAATCAGACCTAACCCTTCTTAGTGATGAGGCAATCTAATGAGGTCAAATCATGGAGATAGTTTCTTATGTAAGCAAGAGAGAATATATGCCACATATGGAAAAGTTAGACAAGTTTGAGAGACATTTGTCCTTATTTTTACTATAATACCTATCTAATTTGTATTACATTATATTTTAAATATTTATTATTTCTTGATAAGTCCCCTTGTGACTCTTGAGCTCTACCTTTTCTCTCTTCTCTCACAATTCTTATATATAATGTCCTTTTTGGCTATTTTACACATCTCTCCACCTGATTATTGTAAATCCCTAATCAAATTTTGCCTTGAAATAATAAATAATTTTGTTTTTACCTCATTAGTTATTTCACTAATTTTATGTTATGGTTTTTAGTCTTGTGTAAGTGTATTTTTCTTACCTTGACATGTTATCCTTCTTAGTGCCTTGTGTAGTTTGAAAAATCTATTTTCCAGGTCAGTAATAAGTGTCTAATGTGGATTAAAAGTGTAGTGAGTAGCTGATTAATTAGTGTTTCTAAAAGGATATTATCTAATTCCTCTTAACCTAGAATCTCTTTAATACCTCATGCTTAAAACATTTATGTAGAAGTGGAGTGTTTAATTGGATGAATTGTATATGTAGGATTCACTTTGGTTCCAAGTGCATTGTAAGTAGTGTGAGTAGACCATATATCTATTTTATCATCTCCCCTAAATAATATTTGTTTTCAATTATCCTTCTCCCTTTTCACCCCCAAAAATTTAGTATTAGGTTTGAATATAGTGGTACATTAAGGGAACTAGCCCTAACATAGAGATCCACCTCAAATTTGGGTCGCTCATAGTTTTGAGGTGGTTTCATTATTCCACTTGAATGAGGAGAGACTTCTCATGTCCTCAAGGGGTGAAATTTCAAGTGATAACACTTCCTCAAAACATTAACCTTCATCAGCTCCAATAGCCTTCAAACCCTCTTATTATCTTAATAATACACTAGAAAATAAGAACTTGTTGAGGATGATAATGTCATGATCTAGTTAATAAGGAAAAGACTCTAAAGACTTTGTAAATATATTTAATTATCCACCTACAGTCTCTAACTTCCAAATATCTCTCTTAGATTTATACACCTACAGTCTCTAACTTGCCTTCTATAATATGGTCTTTACATTAATAGATAGTTGACTAAACTCAATCATCTGACGTCCCTTCTAAAACTCTTTTCATGATCACAACTTTGCCCTTTCTCCAAACCTTAAACATAGGTCTACTATAGATGAAAACCAATCCCATTTATTGGTTTTCATATAGTCATAATATTCACCTTGATGCATCTATCTCATTTGAATAGCTAGTAGCCCACTTTTGATCTCTATTTGACTTAGACCTATTCTACCCCTGAGCATTATGGAAGCCAAGAACTCATTGTGCATGTGGATACTTTTTAAATAAAAATGAACTCCATCATGAAACAACATTTTAACCTTAGAAAATAGGGATCATAGGTTCTAAATCTTTAAACCATGGGTCTAAATTGAGATTTAATGGTGGCATACAAATTTGAAGTATTTGATTTGATTGACCTAAAGCATATTTATATATTTGCCTATTTAGGTCCATAAAATCCTTCAATCTAACATGTCTTCCTATGTGGCATCACCTTACCACATTTTTCGTTATCATATTTTAAAGTATGACCATTGTTTCCTCAAACATGTATCTCTATCTCATGCCCCCTAGAACTTGTTTTTCACTAGTGTTTGTTGATCTTTGATTAAGGATTCCCAAATTATGACACTTGATAGATCCACACGCCTTCTATGTACCCTATTATTAGTCTCCATCTAGTTAATAGTCTTATGCCATGTAGCAACCTTGCATGTAATCTATGTTTATTGACTTTAATGACTTTTTTCACACCATTGATCTTCATCTACATGGTTGAATGCACATCATTGATCCACTAATTCACTATGATTGAGATGCATGGTACCATCACATTTATTCTCAAGATCCTCTAACCTATTAACCTCATGCTCATCATTAGATCTCCATTTACATCATTAAATGCATGACATTGATCTATCTTGACTTTTTAACTCAAGTCTTCAATGCAGATCATCTATCAAAATTTGTATGCAAGAATATGCACCATCGATCTTGATCTAGGAAAATTTGATTGATTAAATTCATGATATCACCTACACGTTATTAATATTTGATCTTATAGAGTGATTTTTTGACACATGACAGCCTTGCATTCAAACTCTAGACCCTTTGAATACTTTTGAATCTAAATGGCTATTTTTTGGTGGCTTTAATTTGATGTCCCCTAGCATGTCCCACATTGCTAAATCATTTTTGAAGGCTTATGTATTGAGATAGGAAACACACCAAGACACCAAATTTGTAAGGGAAATTCATAGAAAAAAACATCATCTTCATGTGATCCTTCAACTTTGGTTTACCTCCCCTGTACACTTATCAGATGCATAATTAAATTGACCTATTCATTCTGACATGATGTGCTAAGATAGTCTAGTTCTTCTAAACTTGTGATAATCATATTTATATCTTCAAAAAGACACTACGAGGCATTGAAAATTTACCAATACACCTCTGAGCTTCAATAACCATATTTATTACCTTAATAACCTATAGGGGATGACCTTCACTTGTAATTTTAGACCTATATTTAGGAATACTTATCAAAATATACAAAATCACCTTAATTTTTCTTAAAATGTTTCAAAATATTGTAAGTGACATGTGGTCTTATCCTTCTACCATTGGATCACTCATTCAACTAGGACTCTGGTCAGCTTCTCACATTACATTAGGACCTCCCAAAATACTACACTATATCATAAGTTTAGGACTATAAGGGACTAGCCATGGGAGTAGAAGGATACTAAAGGTTTTAAGAGAGTGTCCTCATCCATCTAGGTAAAGTTTCTTATGTATACCAATTTTGGCCAACATTTATGGTGACCTAGGATTGAATGCCTACTATGCAAAAGATTAGTTGTATTATCTGATCCATTGGGCATATAGGGTCACAAGTCTTTGTTCCTAGCTGATATGAAACTAATGCAAGGTTGTCCCTTTCTAAAACCTCCTATTGAAGTAATAAGGAAAATAAGAATAAAAAAACACTATGTCCAAGGCACTTACGGAAGAGAAACACAAAATTGCAAAAGATGTGCACTAGGCACTTATAAGAGAACAACAAAATCTACTCTATCATATACAATATATACAATGGCTACAAAATCTTTTAATAACAAGGATTTAAATGAATCCTATTGACTAAGATGTGTAATAACTCTCCATCTATTTGAGCAAGTTAAAAATCATTATGTTGTTTACATCCATGGATCAAGTGAGGGACACTCCACAAGCTATCAAACTTGGTATGGTTGCCTGGCTTGGCCTTATTTGAATCCTAGTTGAGGACTAGATCCCCTTATTTTAAGTCATTGTATATGGCTGTCTTGTCAAATGATTTATTGAGTTGATCTTGGTGTGACTCTAGTGTCTTCATTACAAGATCCATCTTTTCTTCAAGCTCCATGAGTTTTTCCATCCTCATGCTCGTAGGATCACTCTCCATTAACTCAAGATGATGGGGTAACTCCAAGGTAGGTAACTCAAGAGAGATGGGAAATTTGTCCTCTCTCTCATATTCTAGGATAAATGGTGAGTTTCCAATGGTAACTTCAGGAGTCACTCTATCAGCACATAAGGTTGTCCTTAATTTTGTGTGTCACACTCTTTGATTATCTTCCATAGTCCTCTTGATGATCCTTATCAAGTTTTTATTTGTTGACTATGTCAGTCAATTGCCTTGGGGGTAGTAATTTGAGGACGTACTAAGGTAGATTCCAAAATAAAGTGTCCACCCATTTTTCCTCATGCCAAAAAATGCTAATGCATTATCTAAAATTATTATTTTTGGTACACCAAACCTCATTATTATGCTATCATAAAATTCCAACACTACTATTTTATTAGATTATTTCAGGGCAATTGCTTCCACCCACCTGGTGAATTAGTTAATAGAAGTGAGTACCCATTTGTGTTGTCTACTAAAAGGTGGATTGATCATTCATATGAATTATAAATCCCACTACATGAAGAGATCTCCTACTTATATTAGGTTAAGGGGAAGAGATACCAATCTTTGATTTCCTTCAAAGAGAGCATAGTTTTGACACTTTATTACCCATGCAAAGGCATCCTTGAAGAGACTAGGTGAATAATAACTTTTCATCATCACTTTTGTTGTTGTTGTCCTTGGAGAAAAGTGGCCTCCTACAAGCCCATCATGGAATTGCTCCAAGATCATTATTACTTGGTCATCATCAATGCACCTAAGAAGCACTCCATTTATGTCCTTTCTAAATATAACCCAATTAACCAATTAATAAGGTATGGAATAAAGTCTAAATACCTTCTCTTTACCCTATCTATACCTTTTAGCCACTCACTTGTTATCAAGAAATATGTCATATCCTGAAGCTATCTAATGTGAGGTGGAGGTTCATCTATTTATGAGTTATCTTATGTCATCAAAAACATCTTTATATTCTTAAATGTCATAAAACATATGCTCACATAACACTTTGCCTCTAATTTATTAGTGAATTTAATCTCCATATCATACTCTATGACCTTAGGAATCCATCCAACCCTATTCTCATTCAAGTTTTTGTTAAGAAGGAAGTTGTTCACCCTAGGATGAAACACCATAAGATATATTTTTTATTGGAGATCATTGGTATAAACTTTTTAAGGATTATTACCACTAAAAGGATTTGATTTTATAAATAAGTATACCTTACCTTATATCATTTAAGCCCTTGACTAGAAAAACAACTAGTTGCTTAGATCCTTCACCATTCTTCTAAATCATCATGGCTGATATATTTTCAATATTGGTGAAGGAATACAATATGAAATCCCTTGAGAATCAAGATTCATGAGTGTGGATGCTTGGGAAATGGCTTTCTTGATAGCCTCAAATGTTGCTTTACCTTTGTTTGACCAAGTGAACACTTTGTTCTTCTTCAACATGGCAGTAATGGGTATGACCAAATTTTCAAAACCATGTATAAACCTTATTACAAAGTTTATTTTCCCAATGAATCTCTAGAGTCCCTTTGTATGCTTGGTAAGGATAATGAAAAGATAACACTTATTCTATCAGGGTCAATAACTAATCCCTATTTTGAGACAATATATCCTATGAGTTTGCCTTCATAAATTAAAAACACACATTTCTTGCCATTCAATGAGATCCCATATTATATACATATTTTAAAGATCAATATTAGGTTATCCAAGTGCTCACTGGCCTTCTTAGAGAAAATTGTTGTCATACAAGTAGATAAGCATTATTTGATTCAATAAGCCTTAAAAATCCATGTCTATTGTTATTTGAAAAATATCCCTAACATTTGAAAATTAAAAAGTCATATTATAATAATTATATGTTCCCCACTTTATGGTGAAGTAAGTCTTGTATTGGTCTTCTTCTCTTACCAGCACCTAGTTGTATCCTGAGTACACATCCAAAAGAGAGAAGCACTCTGAACTAGCAACCATTTGAAGGAGTTACTCCATGGATGGTAAGGGGTAATGATATTTCAAGGAGACCCTACTCAAGTCTCTAAATTCAACACACAACTCATTCTTGTTCTTCACAAGTAATAGGTTGTATACCCATGAGGAGTGATTGATGGGAAAAATGATATTGGAATCAATCAATTTAGTTAATTTTTTCCTCACATGCTCTTCATTTTTGGGTTGATATGTCTTTGATTTTGCCTCACAATATTGGCATCAACCTCTAATTATATAGTTTATAGGGCTAGTTTGGGATTAAATCCTCTTAGATCAATGTATTCCCAAGAAAATATGTCTACATATTATTTACAAAGTTTAATGAAAGCATGCCTTTTAGCCTTACTACTTACCTTCCCAATCTTGAGAAGTTGGTCTTTGAAGATAAGGATTCTTTCATAGTTATCTTCATTAGTTGACATCACTACCATATATTTCCTCATATAATATCCCTCATGTAAAAAACATTCAAGGGTAACCAACCATTTAAGAAGTTTTTTAGACCTTAGATGAATAATTTGATCTTTATACTGATTTGAAATTTACCTTGGTTCATTGAGGAAAAATCTACCTCTTGCTCCAATAAATAAGAAATATTTTATCACTATTGAATACCTACCAATGAGCCTCATTGTCTATCACTAATGGTCTTACCACCACTTTAACATGTGGTTATACTTTAGACTTATTTAACTCATTTGGGATGTCAAACTAATCTCCCACAACTGCCAACCTATGAGCATGCTAATTTTGGTTCCTTAGCACTATTTAGATGTTGAAAACCTTAAAGTCATCAAGTATATCCCACACTTTTTGTTTGTAATATTTCATCAAGGGGTTCTTTGTGATTTTTTGGTCTCTGGCCTAATACACTATTAGCTCACTATCCCCATATACTTGTAACTTTTTGATTCCCCTCATACTAGCCCACTCAAGGCCATAGATAAGGGCCTCATACTTATCTACATTGTAAGAACAATTAAATTGGAACATATAAGAAGAAAATTACTTATCTTTAGAGGGATATATCAACATTACACCTGCACCTACCCTATTTTTCCTCCTTGAGCCATTCAAGAATAATTTACACAAGCCACTAGTATCTTCTTAAGGCCTAATGAGGGATGACATGGACTCATTATCCTCATTAAAATAGTAGAATCCTTTGTCTCTTTCTTCAACACCTTCCAAAGGAACAATTATATAATTTTAAATCCATAACTCATCCAAGAACATATAAAGTATGCCTTTAGGATGAGTGTATAGTTATTAATCAACCAGGTGGTCATCTTCATCTAGGATGGTAAAATTGATGTTTAGACCATTTGGCCCATAAGGTTCAATGTGAAATTATTCAATAAGATCAAATTTTATGGATAATTTGGTCCTATAACTTATCCTAATATCCATGTAAGACCAATTTACTTCTAGATAACCCCTAATTTTTGCTATGAAATCTCTAGATAAGCATAGATCAAAATGAGGAGGCATATATATAATCAACACATCCTAAGCTATAGAAACACTAAGAAAAGTATGTAGGGTCAAGTTGAGACCCTTGATGATGCCATCTAGTTTGGTATAAGTTCCATCAAGCTAAAAAAACACCTTAGATTGGGGTTTATACTTCAAACCAATCTGATCTATAATTGACTTTGGCATTACTAAAGTACTTTCTCTATTATCTACCATAAAATTGTGCACTAAGTAGTCATCAATGATTAAAAAAATATATAAGGGAGGAGGCTTGAACACCTTGTTTGATTGTCCTTCATTAGGTCCTTTGGTTGCATTGGTGAGAACCATGTTTTCCTTGTTTGGTGGCTTATTTGAAATATTGATCTTTGATAAACCTTCCTAAAGGATATCCACCTAACCAAGCATTGAAATAAGGTCTCACATTAGCAAAATTACATTGGAATTATTCATGTTTTCAAAAATATTATTAGGTAAAACACCAACTTTTATTTGTGTTTTTGGTAGCCACAACTATAATTTGAACTTGTGAGTTTTGGGGTATAAAGGCATTCCCTTGGTTTTGATTATTTGGAGCTATTAAAACATTTAGAGATATTGGAACCTTGGAGTAGTAGTAGGTTCACTTGGATTTGATAGTAATGGAGTAATAATAGGAGGCTCCTTGACTACTTCTTGATTACCATCAATATTCCTTATTTTGAACCTTGTATTAGTTTCTACTAGAATGTATGATTGGCTAAAACTAGTCTACTGATTGGATGCATAACATTTTTCCTACTCATAATTAACCATTATAACAACCAAGTATTTTTATCCCTCATTAAACCCTTGGCCTTGTTCAGTATCCTCCATTTTTGTCATCATAGGCATCTCTTTACTTTGAATCATAAGAGCTTGATTGTACTCATAGCTAGCACCCTAGTGATATTGCTTATTGAAAGCCTAATTGAACTTAGTGTTTGGGATAATGAATTGAATAAAAGACTAATTATAAGTCATATTAACCTCACTTTCCTAATCAATATTATTTTGAATAGGGAACAAATTATTAGAGGTGCTTGTAGCATTTGGATTATAGTTTTTTTGCCTATCATAATTAGGCTACTCCTATCCTTAGCCTTATCCATAGAAATATCCTTTGTAGGGTGGCTTATTTGCTTGGCAACACTATTTCTAAGGCTATTATGGATCTTGATAAGGTTTATTTAACTAATAGTTATACCTATTCACATTCACAAATTCATTTCCCAAGGATTAAAACATGATCTTAAGCTCTTGAAAATTCTTGTGTTCTTGGGAGTCACTAGATTGACTAATTTAAGCCTTCTCCTACTTTGGTGTAGGTACAGTAGGAAGTGTTGGCATAGGAGGAATAAAAGTAAGGGGAGGAATAGTAATAGGAGGTGGTTGAATCTCATGAAATAAAGGCATTGATGGCTTAGGTGTAAACTTACCAACTTGTACTAGACTATTTTATGCTTTAATTACCACCTCATAAGCATCGAGTAGTGTGTTTCCTCCCATAAACCAAATTATTACTATAATATCACTATTAAGAGATTCTAGATAGTAAAGGAAAGCATAGTTATGAGTAGGCCTAATATAGAATGGAATCATATCCCATATCTTTTGAAACCTAGTATTGAAATCTTGCATAACCTCATGGGGAGCCCTCTTGATTTTAGTTAATTCTTTTACAAGTGAAAAGTGGTCACTTTTGTCTTCACACCTTTTACACAAGGCATCACCTAACTGATACCATGATGTGATGGAGTTAGTTGTAAGTTTTCTATACTAATCCAAAGCCTTGCCCTTGAAAGAGATGGTTATTAACCTGATAGCCACATTTTCCTTGTTGACATCATGAATATTACAAAATTTGGTGACATCTATGAGGTGCTCAGAAGGAGTTGTAGATTGGTCTCCCATGAAGTAAGGAACATTTTTAAGAGTTTCCACTAGAATAGGATCATATTGTTGGAGGTATAAATGACTATGACCATTTAAATCCATAAAATGGAAAGCTATATGGGTTGTAATGGCAGTGAAAAGACCCAACAATGACCTTCTTATAGAGGTAGATTTAGAAATTGGTTTAGGAGGAAATTTTCCTACATATGGGTGAGTATTATCAAGTTTTAACCTTTTCATTGAGTTTAAATGTAATTCAAAAAATTAGAAAGGAATACCTCTATAATTTGATCTTGTAGTCACCTTTGGCATGAAATATAGTTACTTCTTTGCTACCAAAATGTTGAGTGTTCTTCTTAGTTACCAGATACTGAAAGATGAAAGTTGTAACCATTGTAAATTGATCAAACTAGTCCCAAACTTGACCAATCTTATTAGAAATTGGTCCCACTAGGTGTGACAAAAACTATTATAGCATGTAATTTCACCCTTGTGTGAGAGTTATTCAGGCCCTCACATTCCCAACCACAAATGTTGGAGCAACCTTAGGCTATGGATATCCTATATTGAGGTTGAACCTCTGGAGAAGATTGACTTCCTCTTGGTAGATCACCTAAACTAATATTTCTGATTGGAAAAGGGTTAGAGAGGGGCTATAGGGTAACTAAGAGATATAAATGGGTGATGCACCAAATTTAAAGGACACTCACATAAGCTTTAAACCAACACTAATTTATCATAATATAATATTTTCTCACACAATCTCATAAACTAACTAATTTGCATAAGTATTTCTTAAACTAAGCTCACTAATCAATGCATGAAGCAAAGAGGGGTTCTAAAAATCACACTATGCATCCATTAATAGTAAAAATAGCATAATTTCAAACCTAAAAATAGCTTGAAAACACCTAAAAAGAGGCAATAAAGGACAATGGACATGGAATAACACTTCTTCACAAAGCCATCATGTACAAGCTTACTAAACACAAGTAAAAGGTAAGAGATAGAAAATAAATAATATTATTACTTCAAAAGGTAGTTCTTGAAAAATTTTGATAGGTTTTTTGCCTTGTCAAAATGAGAGTCTCTCCTTTTTGTGAGAGTCCCTTGAATATGGGGGAGAAATGGGAGATATAGGAGAAATGAGAAGAGAGAGTGAAAAGCCTAGCAAATAGAACTCAATAAATGAGATTAAATTACCCTCCATGAATTCTCACCCACGTTTGGATTAATTAGGACTAATCCTTCCTCAATAAATTAGCTTTCATTAGCTTCAATAGCCTTCAAGCCCTCTTATTGGCTTAGCAATACACTAGAAAAAACTAACTTGTTGAGGATGACAATGTCATGATCTACTTGAAAAGGAAAAGTCTCCAAATAATCTAAAAATATATTGAATGCTCCACTACACTCTCCAACCTCTAAATTTATCTGTTGGATTTCTAATCCACCCTCCACTTACCTTATAAAATATATTCTTTATAATATTATATAGTCACATGAACTCAATCATCTGGCATCCCTTATAACACTCATTTCATGATCACAACCCTACCCTTACTCTAAACCCTAAAAATTGGTCCACTATAGATGAAAATCAATCCCATTTATTGGTTTTCATATATTCATAAAATTCACCTTGATGCATCTATCTCATTTGAGCTAGTATCCCACTTTGATCTGTATTAGGCTCAAATAGACCTATTATGCCCCTAAACATTATTGAAGCCAAGAAATCATTGTGCATGCGGATCCCTTTCAAATAAGAATGAACAAAGTCATAAAAAAAACTACAACCTCATAAAATAGGGCTCATATGTCCTAAATATTTAAATCAAGGGTGTAAAATGAGCTTTAATGGTGGAATATGAATTTGAAGTATTTGCTTGGGTTTGACATAAATAATATTTGGATCTCATATTTATATATTTGCCTACTCAAGTCCATAAAATCATTTTATTTGACATGTATTCTTATGTGGCATCACCTTATCATGTTGCCTCAGACATGTGTCTCTATCTCGTGCCCCCTAGAACTTGATTTTCAACATTGGCTATTGATCTTTGATTCAAGCTTCCTAGAGTATGACATTTGGTAGCTCTACATGCCTTCTATGTTCCCTAATTTTAATCTCCATATAGTTAATGCTCTTATGCCACATAACAACCTTGTATACATTCTATGATTATGGACTTTACTAACTTCATTTACACTATTGATCTTCATGTACATGGTTGAATACATGCCATTGATTTACCAATTCATTATGATTGAGACACATTACACCATCACATTAAATTTTAGGATCCTATGACATATTGAACTCATGCTCACCATTAGATATCCATTTTCATGATTAAATATGTGCCATTTATCTATCTTGACTTTTTGACTTGAGTCTTTAATGTGGATCATCAATCATAATTTGTATACAAGAATATGCACCATTGATCTTGATCTAAAAAAACTTTAACCTATTAACTTTATGTTATCACTCGAATTCCATTGATCCTTGATCTGATCGAGCAAGGTTTCAACTCAAGATCATTTGAAGATTTTTGAATCCAAAAGGCTATTTCTTGTGGATTTAATTTGACATCTCCTAATATGTCTTACAGTACTAGATCATTTTTGAAGGATTATATCTTGAGATAAGAAACACACCAAGAAACCAAACTTGTAGGGGGAATTCATAGAGAAAATACATCATATTCATGTCTTCCTTTAACTTTGGTTGACATAATAAGTACACTTATCAAATGTAAAATAAAACTGACCTGTTCATTCTTGCATGACATGACAAGATAGTCTAGTTCCTCTAAGCTTATGATGGTCATCTTTTTCTCTTCAAAAGGATACTAGGAGGCATTAAAACTTTACCAAGACACCTCTAAGATTCAAAAACCATCTTTATTACCTTAATAACCTATAATTAATGACCTTCACTTGTAGTTTTAGACCTATTTCTAGGTCTACTTCTCAAAATGTACAACTCACTTTAAGTTTGCTTAACATGTTTCAAAAGCTTTCAAGTGACATGTCATTTTATTATTCCACCATTGGATCACTTTCTCAACTAGGACTCTACTCAGCTTCTCACACTACATCAAAACCTCCTAGAATAGTATACTACATTATCAATTTAGGACCATAAGGGACTAGTCATGGGGGTAGAAGGATACTGAATGGTTCAAGAGAGTGGCTTGATCCATCTAGGAAAAGTTTCTTATGGAGAAAAATTTTGGCCAAAAGGTCTTCATATAAAGTACACCAAGTCACTCAAGTGAATTAATGCTTAAGGTGTATAATGTTCATCAACTCATCAAACTCATCCCCATTTAGTGTAGTTAGCCTATATGCTCTAAAACCATAGTTTGAAATAATGATGAAAGGACCAACCCAGATGGGTTTGAGCTTGCCCTTATGTTTATTCTTGGTTGTGGTATTATTATTTTTTTTAATAACAAGATCACCAAGCTCAAATTATCTATGTTTAACATGCTAATTTTAGTGGTCACAAAGTTAATTTTGGTATGCTTGTAGGTTTTTAACTAGGAATAAGTGTTTCTCATCAAGTAACTATAGTTATTATAGGCGAGCTAGCCAATAGTCTTCATCATCTAGGACATAATTCAAAGTTATAAACAATAAGGTAACTCAAACTCAATGGGAAGAATAGCCCCAGTGCCATAAATAAGTGAATATGGAGTGGCTCCTATAAGAGTGTGGTGATTGGTATAGTATGCCTAGAGGGCACAAAATATTTGTTGGTGCTAATTGTGGTTAACATCATTGATAATATTTTTAAGGATGTTGATGATGGATCTTTAATATTCTTCTACCTAACCATTACCTTAAGGGTAATATGCCATGGAAAAATGTTTTTTAATCTTATAGTTAGCACGTAGTGATTTGAAATCCTTGTTTTTGAATGATCCACCATTATGAGATATAATGTTGGGGGGGATACCATAGTGGTAAATGAGATGGTTAAAGATGAATTTGGAAATTTGCTTTCTAGTCATGTAAGTGAGGGGTATAGCTTCAACCCACTTAGTGAAATACTCTATGGTGGTAAGAATGTGTTTATGGCCATTGGATGAGGTGGGGTTTATCTTCCCAATGAGATCAAGTCCCCATGTAGCAAATGACAATCATTTAAGCATTGGTTTCAAAGTCTTGGTTAGGGAATGAATTAGATTGGCATGCCTTTGACATTTATTGTAGATTATCACATATTTATTTGCATCTACATACATCATTGGCTAATATTACTTAGTACACAAGAAATTTTTGGATAGGACAGTCTTGATTGTGTGGGATCCATATATTCCTTCATTAGATTCTCATAATGTTAATGTAGATTCTACCAAAGTTAAACAATGAAGTAGATTTCCATTAAAACTATAATGGTATAGGGTTTGTCCAAGTAAGGTATCACATGTAGCATTGTGGATAAAGGATTTGGATTATTTAAAGGATAGGTCTAGTGGTAAAACATGGTCATGTACATAGGCATATAGGTTTGAATACCAAATAGATTTGGGACCAAAGATATCACATATCATTGTGATAATAATTATTCATGAGCTAGCATTAGAAAATTTTCCATGAGAAATTAGTATTCCTTAGATTTACTTGTATGTCAAATCAAAGATCCAATGGTATCCATGGTATATGTTATTTTGTTACTAGACCTTGGGATATATTCCAACTATATATAAGTAATCTATTGTTTGATAGTGTCGACTATGGCCTTATATGGCACCAACTTATCATCCTTGGTCAAAAAATGGTATATAACCTAATAAATAATTAATTAAGAATTTTCATAGATGTTTAGAAGATGTATGTTCCATTGTACTACCCATAGATGCCCTACAATGAGTGCTTCATATTCAACCATGTTATTGGTATAAATAAAGTTGATTCTAAATGATTTAGGGATTAGATCACCCTATGGAGTGGTAAATAAAAATCCTACCCCTGATCCATGTGTAGTGAATGATCCATCAAAATAAATCTTCCAATGTTGTTCCTCAAGATGCATGTCAATGATGGCCATAATGGATTCATCTAGAAAGTTGAATGCTAGCAATGTTGTACCTACAAGGGGTGATTTATCAAGTTGATCTTCAAGAACTTGTCCTTTGATGGACTTCAGATTCACATATTCTATCTCAAACTCACTGAGAAACATGATCCATTTGGCCATGTGGCCTTATAAAGTTATTTTGGATAGTAGATACTTGAGTAGATCTACTTTTGAAATGACCATGGTTTTGTTGTTCAACATGTAATTTCATAGTTTCTAAGCTGTGAAGACCATAACTAAATAGGCTTTTTCAATGGGCATATAATTATTCTTATATACTACCAATGTATGACTTAAATATCACATGACATGCTCCTTTTCATTATCATCATGTTGAGTAAGAAGTGCCTTGATGTACTAGTTATTGATAGATATAATAAGAATTGATTTCCCAGCATAAGAGGTAATAAAATAGGTGGATTTTATATATAGTCCTTTAATTATTGGAAAGCTTTATGGCATTCATCATCCTAATGAAGGTATAACCCCTTATTAAATAGATGTGTAAATGGGTGGCACTTGTCTACTAACTAAGATATGAAGCATCTAATGGATTGGATATCCCTTGCAATGTATGGAGTTGCGTCAAATGGGTCGATGGTGGAATCTCTGTTATGGCTCATACTTTAGTTGGATCCACTTTAGTACCCCTAAAAGACATGATGAAGCCAAGTTATTTTCCTAAATTAAATTCAAAAACACACTTTTTAGGGTTGAGACTAATGTTGTATTCATATAGTTTTTTAAATATACTCCTTAGTATTGTTGGATGATCAAACTTGGTCTTTGATTTACCTAAGATGTCATTGACCTAGTCTTCAAAAATATCATGCATCATATCGTGAACTATGATAGTCATGGATCTTTGGTAGGTGGCCCCAAATTTTTTGAGATGAAATGGCATGACCTGATAATAGAATGCTCTCCATAAAGTGGCGAACATTATTTTATGCTAGTATTTTGATGTAATTTATATCTAGTTATACCCTAAAAATCTATCCATTAATGAAAGCATTTCATAACCTATTATGGATTTGATAATCATATCAATATTTGGTAGAGGAAAATCATCCTTGGGGTAGGATTTTTTTGTCTCTAAAATCAGTAAAGATTTTGATTCCTTTAGGCTTTTTACTGACATGTACAACATTGGATATCCATTATGAGTATTTGATGGGTTGAATACAACTTGCTTTCAAGATATTTTCCAACTCTTTCTTCACTGATATAGTAATGTGAGGATGCATCTTGTATAATTTTGTTTTCACAAGATTAGCATAAGGATATACGACAAGGTGGTGTACAACTAAGACAGGGTCCAAACTTAGCATGTTAGAGTAGGCCCATAAAAATATATCAATAAATTACCTCAAAAGGGTTATAAAGACTTCATGTTCCTCACTAAATATGGATGCACCTAATTTGATCCATTTTGGGTTATTTGGGGTCTTGATGTTAACCTCTATAGTGTCCTCTACTAAAAAAGTCAAACCATCTTCTAGAATATTTGATAAAGATTTGAACTAGACTAAAATAGTAGAGTTATTTGTCCAGATTAGCTCTTCAAGTTATCCTAGGCATGATGAATTAGAATCCCCCAATGGTAGGGATGGCCATCTAACAAATATGATTATAAATTATAAGATGATTTGATCAAAATATTATTATTATTCAAAATTGAATTTGGAACCATAGGCAAGTTCATCATTGGTGGTCTGCTGAGTTATGTTTGAGGAAGGTTAAATACCCCCATATAATGGTGCATAAAATAGTTTTTCACCACTAGAGTATCCTTTCTCTTTGCTATTTCCCTAGTCTAAAAGTGCCTCAAAGAGGTTTACACTTTGGGACCTTAGTGTTTTATTTAATTATTTTTGGCTAAGGGTGATCACCCATTCTCCAAAATAGGCATCATGATCCAACTTGATTAAGAACCCATATTTGTGGTCTCCCAATAGAACATTGTCCCTAAGGCCTATTAAAATCTCATAAGGCTTCATCAACCTAAAACTTGTCAAATGGCATGTTTGATTCTTGTTGGCCCTAGTCTATCAGTTGAAGATAATATAATACAAGTGGATTATGGTGAATATTTAATCAAAGGGTAAAAATGACATTAATGTCAAATAAATTGGTATGGGTCAAGTCATTGAGAGTGCTATGATTAGAATCTACTTCACTATCAGCATCATCATCACTAGTCATTGGTAATGGAAAGTGAATAAGATATATGGGGTCACCCCTAAGATTTTAAATCTGATTCCATGTTTTCCTTTATGTTGAGTGGTAGAAATTGGCTCAAGTAAACCTTGTTGATTTATCCCAAGGCATCCTCCTTCATAGGCATGCTTTTCCATGATTTTATTTGAAATGGAATACTTGGAATTAAGGTAAAAATCAGCCAATTTGTCATTCTACAACCATGATTCATCACCTTCAAGTGGGACCTTTTCCTATCTAGAGGTCAATATAAATGTGATAGGTGCTAGGCTATACAAATGGCCCTTTCCATTTCTTTGCCATTTGATGAGTGGTTTGGCTTTTGGTATTCCAAAGGACTTGGGATTTTATGGAATATTAGAAATATGTAATGTATAATGGGTCAAATATTCTCCTAGGCCATTAGCTGAGATAGTATAGTTATTAGAAATTTTATGAAGAAGCATGTGGGATAGTGAATCAATGGTATTATGGTTAATGCAGTTGGCCTCTAGTGAATAAAAAAGTATGTTTTTTCCCTTGTCCTTCTTAAGAAATGGATTCAAGCCAAAATGGTAGTTATAGATTTGGTACTCACCCTCTAAATTCTTTTAATGTTCATATGGCTATAAATCTCTATGAATAGTAACCTCCATACTTAAATGGTGGAACTTCATACACTGGTGCAATGTTTAAGGGAATGCATGAATTTCATGTATCTAAAGTCTACCCAAAATCATATTATATGACAAGTCAAGGTCTAACACATGGCATAGTGTATCATGGGTTAAAGGCCCAATGATAACTAGAAAGATGATGGTGCCTTATGATTCCCATTATTCATTGTTATAAGCCTTGATAGTGATCATTTTTTGCTACAAGTCAGCTATGGTGTACCCAAAAATCTTGATGAGATTTAAAGACACAATATTTAAATCCAATCCATTATCTATGAGGGCACATTTCACTTTGTGTTACATTATGATAGCTTTGATGTACATTGTATTATTATGCAATGGGCTAAGGGATGACATATAACTTTGGTCAAAGGTTAATTATTATCCTAGATCTATATGTCCAACTAAATCTTGAAATTTGTCTAGATATATGCCATTAGGTATTTGGGATTAGCCAAGAAACTCTGTTAAGATATTGTTGTGGATTGTAGATGTACGCAATAATTCTAAAATGGAGATTTTTGTGATCATCTTTTGAAATTGCTCCACAATATCAAAAATATTTTCTTATATAGTGGTAAATGGCTTGTTCTTAACCAGAATGGTTAATAGGATGGTGGGTGAAGTGGCAAATAATTGTGGGCCTGGGATGGTAATCTTAGAACATTAAATTATGATTATATAATTAGGATTAAAACAAGACTATTATTTCTAATAAATGATTATGGAGGGGGATCAGATAGGATAAGTCTCAATTGTTTATGTGCTTTTGCATGGTCATGAATCAATGATGAGTTATCATTATAATGTTTAAAACTGAGAATCCCTACTTATTAGTTCACTTGTGTGTGGTCCTAGGTTAAGGAAGGATCACCAACATGGGTTGCTTTGTTGGGAATGATTATCAATAGTCTTGTTAGATTAGTATTGGGTCTTGGATTAATGGAGATGATGTTAAAGTGACCTCATATAATATGACCTATAACTTTTTTGTAGTCATGTGAAATTGCATGATGGGTATGTTGGTTGTTGGCATCATTATGGCCTTAGTTCTATCCATTCATTTGAAATTATTGGTTCTACTATTGATTTTATTGGTTTTATCTTGACTATTCATACTATTATTGTTGTGATGGATGATTTTATTGTTGTTACTAGTTGTTATGCTGCAAAAATGGATTTTGATAGATACCAAGAATTTGATTGGATATGGAAGATCCATGATCCAATGTGATCTCTCTATTTTCCAACATATTCTCAATCAAATGTTTAATTTGCACATGATAATTTAAATTATGCCTATTAACTTAATGATACTCATAGAATTCATTTGGCTGTACTAGTCTAGATAGTCAATGCTCTCATGATAATGCTTTTGAATAGGCTAGTTAACCAAATTAGTTGTGGCTAGTTTACAAAACATAAATTCAATGGGTTTTCTAAGGTCACTAAAGATGTGAAGAGTAAGAACAATTATATTTAAAGGAGGGTTTTAAAAAGTTATAGGTTGTTGCATTTATTGTACTAGTCTAGGTTATTATGCTTGCTGCATTTTCTTAAGAGGTTATTAGTGAGGAGTAATTTGCATATGCAACACAGGCTAAGCAAACAATGTTTGCACCATTTGGGCATGTCATGAATCTATTACTCCATTTCCTATGACATTTTTATTATAATTGAACTACTTGGGTTTGTCATAATTATTGGCCTAAGCTAGTTATGATGCTTGCACTTGGACTTAGTTTTGGCCTTTATTCTAATTTTGGTTCTAGATTTGAGTTGAAAAGGTAATTTTAATGATCCCTTTGTTGATAAGGGATATTTCAATCAACAAACCTTTTTCGATTATTTATTTGAATGTGTGTGCACACTATAACTCCAAATGGTAATATATCTTGCTATGTAGATTTTTGGTAAACATAGTGTCTAATTACTTATTTGGTAGACTGTGGGTAAATCAGCTTGCAAGGTCTATCCATCACTATAGATATCTTGCAAAGCTTTCATCAGATTTATCTTTGGCTTTCATAAAATCTACCAACTAAATATCATGCTTGATATTGTAGGAGAATTATTTCATAAACTTGTCTAATAGATCATCAACATTAGAAACAAAATTCTTGGGAAATTTTAGAAACCATTCTAATGATTATATTGTTAGACTCCTTGTAAATAATTGTAGGATGTATATGTCATTATAGGCCACTATATGGAAAGCAATAAAAAAATCTATCAAATGGGCCTGGGGTCACCTTTCCCCTTGTATTTATTGAATTTTGGTGGTTCATACCTTGGAGGAAATAGTATTTTTGAATACTCCATGTTGAAAAATTAGGAGCACATGTCATCCAACTTGAACTCCTTATTTTTATTTTTGACATGGATGGAGATAATTGCATCCTTCATTTTTTACAGTTCTTGTGTGAGGAAACTAGTGGGAAAATAGGCTTGAGCTAAAGGCTAAGGAATGTTGGTTTAGATATGGAATAAACCAAGAATATGCATATGTGGATTAGAGTATGATTATTGAAATTACACACACTACTGTGCAATATTATAGATAAGATTTACTATATGGGCATGGTTTTGGGGAAATTATGGTTGAGATGGAGGGATATGGATGTACTGTGCTTGTTGAGGTTGAAGAGGGACATGTTTTTGATTAATCAAACCTTTCTAATTAAGTAGAACTTATGAACCAAGGCCCTATCATTGAACTTATGGCACATTTTGCATGAAAGGTAATTATTGCCTAATCAATACTTTTGGAAGATTAGAACCTCTTGGTTACACAAAATGTCATTGGAAAGTGGATGCATGTTAGATATTAAACATCTATCATTGACCAATACTTATATGCTATTGATTATAAATTACTTGGTTTTATATTGGCATATTGGTCTATGATTTAATAGGTATGTTTGGCATTACCTAGTGAGGTCGAATGTTGGTTGCCCCTATTAAGGTGGCAATTTGTTTTGCCTTTACTGAATGGGTACATTTGATAGTGCCTATTATTTTGTAATGTTATTTGTCACCTATTATGTTAGAGTATCATTCATCACATTTTGTTGATGTAGGGCACTAGTCATTGGCTAACTACTTAAACCTTGAGGTTGGGTATTCAAAGAAGTAACTAGTTGAGGATTAGAGGTATTTATTTGTGGTTTAGAGGTAAAAGTTCCTACATCCTTATGTTTGACATACTCATGGTGTTGACTAAAGGCACATTTTGTTGTGGACTAGTTTTTTGTGTGTTTACACCAATTTGGTCTAGATTGGATGTTACTTGCACATTGTCCACTATGTTTGGCTCATTGTTCTACATAGATGTATAAGACACTTATTTGATAATTGGGGTATTAAACATGTTTTTTATCTAAGTACTTGGCACAAATGGGTCTATACCCTAATTTTATTGGCCTATCAACTCTATTAATTCTCTTGATGAAGGAGCTAACTCAATAAGAAGAGCATTTGACATGGTCATATTGTTAAAGTTGTGCACTAGGTTTAGGTATGTTTGGTATGCTATCTAAATCTAAATGAAATGATCCTCTAGGAGGTAATTTATTGTGAAAAACATATGAGGGTATTGATATATCATCAACACTATAGCATTATGGTTACTATAATAAGCTTGTTTAATGTCTTAATTATAAGGCATGCTATAAAGAACTCTTACTAGGATTGGTAAGTTTTCATGGTGAAAGTCTGCTAGAAACTTAGCCCCTACCTCTATGACTCTAATTAAGACTTTATCCTTATTCACAAGAAAGTGAAGATAAAAAAATAAGGGTCATAATCCAATGACATTATAACATACTATGATTGTTATTGGACTTTTTCTACAACTGAAGGTACGCTGGCCAAGTATTACACCATCTATTCTTGGTCCTACTCTAAGTATGGAGGCATGCTGACCAAATAATGTGTCAAAGGATCTTGACTCTATTCCCATATTTGAGTGTTTTAGGGTGGATAAGGATCCATATCACAAATGACATCATCTCCATAAGGGTCTTGAATAAAGTCTTCTTGTACAACCACATTTCCATACCCAAAATTGTACATGACACCACTACATGTATAGTTATACATGGTCAAATCAATGGTGAATGCTTCATGAAAAATGTCTAAAGAGGAAAAATGGTTCAAACTCTATATAAATTGGTCAAAGGATGGAGTTGTATCTCCAAAATGGTTTATGATGAAATTTGTCATAAAATAGTATAATGTCAAATGTCTGAAATTAAATGTCTCAAAAAAACAAGGTCAAATGGATGAACTAATAACAAAATTCCAAATTATAAGGTCCAAATTATTCCAAATAGATTTAATCTAGGAAAAGAAAAGTTTCTATGTCTTTTATCCAAATGTGGTTTTAGTTCCTAGTTGTACACCTTATACACTTGGACTTACAAACTTGAAATAAAATGGTAGTAATAATGAAAAACCTACTAGTATGTCATTGTATCTAGGGAAGGGTTTAGCATCAAGATTAGAAAAAATGTAAAAAATGATTGAGAGGCACCTATAAAGGGTATGGTCAGCTCCCTAATACTTTTGGCTCTAGCTTAACCAAGGTGAAGGACCTATGGGGTAGCTTTTTCACATGGAGGCATTTTCCAATTTAATATCTATGGGGATTCTTGGTACAAGGAAAAAATATGACAAGAGAATAACCAATTTTTCACTCTTCACTTGTGAAGTGTTGTCACACAAAATGCATAAATTCTCTAATTCATACACAAGCTACTAAAGATAGATGGAAAAGAGACTAAAATATTCATTCTATAGAGTATCCATAACAAGGGTCAAATAAGAGACTGTAATGCTAGACTTTAAAATCACAAACTATAAATACATTTCAAATATGTGAGATCTTATGCATTTGTAAGGAAAATAACACTTATAGTATGCAAGGGGTGTATTATTTGTAGGGTAGGATAGGTTATGACAAGTTAGATAATTATAAAATGGAGGGTGACATGATGGTGGTGTCTAAATAGGAGGGTGTAAGACAATATTTCATGGAAATATTTCTTAGCAAAGATGCAGAAAAAATTTAAATGTAAGATAATGGTAAACACTAAATGATCCCTAAAACCCTAGAACATACACTAAAACTATAATATCAAATACTTTCTCCTACTAAATTCATGAAACCATAGTGCCCTTAAAAGGTATTCAATAACACCTTTCCAAATATAATTGTATAAAGGGATTAATAACCTAGGTACATGCTCAAAATGACAACCAGTAATGAACACAAACCCAAATATCCAATCAATAAAAAATTGTAAAACATATTATTAAATTTCATTAATAAGATATAATAAAGAACCACAAATATTTTCCATTGAATTGAAAATAAATATTACAAACATCAACACTTCAAAATGCTACCATGGGGATAAGCACAATGAGATTGATATTTTGATAAGGGAGACATAAACATGCTCTCAAAGCTTGATAATAGTTGTATAGATGTAACCACCTTAGCAAAGGAGACAAGATCTACACACATCAGTTGATCCCAATTTTTTTTTTGTAAAACCTAGACTTAGAGAAAATGGATGCCTAAAATAACAACCTACCACAACCAACAACCAAAAACAACCTAAAATAAAAGACAAGTCTTCTATTTATACATTTTAAAATCTAGAACTATGGGTTGTAAATTTCAAACTTGCAAAGAAAACTTTCAAGTCTACCAAGATGCTTCCAACTAGAAAATATTCCCTTGCCATGCCTAAAATCTTCATCCATTTATAATAAAATCATGGCTCTAAATACCTCTTTATGGAATGATGAAGATATGCAACAAACTCTTTGATATCTTGGCTAGATATATTTTCAAATGATCTAGATGCAGAATATTCATGTTAGAAGACCAAAAAAACTATCTTTATGTGGAACTCCCTAAAGATGACCTGGACCACTTGCTTACAAATTTGGAACCTTATGGATATATCCTCTTCCTCTTTTCACATCATGGAACAACCTATTATTGCAATGATTCTTTAGGAATATTATGAATCCATGGATAATAGAGATATATTCTTTAGAGTGGCCCACCTTAGATTTGTAGACTTGTAATATTTCTCCCATAGAGGAGCTTGGGTAAACATAATAGTGATAAATGTAAAAGACTTCGGTAATTTTTAGCCTTTTTACCTTTTAACTCCAACTTATTTTACAATTTGAATTTTCCAAATTCATATTTTTCATATCTGACCTTTTAGGGCTCTCATATTTTTTAATTCAAAAATTCATTATTTTCAACTTTTGATTTACTTGGGTAAATCATGGTCCCTTTTGCAAATTTTCCACTTCAACTGGTTGGTAATGGTGAAAGCTTTTCCAACTAGCTTGCATAGGGTCATATTATTTATATGATGTGTATGCAAAAGAGGCACTACTATGTCACTCAATTCAATATTATCCTTGATTCACACGAGGCTCAACATCACTTGTCTCCATATATGGTTGAACTTTGTTGAAATGTCCATAATCATCCTGCACTATCAGATTTGCTCATCCAATAAAATGTGAACCATATATCTATGTCTAGCTCATTACATTCATGACACATATCACTACTACATTCAACCTAGACTCTTTAAAAAATACATCTTGGTTTGCTCCATTGTATTTGTGTGCATGGATCGATGTTGACCATGGATCTTAATTTATGAGATCAAGTGTTATTGGCTACCAACTATCTTTGGCCCTAAGGTCGTGTCACTTGGTATCCCTATGGGTTTTTGGCATCATGATTTTTTAGTCTTATTATGATAACATGCTCTTTCTAAGTGGTGGTCTCATGTTTATTATAGGCTTCACTTAAAATTCTTGACTTAATATGTGTCATGGATTATATTATGTAAACTTGATCGCATACCATCAATCTTTGGGAAAGTGCTCGATCTTTAGCCTATGACCATGTATTATATTTTAAACTATGACCTCATGTTGTTATATATTTTCATATAATAAAAATCATATAATTAAATTATAATCCATGGGGTGGAACATCATTAGATACTTCCTACACCTTGCCCTAAGGATGTGCCACTTGGCAGCTCTGTAGGCTTCCTATGAACTTTGTACATAGTATCTATTTCTTTGAGAACCATCACACCACATGGTATAATATTATGATCATATTTGAAAATAAATAGATACTTCATAAGGATAAATTTGATGCTTATACAACTCTTCTAGAAAATTTTAATCCCAATGGTTATTTACCATCACTTATGATTGACATTTACATGCCTATCAAAAGACATCTATGAGACCATCATACATAAAATTCAAGCAAATTTCTTAAAGACTTTGCTTGTTAGATCTTATGTATTCAAAATTCCTATTTTGGGATTTTGGCCTTTAAAATAATTCTCTTAGGCCTTTTATCTTAAACTTCTCTATCTTCAGTACAATTATCTTACAACAATTCTTTGAAATAATCTATCTTCAACATTCTTGATCTACAACAATCCTTTCGGGAATTCTATCAGGATAATTATCTTAGATAAAATATCTAAGATAATTTCCTTGAAGGATTTTTACTTCACACTTTTCCTAAAAGATTTGAACTTTATCAATATTTTTACACAGGCAAGATGCCTAAAAGAATTCACCCTTTGGATTTTCACCTTCGTCATAATAATTATTTCAGACATTTTATCCAAAATAATTTTCCCAAAAAAATTGGTCTTTTGCACTTTTGCCAAAGGAATTAGACTTATGATTTTCACCAAAATAAAGGACTTTTGTTAGGATTTTTTCCATGGGAAAAATGCGTGAAGGATAAGTTCCCTTTGGACCTTTTATCATGGACAAAAATTCCAAAACAAATAAGGATTTGACCTCTTGTCTGAAGGATTTTGGAATTTTTGCACTTTTGTTAAAGGAATGACTTTTGTTGGGCTTTTTCTCATGGGAAAAATGCCTGAAGGGTAAGTGCCCTTCAGATTTTTTACTAAAAATAAAATGTTTGATGAAATTCCTTTAGGCTTATTATATAAAACATTTTGTCCAAAATAAAATAAGACTTTGCATTTATTTCAAGCTTTTTACATGGGCAAACTACGCAAAGGGTAAGTACCCTTCAAAGTTTTTCCCATGGATAAAAAGTCAAATAAATAAGACTTTGCACATTTTTTGAAACAAAGGATTTTTGTCAAGATTTTTGTGTGGGTAAAATGCCTAAAGGGCAAGTTCCCTTTGGACTTTTTTCCATGAACAAAAAGTCTGAAACAAATGACCATTTGGATTTTTTGTGAAACATTTAGCCCAATGGAAAAAAAGACATTGAATTATTCAAACCTTTTGTAGTGAATAAAATTTCCAATGGAAATAAGTCGACAAAATTTTTATCTAAGATAAAAGGCTTGAAGACCTTTTTTTTTTAGACATTGTGTTCATGTAAAAATCTTGAATTTTTTTAAGGGAAAGACATATTCACCAAGCAAAGACCAAGTTATGACTCAGCAAATTTTCACATGAACTTGAACTTCTAAAATAACACTTAGAGATAGAAGTTGGGCTAAGGACATAGTCATTTACACATGATAAGGGCCCAATTTCTTTAGTGCAATTTTGGGCACTAACACTAGCTCTCACCTAGGGATGCATACCCCATGTGGGTGTACAAATAACCCCAAAACATAAGACCAGGTGTCAATCCATTGGTTCATGGAGTTAAGATGCAAATTTTTTAAACAAACATTCATGAAGGCTCTATAAAACATGGTAGACTTACAAAAATAGATCAAGAGGATCTATAAATCAAGACACAAAAGAACACAAAGGGAAACTATACACATAAGGCCTAAACTAGAGGGGAAACAAAAAACCAAAAATATATAGCAATAAAACACTATATAATATGGTACACATGTTAAGGACATAATCAAAGAAGTGTTCTAGATGTCTATCATTGACTGGTAGCTCCAATATTTCACCATCAAGATATCTCAAGAATAAAGTATGCTTCCTAATCTTGTAGTTAATGTAATGAAGACCCATCGACAAGGCATCAAAATTTCCATTCTTTCCTTTTTCCTATTTCCTGTTATCACAAAGTAGAACTAGATCACCTAATTGGAACGTTCTTGGAGTGAACTTCCTATCAAATATTTTCTTTAGCTTTTCTTTCAACTTGAGATGTTTGTCATGAGCTTGTCTTCAAAGATCATCAATCTCAATAATCTAGTTCATCATGCTTTCATAGTGGTTGATTTTATCATCATCCTCTAGTTTCTACATGAATTGGTAGGTGGGAAACTATAAATTCATAGGCAAAACTACTTGAGCTCCATAAACAAGCTCAAAATGGATTCTACCTATATCTCTCTTAGGCATAATCCATTAGCCCAAAAGGAAAACTTTAGATGTTCAACCCACTTCTTCTTATTTACTTTTAAATTTTACCTAATGATCTTGAGTAAGTTCTTGTTACTTGATTTTTGCTTGCCCATTCCCTTGAAAATTTTAATTGGAAGCATAGGTCAACTCAATCTCATAGTCTTTACACAATGCCACAAAAGGTTTGGATTTGAAGCTCATGACATTGTTAGTTTTTATTTGGATAGGTACACCAAATCTAAAAGTAATCTAATTTAACAAAAATCCATAACTACTTGGTGTGTTTCTTTCTTTGTAGGGACTGCCTCAACCCATTTCATGAATTAGTCAGTTGTAACTAGTATCAACCTATGTACAACACTTGATGAATCAATAATATTCCAATGAAATGCATTCTCCATTATCTATATGGGCCTTTAATAATCATAAGCTACAAGGGAATATAATATAAAGCTTTCATCTTCCCAACAAAACACTGACATTTATCACATTTTCTAACTATTTGAGCAACATCCTTAAATAATGATGGCCACCAATAACCAACTCTCAAAATTTTATGAGCTATAACTTTAGGTGAAAAATGACCATCACAAACTCCACTATAGAATTCCTCAATTAGGTCAGTAGTATGTTCTTATAGCATGCATCTTAGGATAACCCCATCTAAATTATTCCATGTTAGTCCATTCTTAGTCAAGAGGTATTTTTGGGACACAAGATTAAGAGTTCTTTGATTATTATCTAGGTCAGGGGATAAATCAGATTTTTCAAGTAGTAAAAAAGGTCTCTATACCATGGAGATATGTTAAACTGACTCAAAGAATCATCAACATTAAAAACATCAATGTTTACCTCAATAACTTGAAAATTGGTCTTAGTCATAAGCTTGGCTACATCTATCCCTCTTACTAACTTGGTGGTCTAGATATCCATGTCATATTATTTTAACTTTTTGACCCAGCTACATCTCTTGTTGGATAATTTAGTCTAAATTAAAATGTCCTTCGTCATGATTTGTAGGATGTGGGAAATCATCTTTGAACTTAAAATATATGGCCCAAATGTTTTAACAACCTTAAAAAGAGTGAAATCTTACTTTTCCATGATAGTATAGTTCAGTTCAAGACCTTGCATGGATTTGTTAAATAAATATATGGACTAATCATGACTATCCTTATTCTTTTGTAGCAAAACAACAATAATAATATTGTATGATACAAAAGAGAATATCTAGAATGGCTTTGTGTAATCAGGATTGGAAAAACAAGGCTCTAAATTTAAATCTCTCTTGATGTCACTAAATGCTTGCATGGCCTTCTCCCATTTGATGGTCTAGTCATTCTTTAGCATGAAATTAATAGGTAGAGTAATCTCTACAAAATTGGACACAAACCTCCTTACAAAGTTAATTTGTCTAAAGAAAGATTGAATTCATTTATTATACTATAGGATATGCACTTTTTTAATGGATTCAACCCTTTTGAGGTCAATCATGATACTACTTTGGACACTATATGTCCTATAAACTTGGCTTTTTATACTCTAAAGTGTAACTTCTTGGGATTAAGTGAAATGTCAAACTCCCTACATCTGATCAACACCTTTCTTAGATGTTCCAAATTCTCTTCTCTAGTCTTAGAGTACATAGTATTGGCATCCTAATATACAACAATTAATGTCTTAATTATCTTTGAAAAAGTGATGTCCATAGCTCACTATAACATTTCACCAACATTAATTAACTTGAAAGGCATCCTCATATATACATATGTGCCTTAAGGCATAATGAATGTAGTCTTGGATCTCTCACATTACTTTAACACAACTTGGTTATACCCTAAAAATTTGACTAATATGGACAACATCTCTAATCTAGTAACACTTTGTAGTAGGTTATCCATATTGGGTAGGGGATAATTATCTTTTAAAGAATCTTTGTTCATATTTTTGAAATCCACACACAAGCATATGTTACCATTTTTATTTCTTATAGGGACTAAATTTTTAACCCATGACAAATACCTAATGGGTTGAATGATACCACCATCCCTTAGCCCTTTAATTCATCCCACATCTTGGTGTCTAATATGGGGTTAATGAGTCTCTATTTTTGCCTAAAAGGTTTATTATCAGGCTATAGTGAGATGACATGCTATAACAAATATTCCTTATATGCTTTCAACTCAGAATAAAACCATGCTAGACAATCTTGGTACTTTCTTAGCATCTATATGTAAGATTTTCCTTCTATTACACTCCAGTTAATACCCAACTAAACCTTTCTTATATTCTCATGAGAACCCAAGTTACACTCAGTCACGTCTTTTGAAATAAATGAGTCTCTTAACTTGATTCTATTTTCTCCATCAAAAGACACTTCTAAATTGACCAATCCTCTTAGGAGACTATTTATCTTTAGCTGAATAATGTCCTTCCTAAACAAGGTCTCCTTCCCATCACTAACCTAAACCTTATATCCCAAGTCTATGAGCTGAGCATGGAACTCAACTTCATAATTCATAAACCTCTTAATATGTTCATCATCATCAAACACCTTCTAATATTGAACATTGTCTTAGATTGAAGGCTTGGCAAACACCTCCACCTGATACTAAAAATGAGGGCTCATATTTTTCAATATCAAAATAATTTCCTAACACTTCAAGTTTGTCAGATTCTTCATTGAAACTTATATCATGATAAAAAAATATTGAATGTATCAAAAAATTCAAGAAAATCACAAACAACATTCTAATGTTATTTCAACCATTTTTTTTTGTGGCAAAATCACTATGGCCTTGCTTCATCACTATCTCAGAATCACTCTTGACAATCAAAAATTTAATTCCATATTCATAGGAAATCCTTAAACCAAGCAAGAGTGCCTCATACTCAATAGTATTTTTCATGCACTCAAAATAAAGATGAAAATAAAACATAAATCACATGTAGCATCTTTAAATCTCTATAAAGTATGACCATCTTACCATCCAAAGGAATGGTGGCATAGGAAAAGTCTATATGCACACTTCCACCCATGTTAGCAACCCATTATGTGATAGTAGAATTCCTTACTTAGGTGGGCTATCTACAACTACAACATCCATATTCAAATACTTTCCTAGATGCACTATCAACTGTACCACCAACCCCTTAACTTGTCTAACAACTATAACCTCTCATGAGTCCATGGCATAACACTTATTAGAGGTTGATGTAATATTCACTCCAAGCTCATTTAAAATGCCTAAGGTAACACATTATAAGAAGATCCATAATCAAACATGTTATTTTGGATAATTAGACCATTGATCAGTAGGGTTATATAAAATGGATTCACATTTAGCTAACTTTCCACAAGTGTAGTACATAAATAAACCTCTAGAGTGGGTTCAAAAACCTCTTATGATTCTTCATATTCTTCTCAAGTGCTTAGGGTAACTCAATTTAATTCATAACTGACCTTTAACCAAATTCTAAATATTCAAAGTCCTTCTTACGTTCAAGTATTTTTAATAGTTGAACAAGTAGCACAGTGATTTTTATTTGACTCAACACTTGGGCCATATCACACACACTATATTAAGGAAGAGGTGTATTTGGTGGAAGGGTAACAAATCCTTCAGTCGGAATATAGTCACTTAAAGTCTGAAGTGGAGTAGGCTAGGGTGGAATTGAATCTTTAAAAACAACCTTTAAAGGTGGATTTTGATTAAACTAATTATCATCCTTAGCGATACTAGACATTATGGGTGTTCTCTTACTCTTAGTAGGAATACCTATAGGCTTAGTATCTTAGGTCATGGGTGTTATCCTAAAATATTTTATGATTATTTTAGATTTATTTTATTCCTTTATTACATTCCTTACCTTTGGATTTATAGGGGTAGTATCCTAATAAGCATCACCTAGTTGCCTACTTCTCAAGTTGTATTCCTTCTTTTGCATAGATAATACATTAATTAGAAACTAATTGACCTCAACTGATGGAATTCCCTCTAGATATTTCTTAATCATCATAGACCTTAAGAGATCAAAATCATGAATGGTAAATTCATATACTTATGCTGTATTAACATCAAAATCAAAGTCAAAAATTGGGGCACTCTCCATTTAGACCGCACTCTAAAATTGATCAATTGTAGTATCATTCAACATTTTCATAGAGGTAGTTGATTCACTTTGAGGACTTTGACAATCAAACATAAAAATTTCATATTCAGATGATGCATATTAAATTTCATCTAGATCTTCATCAACTTGTTCATCAATATCACATGAAGGGCATAAAAGGAAGCACTTGTCACACCAATCATTGTCTAAATTATAATTCACAACATTTACCTTGGCATTTAAAGGATTAGGCACCTCCTTTCCAAACCCTCTATTCTAATTTCTATCCATCCTTTTTTCACATGTAGGCCTCTTCCTTCTATTATTGTCTTGATGGTGGAAAATAGGCATTCCTTATTCTTGATTCAAATTTGGAGCTTTTTCATAGTTGGTAGACATATGAGGGAATCCCTTTTCAACTCTATCCAACTTATACGACATTTATTTAATAGCAGAGGCCAAAGTTCTAAAATTTTCCTCCAATTTGGTTGTCTTTATGGGTTGTGTTTTTTCTAGATTAACCTTCACATAAACCCACTTGTTTATGGGTTTTCCCACACCCTTTATGTTGTTATCAATTTTTATGGCCATATTAAAAGTCAATCATAGGTTTATGGGAGCCATGTCCCTCAATTATTATGTAACCTTCTTAACAAAAGCATCATAGTATTTTATCAAGCACGATGTATCACTAGGCTTAATGTTTTTGGGCAACTACATCATAGTATTTTTGAACTGGGCGTTGAAGTCTTGAACACACTCATTAGGATTTTTGTTGATATTTTAAAATTCAACCAAGAGACACCTTAGATAAATTATAAATCCATACTAAATTCTAAAAACATTCTGCATCTCTTTCCATGAATCAATGCATCCAATGGGAAGGGAATTGAACCATGCATGAGCATCTTCCTCTAGCATGTGCACAAACTACTTAATGCACACATCCTCATACTCAACCTCATTATCTTTAATGATATTTTTGAAGACCCTAAGATGTTGATCATTTCTCATTGCATTGTTCCCTTGTAATTATGGGAGGCATTTCCTAACTTCATTTGGGACTTCATTAGGATAGCCTTCTATTTCATCAAAATTGATATGTCTAAATTTGGGAACATGGAATGTAGGATGTACATTCTCATCTTAGTCCTTATTCCTCATAATTATTTTAATGAGAGGTTAAATAAAAAATGGAAAAGTATATGAGGGGGTGAATGAGGTGGTCTTGGTGGATCAAACTTGGGAGGGGATTCAACTGGTTGAGAAGGCACTAGCTAATACATAAGACTATATGTTTTAAAATTAGTAGAAGAGTTGTGATAGCCCTCAATAATGGGGGATTCAACAAAGATTTAAATATTATCAGGATCTTGATGGTCTTTAGTAGCTAAACTTTTCCCTTCAATAGGCCTCTAGACTTATCATGTTCTTCTTTGAGGAATACTTAAGGATGGAACAAGTTTCTTAGACAGGTCACCTTTGAAATATGATCTCAATCCTTCTAACTTTGCAAATAATAAAATACTCAAAGCTAAAATTTAGTATAATATTTAGAATAGGCACCAATCTTTCTTGGAACTAGAAATTAAAATCTGAGTCACCACTAAAATCAAACTTCTAGAATATAATAGTTAACAAACTATTGTGATACATGCTAAGAATAAACTTTGCCAAAATTAATGATGAGATAATAGCATAAAGACACTAAAATTTTTAGAATAATGTTTTATAAAAGTTAAAACACATTTCAACATGTAATGTTAACATTTATTTACAATAAATACAATATAAGTAAAATTATCAAACCTTAAAACTTCCTGGCATGTCCTCAGTGGAGTGAAGTAATGTTGATAGCCAATATAATCAGATCATTATAGTAACACTATAAAGCTTCACAAGATGAAATACTCATGGCTCTTTTCATGAATTCTTGGTAAGACAAGTGGCCAAAAGTTTAGTTTATTCCTTGACAATGATTCCATATGAGTGTGATGATGTTGATGAACCAAATATAATCTATTCAATACAAATATAGGCAAATAACTTTAAAAATGATAGTAGCTCTCGACAAGAGTCCCCAACAACACAAGTGCCACTAGTGTCTTTATCCTTAGTAATAGAGACAAAAAAGTGTTGGTTCCTAGTTGTATACCTCATACACTTGGCTTTGCACACTTGAAAGAAAATGGTAAGCAATGATGGAAAACCCACTAGTATGTCATTATAGCCGAGGAAGGGTTTGGCATTAAGATTAGATCAAATGCAAAAACTGATTCAGAGGCACCTACAGAGGGTATGGTTAACTCCTTACTACTTTTGGCTCTACTTGAACCAAGATGAGAGGACCTATGGGATCGCTTTCTCACATGGAGGTATTTTGAAATTTAATCTCTATGGGGATTCTTGGCACAAGGAACAAATATGATTAGAGAATAAACAAGTTTGTGCACTTCACACATGAAGGGTTGTAACATGAAATTCACAAATACTCTAAGTCATACACAAGCTACTAAAGATAGATGGAAAAGATATTGCAATCTTCATTCTATAGATTATTCAACAATAGGGGTCAAATAAGAGAATGTAATGCTAGACTTTAAAGGCACAAACTATAAAAACATTTAAAATATGTGAGATCTTATGCATTTTAAAGGAAAATAACACTTATAGTATATAATGGGTGTATTATTTGTAGAGTAGGATAGATTATGATAAGTTAGATAATTATAAAATGGAGGGTGGCATGCTAGTGGTTTCTAAATAGTAAGGTGTCTATCAGTATTTCATGACAATGTTTCGTAATAAAGATGCATAAAAAAATTCAAATGCAAGATAATGGTAAACACTAAATGATCCCTGAAACCCTAAAACATACACTAAAACTAGAATCTCAAATACTTTATCCTAATAAATTCATGAAACCAAGGTTCCCTTAAAAGGTATTAAACAACACATTTCCAAACATAACTATATAAAGGTATTTATAAACTAGGTACATGCTCATAATGACAACTAGTAATGAATACAAACCCAAATATCCAATCAACATAACTTGTAAAACATATTACTATATTTCATTAATAGGATATAATAAATAGCCATAAATATTTTCTATTTACTTGAAAATAAATATTACAAACATCAACACTTCAAAATGTTGCCATGGGGACAAGTATAGTGAGATTACTCTTTTAACAAGGGACTCAAACATGCTCTCAAAACTTGTTAATGGACGTAAAGATGCAACCACCTTAGTAAGGAAGACAAGATATACATACAACATTTGTTCCTAATTTTTTTTGTAAAACCTAAAATTAGAGAAAATAGATGCCTAAAATAATGACCTACCACAACCAATAGCCAACCATAACTTGAAATAGAAGGCAAGCCTTCTATTTATACATTTTAAAATTTGGAACTATGGGTCACAACATTCAAAATTACAAATCAAAATTTCAAATCCACTAAGATTATTTTATCTAGAAAATATTCCTTTACCATGCCTAAAATCTTCATCCATTTATAAGAAAATCATGGCTCTATCTACCTCTATAGGGAATGATGAAGATATGTAACAAACTCTTTGATCTATTGGCTAGAAATATTGTCAAACAAGCTAGATGGAGAATATTCATGGTATAGGGCTGAATAATTTTTTTATTTATGTGGTATTACCTAAAGATGCCCTAAACCACTTGCTTGCATAACTAGAACCTTCTAGACAACTCTTATTCCTCTTTGCACACCATGGAAAAACCTACTTTTGCAATGATTTGTTAGGAAAATTCTAGATCCATGGTTCTTTGAGAGATATTCTTTGGAGTGGCCCACCTTAGATTTGTAGACCTATAATATTTCTCCCATAGAGGAGCTAGGGCAAGCAAAATAGTAAAAAATGAAGACTTAAGTCATTTTCAACCTTTTTACCTTTTAGCTCCAATTTGTTTTTCACATTTTTCATTTTGAAAATTCACCTTTTTCATATCTAGCCTTTTATGTCTCACTCATATTATTTAATTCAAAAATAAAATAGTTTTAAATTTTGATTTAAGTGGGTAAATCTTAGTCCATTTCACAAATTTTCCATGTCAACTAGCTGTTAATGGTGAAAGTTCTACCAACTAGCTTGCATAGGGTCATATTATTTATATGACATGTATGCCAAAGCAACAACACCATATCACTCAGTTCACCAGTATCCTTGTTTTACACTAGCCTCAACATCATGTGTCTCCCTATGTAGTTGAACTTTGGTTAAATGTACATGATCATCTTACATCATGAAATTTGCTCATCTGAGCAAATGCAAACCATAGATCTATGTCTAGCTCATTGTAGTCATGACACATGTCACTACCATGTTCAACATGTAACCTTTGAAAAATCCATCTTGGTTTTCTTTATTAAATATATGTGCATGAATTGATGTCGACCATTGATCTTTATCTAAAAGATCAAACATTATTGGCTGGTAGCGATCTTTGGCCTTGAGGTCATGCCACTTAGTAGCCTCATGGGTTTTTTGCATCATACTCTATTAGCCCTATCAGACTAATGTGATCTTTCTAAGTGGAAGGATCACATTAATTCTATGATTCACTAAAAATTCTTGACTTAATATGCATTATGGATCAAATTATGTACACTTAAACACGTACCATCGATCTATGGAAACATGCTTGATATTTAGCCTATGAACATGTATTTTATGTTCAATTATACCCTCATGACATTATATATTTTTATCTAGTCAAACATTCATTATCAGATTGCAATCCATGGGGTGGAGCATCATTATATACTACCTTCACTTGGCCCCTAGGATGTGCCACTTGGTAGCTCCGTATGCTTCCTGTGAACCTTGTGAGTAGTCTCTATTTCTTTAAGCATCAATGCACCATGTGGTAGCATCTCATGCTCCTATTTGAAAATAAATAGCTACTTCATAGGGATAAATTTGATGCTTATTCAACCATCATGGAACATTTTAATCCCAATGGATTAAGATTCACATCTATACACTTTTGAAAAGATGTTTGTGAGACCATCATACCTAAAATTTAGGTAAATTTCTTTGGGACTTTTCTTATCGGATCTTATGTCTTCGACATTCCTATTTCAGGATTTTGGTCTTTAGAAGAATTTTTTTGGGCCTTTTATCTTCAAATTCTCTATCTTTGACACAATTGTCTCATAACAATTCTTTTCAATAATTTGTCTTAAACATTTTTGCTCCACAATAATCCTTTTAGGAATTCTATCAAGATAATTATCTTAGACAAAATGTCTAAGATAATTTTCTCAAAGGATTTTGGCTTCACACTTTTCCCAAGAGATTTGAACTTTATCAAACTTTTTTCATGGGAAATATACTCAAAATAATTTGGCCTTTAGATTTTTGCATTCATCAGAATAATTATTTTAGACATTTTATCCAAAATAATTTCCTCGAATAAATTGGTCTTTTTCACTTTTGTCGAAGGAATTAGACTTATGGTTTTCACCAAAATAAAAGACTTTTATCAAGATTTTTACCATGGAAAAAATTCCCAAAGGGTAAGTTCCCTTCAAAAATTTTACTTTATGTAAAATTTTCAAAACAAATAAGGACTTGACGTCTTTTCCAAAGGATTTTGGACTTTTTTCACTTTTGTTGAAGGAATGAGTTTTTTCAGGCTTTTTGCAATGAGAAAAATTCTCAAAGGATAAGTAACCTTCAGCCCTTTTGCTATGGACAAAATGTCATGAAAAATTCCTTTAGGCTTATTGTACAAAACATTTTAGCTGAAATAAAATAAAACTTTGTATTTATATTAGGCTTTTTACGTAGGTAAAATTCCCAAACGGTAAGTTCCCTTCAGACCTTTTACCATAGACAAAAAGTCCAAAATAAATAATACTTTTCACCTTTTTTAAATAAATTATTTTTATTTTATTTTTGTGTGGGAAAATGTGTGAAGTGTAAGTGCCCTTCAAACTTTTTATCATGGACAAAAAGTCCAAAATAAATGACCGTTTATATTTTTTGTGAAACACTTAGACTGGTGCAAAACAAGACATTCAATTCCTTCAAACCTTTTGTAGTGGACAAAATTTATAATGGAAATAAGTCTTCAAAGTTTTTGTCCAAGACAAAATACCTGAAGACCTATTTTTGTTGGTACATTATGTTCATGAAAAAATCCCAAAAAATTCTAAGGGAAAGACACATTCACAAAGAAAAGACTAGATAAGGACTTAACCAATTTTCACATGAACTTTACCTTTCAAAGGAACACTTGGAGATGGAAGCTGGGATAAGGACATAGTCATTCACACTTGACAAGGGCCCAATTTATTTATTACAATTTTGGGCATTAACACATGGTGTTAAAAGCTACACTTAAAATAGGCATATACTAGGACTCTTGGCTAAATCCGGCACCAAAATCTAGACTTGAAATAAAGGGGTATTTAATCAAATAAATTTGGAATACTTTGGTATAAACTAAACAATTGATTTCAGACATGAACTTGATCAAACTTGTATGAAGCACAAACAAAATGAACTTTTTCTCCCAAATAATGATACAAATAAATAGTTTTCAAATTTGGGTAATAAATTAACCTAAGTTATGAAACCAAAAGAGAAGGATCAATATCTAAGCCCTAATTAGACAAGGCCTAAAAAAAATCAATGAATGTTTTCATGTAAACTTGTCAAAGTTATTTAAAAACTCAACTTAGGAAAAACTAGGCTTTTTGAACAAATAAGCTAGATAGAATTAAATGGCATAATGACACTTGACAAAGACCATAAAGGCATACATGGTCTAGTTTCAAATGTGAAACTTGGACACAAGGTAAGATGAGTCTATGGAATAATTTGACCAGTGTAATGATGTTACCACTCTCTTAAGATATAAATAATGGTTTGTTTCAAGGATTTATAAGGAATAAACTTGAAATGATTTGGGCAACATAACATTACCCATTTCAATAAAGTGACACACACAATATTTTTTACATAAATTTTAAGGAAAAAATCATGTTTTCAAATGGATGACATAATGCCTCCTAAAATAATGGATTAGTGTGGACACAAGACTCATTTTGACATGGGAAGATAAACAAAGTTTTAGACTCAAAGACTAAGTAATAAAAGAATAAATGACATAACATATAAATGTAACTTCTTAAATCTTTAAAAGGTTGGTTGAATGGGCTTGACTAAAACTATAGTTTTCAAACATCTAAATTGATCCCAAGTGTGATTAACACTAGAGAAGCATCATGTTAATTGAGTTCATACTAGTTAACTTACTATGCAAGGGTCTATTATTTTACATAGTAATTCCATCCATATACTACTTATTTGAATCCCCTAGTTAACTAGACCTAACTTAAGCCTTCATTATGAAAGAAGAGGTTAGTTTCTCAACCCCTTAGATCTCATAGTATGTGTACTCTAATTTTTATACCCCACCATGGAGCAAGGTTGAAACAATGTTGGGAGATGAAACTTTAGGTCAAAGCTTCTCTAAAGAAATCATGAACAAGCTATGAAATCCCCTTCATAAGCCAAATTTCATGAAAATAAAAATAAGTGAAAATACTTTAGGGTTACTTTTACATCACTAAAACCATGCAAGTTTTGGGGAGAGCTTACACAACATTCTTTCCATGCCTTAGACTAGGCACAAATTACAAATGAAAAGGCACTTTTGGTCACCCAAGTTCCCTATAATGGATGGGGGGAGATCATACATGCACTCTTCATTTTGCATAAATAAACAAATAAGTATTAAATAATTTCAATAAATCATAATTTAAGTGTTAATTTATTGCACCAAATTGAGATGTTTTATTAATGTTATTTAGCCCCTTTGATTATTTGAAAATTTTGTAAGAATTTTCAAAAAACCACTTAAGTAAAAGCACCTATGTTCATTTTAAGCACTAAAAATCAAATGTTCAAGATTTAATAAATTCATTTTAGGCACCAAAATGAAGTGTTTAATATTTAACAATTCTAGGATATTTTTATGTACTAAAAATCAAATGATCAAGATTTTAACAAATTTGTTTTAGCACCAAAAGGAAGTGTGAATGACTTAGCTAAATTCATTTTAAACACCCAAAACTAAAATTTCAAATTCATTCTCTAATCCCATCTTAGACCTACAAGGGTTAGAGAGTTTTTTCATGCTTTGAATCACTTTCAATGATGAGCAAACAAACTTCCAAAACATATCTCTCGAGTTTCTTATTTTAAAAACATAGACCAATATTAGTCACCTATTACTACTATTGATTATCAGAGAACTGATGCCATTTGGTGATAACTGATATTAGTAAATAAAGACTAAGATAAATTGTATTTAAACTTTAAGGTAAAACAAACATGAGGTAAAAAGGTTAGTTAGCTCAAATTTAGATAAAAAACTTGCAAAGAGATGATTAGACAGGGACTATAAAAATCAATGAAACCAACAAATAATGATTAGGAATGATAGAAAGATTCAAAATACAAGATTTGTAAACCATGTTTTCCTCTACACCTTGAATAATGACGGTCACCTAGAACCAAGATTGGTTAAGTATAACTAATGATGGTTTGGGAGAACTGATATAAATTATGCCTTATCGATGTTGGTCTCTGTATATATCTGAGTTAGCTCAAAAATTAAAAATATGGAAAAAAAGTTAAAACTAAAATTTTGAATATATTCAAGCATTCATTTAGTAGTTTATGAGTTTCATCTTAGTCTCCTTAGTACATGGGGTGCTTAGATTCCCACTAGGTGTGCCATTTGTGATCAAGGAATTTGAGAAAGAGGAGGTTAGACCAAGTGTTAGTTTCACAAAATAATGAAATCAACACACTAACATGTATAAAATCTATAGGCCTATATCATATGGGGAGAACAATGAACAAAACCAATTGAAAAACATAACTAAAATGCAAATAATGACAAATTCTTTACCTTCCTTAAATTCTTCAAAATATTTATTGTGTGGCTTTCTTAGATTGTGCTCAAAGAGTCTTTGGTAATAGAACTTGGATATCTATTTCTCTCATTGGAACCATGTATTGTGGCTTGATGTTGGATTTATCTTATTAATTTGGAATTATAATACTATATATTTAAATCATATACTAAAATTTGCATTATAACTTTACTATGTTCCAATATCTCTAAATGAAGAGGCAAATGCTTGTATTTATAAGCTTAGAAACTAACCCCAAATCAAAGTGAGTTAGATTGTAGTTTAAATATGAAATGATTTCAAACCTAACATAAGTGAGTTAATTAACCCCATTAGAGTTAAAATGTGTCAAAACCTGATGACTTTTAATGAATAGGCATGGATGAGATATTTTAGGATATTTTTAAAGGCTTGACAACTCACAAAAGGTAATCATGAAAACCTAGGATATTCTTGATATTTGAATTTCCTTTTTTAGAATTTCATCAATTTTTCATGGATAATTCAACTAGGAATTTAATTTGGTTTTGAATTTTAATTAATTATGTTTAGGATTTTAGTATTTCCAAGCTTTGATTTAATTTCATGTGTGCACTTGCCCCATTAAATAGGTCTATAGGCCAAATTGCATGTTTCTATGCCACATGATGAATAGAGATGAATCTGTGAGAATTTTTTGTTTCTTAGATAGAATAACCTAATTTGGGATGTCTAAATGAGATTCTAGCCTTTGACGATTGATACATAAGCAAATTTGGGAAATTTAATGATTATTATGCTTAATTTGAAAATGTTGGTAGTAATCTATATAAGTCTAGTTGAATCCATTCGTGTCTAATTTTAGGTGTATAATCCTACCCTTTAGAGTGTTTGAAATCTCATTGATGGACCATTGTCAACCCCTTGAACTTATTCAATTGCCTTTCTCTTTGACCTTATGTTTGCATCTATATGACTTGAGTCTTTGATTAATTGTCATTGATAATTCATAGAAAATGAGTCTTATTTATTCCAATTTACTAAATTAGACCCCATTTGATTATTCTCTCCATTTTTCTCTCCTCCATTAGGTAGCTCATCTTGAGTCATGGTTGGCATTATTCCCAAATTTGCCATGAAGGCTTGATTGAAGGACTCATTGGCATTGGTAAATGGATCATGATATTAATACCATAAAAGTTGACCCTTGTTTTCTTGAGAAAGGTTATTTTGATTAAGCAGTAATGTTTTTGAGGTGGAGGGAGCATTGAGATTATAACCATTATATTATGTTTCTTGAACTAGTTATCCTTGAACTTTAAGATGACCTTAAAAGGATGTTCTATTACCTTGATAGTCTGGATAGGACTAACTATGTTGATAGTGTATTTGGAAAGGTATCCCTTGTCATTATTATATAATCCTCTTAAGACCTAAAATATTTTACTCAAAAGCCTTCACTCTTTATGCCTCATTAAATTTACTTGACTGACTAGGGGTAACTAGCTTATGTTTTAGTGTGGGGATAGGAGCAACAATAGGTGTAGGGGTTTGTAAATTAGGGAATAGAGGAATAAGGGGTTTTGGGGAAATATTTATAGCCTGAATCAAATAGTTCTTATCCCTAATGGCCACTTCATAGGCATTAGGTAATGTGTTCCCTCCTATATATTATACCATCATAGAAATATCATTGTTAAAACACCTAAGATAATAAAAGAAATCATGAATTAGGTCTTACCAAGATTTGTATCCTATCTCATGTCTTTTAAAACCTTGTGTTGAAGTCTTGAATAACTTCTTGAGGTGTTGTCCTTATTTTGATCAGCTACTTATTCAATGACAAGTTGTCACTCTTATCCTCAAACCTTTTCCTCAAAGCATTACCCAACTCATCCCATGTGGTGATAGATTCAAGAGCCAAAGCACCATAACAATCAAGTGATTTCCCCTTGAAAGAGATAGCCAAAAATGTAATATCTATATTCTCCTCAATGATGTGATGTATATTTCAAAATTTGGCAATGTTCCTAATGTGTTCAATAGGGGTAATGCAAGTTTTAACTATATATGAAGGGACAATTTTGAGGGATGATATGACAATGTCATCATAATTTGAAAGAATTAGAGGACTATATCCACTATAATCAATAAAAGGTAGGTTCATTTCCATGATATATTTAGTATTTTTCAAGAGTGGGCTAATAAAAAACTTTCTTATAGGTCTATGAGCAAGGTATGATCTCCTTGGGTAAGGATGGGTGTTAGAAAACCTATATGCTTTGATTTAATAATAAGGAATCTCTTGGAAATAAAAATGAATGAATCTAGTATGATATCTTGTGTTTACCTTAGGCATGAAACAATGCACTAGTTTGCGACCAAGAGTCAATTGCTGGAGTCATCAGATATTGTAGGAAGTAGACTATTAGAGCCTCTTTATCATCAAAACAAACATCCACCTTGAACAACCTTATTTTACCACAAGTCCCACTAAGTGTGCTTGTTGACAATTTTTTTGTCTTGTAAACCAAAATTGAGCACCCCCTCCTTTTCTTTACACAGGTCATCCAATCCATGTTTCGCTAGATCATCCCTTTTCTACCTTGTGTAAAGGATTTTATATGCTAGACCTTTCTAATGAAAAAGCCAAGTGTTTTTTCATTTCACTTATTCTATTGCAAATCAAGTTTGTTCAGGTGCATTACCTATCTACTTTTATAAGTAGAAGCGATTGAAGGTCTCAAAATGGTCTAAGGAAATTTACAAAAGGCAATGGATTTCCATTAGAGGTCATTTTGATGGCTTGAAGGACATTTCCAAAAAGTCTAAAGGGTAAGTACCCTTTTAAATGGTACCTTGAGAAAGGTGAAGACCATTTCAGAAAGCCTAAAGGGCACTTTTGGATGAAAGAAACCCTTGCAGAGGGAAACTAGCTAAAGGAGACAAATTTCAAAGTCTTGAAGGGCATGCACCATTTGGGAAAAGAAGAAAATCAAAAGAAAGAATTCCTTTAGACAAAATTTCTAAAGGATTCCTTCAAACATTTTTTTTTAAGGAAAGCACGGTAAAAGGCCCAATAAGTCAAAAATAAAGAAAACAAAAGGCCAAGGCAAAGGAGAAGTCAAAGGAAGGAGACAAAAAATGAGAAAAGACAAAGCAAAAAGGATAAAACAAGGAATATTTCTAGCTACTGACAAAGACAAAAGATAGAATCAATGATGACTCAGACCAAGACAAGTGGCATAGATGACTCATCAAGGATAATTAATACATTTGGTGAAATATAAAATAGATAGGTTTTCAAACTATAGAGGAGAGTAGCCCATATTTTTGTGCTTCACCATTAATGCATAGCTATTGGTGCCCAACATTGAGAAGAGCATGGTCTAATCAACATAATTTGGGGATGCCTTTGTCAATTGCTAGGAGCATCCTATGCTTTTGTAGGCCCAAGACAACAAGGGTAGAGACTTGGGCATTTACAGTATGGCTCTCCCATACACAATTGGAAGAATACAATAGTAGTATGGGCTTGTGGTCTCTACAAAAGTGTTTAACTCAGCATGGGTTTCCATCCCTTGAGTTTTCAACTATCTATTTCCAAGTTCTTTATATATTTGTAACTTCTCATTGGAGAAAAATTATTTTATCTTGTATGGTGAAGCCTTAAAGGAATTTACCTTGAATTAAAAGAAGCATTTTTACCTTCATTTGAGCTTGCAATTTTGCATATGTCTATGGTTTTATCTTATGTTAAGTCATTTCCTTTTCATGATTTCATAAGTTTATGCCAACATATCTAGTGTATTGTGAGATCTTCTCTTGCAGGTCAACAAGAAGTGTCCAGCTCAGAGTATAGGCACATGTGAATAGGCTATCCATAGTGTGTCTTAGAACACCTTTGGTAGTTCTTCCTCCCTATATTTCTATAGGATCCGTTATTGGAACACTAATGCAAGAAAGGTTCTCATTTTAATGAAGTGTATAATTAATTCTCTTTGGTGTAAAGTGTATGTCAAAGCTGAGTAGACCAACCATTTTGGTGCATCACTACATTATTTTAGCTTAGAATTTTAGTATTTATCTCCCTTTTCATCCCCCCCCCCATTGTTAGCAGTAGGAAATCTAGGGCCTCAAGGTGCATCAAGGGGATCTATCCCCTAATATAGAGATTCATCCCTCATGTTTGTAACCCATAGTAAGAGGAATGTCTCTATTGTGCCATGTGGAGGAATAGAGCTAAGCCTCCCTTCAGAGGGTATAATACACTACATCAAAAAAAATTGGAATGCATGGTGGGACAAATTTCTATGTCCTAAAAATTTTAGGATTGGTATTGGTCTTGATATTGTTAAGAAATACAAAAGAAGGATCTATATTCAACACTTGGTGACTCTATTTAGGAACTTATTCTCTAGTTAATTATTAGCCTAGCATCCTATGCCGAAGTTCACTACAAGATATTCTTTCAGGGTTGTCCCTTTTGAATTTGTTGAGTTACCTTTAAACTCAATGAAAAGGCTGAGGTTTGCAAATACCCACCCTTACATAATAATTTATTTTCCTAAACTAGCCATAAAATATACCTACTTAAGGAGACCTCAGTTAAATCCTTTCAAAACCATGACAACCCTTAAGGCTTTCTCTTTTGTGGCTTTCAATGATCAAAATCCTTTGAACCTTCAGCAATATGACCCAATTCTAGGGATAGCTCTCAAAATTATTCATCCCATTAGTAGAGAGGGCCCAATCACTATTGTTGAGCATATTAGAAACATAGACAACCTTTGCAACATCCATAATATCACTAAAGAAAATGTAGCCATTAGATTGTTATATCCTTGTCCTTTAAAGGGAAAGTTCTGGACTGGTATGAGACCTTGCCTATGAACTCAGTTGGCTCATGAAATGAGTTAGGGACCCTCTTGACCAATAGGTTTGGGGAAAAAAGTGACCATTTGTCTCCAATTGAGTAGTTAATCACCATGAAGAGAGTCCCACATGAGTTTATGCAAGATTTTAACACTAGGTTCCAAAAGACTTAGGATAGAATCCCAATTCTTGTGAGGCTAACCCTAATCTATGCTTTCCTTTACTACTTGAAGGCCCTAAATAGTGACATTGTTATCATTATATAGTCCATTGGTGGAAACACATTGCTTGTTGCTTATGAGATAGCCATAGCTACTAAAAATTGCCTTGTTCAAGTAGGAAAGATAGATCTTAGACCTCATATGCCACTCTTTCTTGATTTACATCCCTCATTCTAGCCTATTATGCCCACTCTAGCTCCTCTAGCTAATCAAGAGTAGTTGACTGCTACCCCTATAAATGACATCCATGAAGTTAATAGCCTACTATAGAGTGTTGCCAATGAGTTAGTTTGCCTCAAGAGACAATAAGCTCATAATTATAGGCCAAATCAAGGCTAACAGTAGTTTGGGCAAGCAAATAGGCCTCCCTTATAAAATTATAATCAAGGGTAAGGTAAAATTACACATGTCAAACCTTATCAAAGCTATAATCTAAAAGCCCCTTCATCTTCCAAGGCTCTTGTCGCCACTCAAAATAATTTGGTGTAGGAGCAACCCAATTATCCACTCTTGGAGCATGGCCAAGAATAGGTTGCTTATGCTAGTCAGATACCAAATAAAATCATGACCACACAAGGTGATCAAGTAGCCCAATTCTCAAATTTTGAGATGTCAACACAACTTGGGATGGACAACAAGCAGGCTCGATATGATTCCACTCTTATGAATCACTTACAAGGAGAGTTCTATGTATTCAACTATGTGGGGAGCACAAGTAATCAACATGTTAGTGTTTCAGCCAACACTAGGTCTAAAAGGATAGCCATTGATGAAGCTCAAGTAGCCACTCAAGAACCTATTATGTCTCTTTCACCATAAACAAATCAAAAGTTTCCCAATTATAGGCCGATAGTTGTAGCTTTAGCTCCTTAAGTTTCACCATAGGTTACCAATGTTCCCAAGGAGAACTCTAAAGGGGGTAATCCTTCAATAAATATAGTGGACCAAATGAAGAAGCTACACATGAACATCTCATTGTGGGATTATTTAACACTACTAGGATAAAAGGATATAATCCAAAAGGAATTGTATAGGCTAGGTGAGTAAGTTGTCCTAACAAGAAATGATAATGTGTTGATAGTAAATGGTGCTCCTCCCATGGGAGGTCAAGCAAAGAAATATGAGAAGGTCCCTTCCTTATGTTTGTCCCTAATTATTAGTGATTTATTGGTCCAAATTTGCATCATTTATAGTGGAGCAATCACCTTAGTTATGCCTAAATGCATAGCTAATAAGCTAGGCTTCAAGTATGAGAAAATGACCAAAGGAGTTCTAAAATTGGATGGATCACTAACTAAGACCTTGGGAGTGGAAAGAGGCTTAAATATAACTCTCCATGCTTGTCTAACCTTCTCAATTCCCCATGATGTGGTAGTGGCAAATGTTCCTCCTTACTTCACTCTTTATTTGTCAAAGGATTTCACATCCAAGATAGGTGGATACTTGGTAGCCAATTGGTCTTACATGGTTTTCAAGACAAAGTATGGAACTAAAGTAAAGATTGAGTTAGAGCCCATCCATAAGGATCACTTGGAGCCATACTCACCCAAATCATTAAATTTGAAATACATGATCATTGATGAAGAAGAGCTCCAAGTGGACCAATCGCCATCATCTTCCATTATAGGAGTTGTTGACATGTTCCTAGATGAATGGGGAAATGATAACTTTGAGCATGATCCCTATAAGTTCATTGAAGAAGCTAGTCTTGGAGTTTATTATATGTATGAGAAATATGATTTCATGCCAAAATTGATGAAGACAAACCAAGAGGATTATGGTTTGTGGTAGCTATTCTTTGATGGATCTAAAAGCAAGTTAGGAGCTGGTAGTGGGGCAATGCTGGTTTCACCTTCAAAGGATAAATACTTTTAAACTTATAGGATTTAGTTCTCCTACACCTATAACATAGTAGAGTATGAGGCCCTTGTTCATGTCTTAGAATGGTCAAAGAAGAAAGGAATCAAAGAATTATAGGTGTTTGGAGATAGTGAGTTGGACTAAGTGATAGGTTAAAGCTTGACCAAGAATTCCTTACTCAAGTATTATAAACACAGAGTGTAGGACCTTGTAGATAACTTCATTGCTTTTAACATCACTTCCATTAAAAGAGAGGAGAACAAGCCTAGAGATAAACTAGTAGCAGTTGGTGCTTTGTTTGATATCCCAATGGGGATGAGACAAAGCAAGAATCAACATCATTTAAAGGTGATTGTGAGGCCCTCCATATTAGACAATGTCACTAATTGGCAAGTGTTTGAAAGTGACTATAAAATAACACTTTTCTTGTAGGAAGAAGCTAATTTTGCTTCTAAAAATTAGTCCAAGCTACAACATCAGTATGATGGGCATATTTTTCAACTAAAGACCAATAGGCTTCTCAAAGGTTTGGTAACTCTTGAGAGCATTTTCAATAAATATGACCAACTAAGGAGAGACAAAACAAGCATACCAATGGAGAAGGAAAATTATGAAAGGGTACAGATCTATAAGGATAAGTTTATTGCACTTGGGAAGGTGTGTACCAATGAAGAAAAACATGCTTTCATTATGTTATGTCAATATTTTTTTGATGGCTTCACTTGAGAGTATAGTGATTTAAAGGGATTTGATCCGAGCTTGGCCCAACACACCATTGAGTTGGAGGAAGGTGTAAAACCCATAAAACAAAATCAAAGGCTAGTAAATCCAAAGATCAATCCTCTCATGAGGAAGGAACTCACCAAACTGATTGAATCTAGGATCATTTTCTGTATCAAACACTCTTCTTGGCTAGCCAATTTGGTCTCTATTAGGAAAAAGAATGGAGAGGTCAAATTGTGTGTGGATTTTAAAGACCTAAATAGAGTCTCACTGAGAGATCACTATCCCCTTCTAAGTATGGAGCAAATTCTTTAGATGGTGATAAGTAGTGAAAGATTCTCTCTCCTAGATGGCTACTCTAAGTACAATCAAATCCTAATACAAGAATGTGACCAATATAATATATCCTTAACCACCAAGTAGGGACCATATGCCTATAGGAAGATTCCATTTAGATTTTCAAATGTTAGAGCTACCTTTCAACATGATATGGATATGGATTTCCAAGGTTTGATCGATGACATTGTGCTAGTTTATCTTGATGATGTGATAGTCTTCTCTAAGGAGGCAAGTGAACATTTGAAGCACCTAAATTAAATATTTGAAAGGTGTAGAGATTTTGGCATATCTCTCAACCCAAATAAATTCATGTGTTCCATCCATGAAGGCAAGTTCTTGGGCCATGTCATTTCAAAATAAGGTCTATCCATTAATCTAGAGAGGGTGCATGCCATCTTACCATTGTCTTTGCCTAAGCACAAAAATGGCCTAAAAATTTTATTTAGTAAAATAAATTTCATTAGGAGATTCATTCCTAACTTTATTGAGCTTGTCAATCCACTAACTTCCATGCTAAGGTAGGACAAAACGTTCACATGGATAGCAAAAAGAAGAGAAATCTTTGAAGGCATCAAGCAAGCTATCACCCAATATCCTACTCTAGCTAGTCCAAACTTAAATAATGACTAAAATTTATACACCTTTGGTAATGAAGAAGTAATCTCTGCTATGCTCACTCAAGCATATGGTGTAAATTTAGATTAACCTCTTGCTTTTCTCAGTAAAGGTTTAGAAAGCTATGAGGTTAGATACATGTATGTTGAGAAGTAGGTGCTTACAGTCATAAAAAGTCTAAAGAAATTCATGAATATGTTGTCTAATATAAACATTCACATCATAGTGCCACATCTTAGTGTAAAATACTTATTTTTGAATCAATACTTGAATGAGAAAAGGGCAGGTTGGATCACCAAAGTAATGGAATATGACATAGAGATTAAGACCACCAAGCTGTTAAGAGGAAGAAGGCCATGTGAACACCTCACTATAAAATTGAAAGAGCTAAAGGAGGATGTTTTGGTACTCCATGATGAACCTATAATATTTATACCTATAGTCATGAAGAGCTGGGCACAAGACATGGTTTGTTTCCTTTCAACTGTGAGTGTCCATAAGGTCTTGATAGGACCAAAAGGAGGTATTTTAGACTCTAATTTCTTCCTTATGTCCTATTTGATGGATTGATATTTAGGAAAGAATTTTTATGGGTGATCTTAAGATGCATTGATTCAAACCAAGTTGACAAGGTACTATTTGAGTTCTATGATGGACCAGCTGGTGGCCACTTTGCTCCCAAGGCCACAACTATAAGGATTATGAGGGATAGTTAATTTTGGCCTAGTTTGTTTAAATGCATTCATGCTTGTGTGAGGAAATGTAAAAAATGTTCCTTCATTGATGGGAAGCAATGGTTGGCTATCATGCCTCTTCATCCTATTTAGGTGGAACAACCATTCATGCAATGGTGTTAGACTTCATAAGGTTGATCAATCCTCCTAGTGTTAGCCACAAGTGGGTTTTGACTACCACAAATTATTTCATAAGGTGGGTAGAGAACATAGCTTTAAAAGAGGCCAATGAGATTATAGTCCTAGACTTCTATGAAGGCATAATGACAAGATTTGGGGTCCCAACCATAATCATTTCATATAATGCATTGGCTTTCTTGGGAATGAAGATAAGTGAGTGGGCATTGACGTATAGCATATATCTTAGCAATTCTTCCAACTACTATCCATAAGGAAATGGGTTGGGTGAGTCCACAAACAAGAATTTGATTAGGATTATAAAAAGGATAATGGAGAAAAATCAAAGGACTTAGCATGCCAAGTTGAAGACAACTCTTTGAGAAGATAGGATCACTCCAAAGAGGGTGATTGAGAATTCACCATACACACTTTTGTATGGAAGGGAATTTATAATTCCTATTTCACTTGAGTTAACAACCTTGGATCTTTCCCATCAGCTATAATTGGTGGATAATGATAGCCTAGAAGTTAGGTATTATGAGATAATGGAGCTTCAAGAAGTGAGAAACCAAGCCATGGATGCCATGACCAACTACTAATAACAAACAAAGAAACATTTTGACAAAAGATCTATACCAAGGAGCTTCTTAGAAGGTGACATCATCTTGAAGTGGGATGAGGACCGAGCCAAGCTTGTAAGGCACATGAAGTTTGATAATTTATGGAGTGGCCCATATGTCATCACCCAATGCAAGAAATACAATGTTTTCCAACTCTCCAAGTTGGATGCTAAAGATATCCTAGTTAATGGGATATATCTTAGGCATTGTTACTAGCTTTCTTTTTTCATGTACATAGTTTCCTTATTTTTCCTCATTTTTCCTAAGTGTTGTTATACATGTGTGTAATGTTTTTATCCTTTGTGTGTGTTTTTTCCTTATTGTTTAGTGTAAAATTATTATTGGTTCATAGGTCCTTACAAAGATATTGTTGACTTTTCCAAGATGCATCTTGACTCCATGCCAAATGGAATTTATGGGTACTAGTCTTCCCAAGCATAGTAGGCATGCTTCCCCTATGAGTTACCAATTATGTTGACTAATTTTTGGTCTTAAAAACCAAAATTTAGCACCCCCTTATTTTATTTACAAAGTTCATCCAATCCATGTTTGGCTAGATCATCCCTCTACTACCTTATGCAAAGGATGTTCTTTGTCAGACCTTTCTAATAAAAAATCCAAGTGTTTTGTCATTTTGCTTAGTCTAGTGTAAATCAAGTTTGTGCAGGTGCATTACTTATCTACTTTTATAATTTGAAGTGATTGAAGGACCTAAAATGATCTAAGGTAGTTCACAAAAGGCAGTGGATTTCCTTTAGAGGGAATTTTGATAGCTTGAAGGATGTTTGCAAAAATTCCAAAGGGTAAGTACCCTTTTAGAGAGAACCTTGAGAAAGGTGAAGACCATTTTAGAACTATTGAAGGGTACTTTTAGATGAAAGAAACCCTTATAGAGGGTAACCAGTGGAAGGAGACAAATTGCAAAGTCTCAAAGGTGATGTGCCCTTTAGGAAAAGAATCAAATCAAAAGAAAGAATCCTTTAGACAAAATGTCTGAAGGAATTCCTTTAGACATTTTGACTAAAGGAAAGCATGAAAAAAGGCTTGATAAGTCAAAAAGAAATAAAATAAAAGGCCAAGGCAAAGGAGAAGTTAAAGGATGGAGATAAAACATGGGAAAATACAAAGTAAAAAAGACAAAATAAGGAATAGTTCCAGTTGTTGACAAAGACAAAGGACAGAATCAATGACCACTCAAACCAAGACAAGTGGCATGGATGACTCAACAAGGATAATTAATACATTTTGTGAAATATATCTACTAAAAACTAATAAAATAGATTGGTTTTCTAACTATATAGGAGAGCAACCTATGTTTTCATGCTTTGCCATTAATTCATAGCCACTTGCACCCAACATTAAAGAGAGCATGGTCCAGTCAACACAACTTGGGCATGGTTTTGTCAGTTTTTAGGAGTATCCCATGCTTTTGTAGGCCTAAGACAGCAAGGTTAAAGACTTAGAAATCTAAAACATGGTTTTCCCATACTTAATTGGAAGAATATGATAGTAGCATGGGCTTATGGTCTCTGTAGGAGTGTTTAACTAAGCATGGATTTACATCCCTTAATTTATCAGCTATCTATTTCCAAGTTCTCTATATATTTATAACTTTTCATTTGAGAAAAATGATCTTAGCTTGTATGGTGAAGCCTTGAAGGAATTTACCTTGAATCAAAATAAGCATTTTTACCTCCATTTTATCTTGCACTTTTGCATGTCTATGCTTTTATCTTATTTTAAGTCATTTCCTTTTTATGATTTCCTATGTTTTCTCCAACATATCTAGTGTATTGTGAGTTCTTCTCTTTTAGGTTAACAAGTGTCTAGCTTATAGTATAGGCACATGTGAATAGGTTATCCATAGTGTGTCTTAGAAAACCTCTAGTAGTTCTTCCTCCCTGTATCTCTATAAGATCCCCTATTGAAACACTGATGTAGGAAAGGTTTTCATTTGAATGAAATGTATGCTTATTTTTCTCTGGTGTAAAGTGTATGTCAAAGCTGAGTAGACCAACCATTTTGGTGCATTACCACATTAGTTTAGGTTATAGTTTTAGTATTTATATTCCTTTTCATCCCCCCATTGTTATTAGTAATAAATATAGGGCCTCAAGTTGCATCAAGGGGAGCTAGCCCCTAATCTAGAGATTCATCCCTCATGTTTGTAACCCATAGGAAGATGAATTTCTCCATTGTGGCGCATGGAGGAAGAGAGTTGAGCCTCCATTCAAAGGGTGTAATCCACTATGTCAATAGTGTTATAACTATTATATCTTGAATTTTTACTGTAGATAATTTAGTTATACCTTCTCAAATTTGGGATAACATGAAACTATCTCTAAATATAGGTAGATTGTTACAAGAGATAGATCTCTAGATTATGGGCTAGCTCCCTTGATCTAATTATTTAGGATCTTAAATATCATAATATAGTAAATTATTAGGGTGAAAAGGGAAGAAGGAAACATAAAAATAACCTATACTAATGGAGGTGATACACCAAGGATATCTCTATAAACATACTTGAAACTTGCACTATGAAGGTAGATTACTAAAACTTATATCAACTCAAGGTTCTTCTAGTATAAGTGTTTTTACATGGAGGTAGATTGATATGCATTTATAAAGGTGACTAAATAGGAGTTCTTATATTATACACTAATAATCTTATTCACACTTTAACTATAGATAAAAAACATTTACACTTCATGAGACCTATTATAAGAAATATTACTCACATAATGCATACAAGAGTAGAATGGAAGCAAGGAGAAACAATCATCACTTGTCATACAAATGGACTAATTGGCATACTTAACAAATAATTTTAGAGACTAAACTATCTTAAAAACTTTATTTTATGCCAAAATAATATGTCAAACTAAAAGGGCTTCACCATATCAATTGTGGATCCTTTATAAATCCAAAATAGCTTCAATATATAGAGCAATAAGAGAAGAGAGAGAAAGAGTGACATTGAAGAGTCACAAGGCCAAGTGTTAAGTATTTAAAACTAGTTAAAATGTAATATAATGAGTTATAAAATATCTCATGAGGTCCTCTTGGATAAGTGTCTATCTAAAACATGATAGCCTCTTGAAGTTGGCATAAGGACACTTCATTATCCTTCTTGAAACTTCCCTTCTTAAAGAGGAGCCCACTTAATAGTTTAAAACTACCTTGGAAGACATTAACACATGTGAAAAGACTTGAGATGGTATAAACATGATTGGTTTAGGTTATTATCTACCCCTCCTACTAATAACCTTCTCTTTTCCACTTGTTGTTTACCTTCTTGCAGCCATTCAATAGCCTTCTAGGCTTGAATTCTCACACTTATCACTGAAGTGACCTGCACACACTCTCAATAAAGTTTATTTTAGAGACTTAAACCACATATTCAATACTTTATTTCTCCTTTATACTATCTTATATACCTTAATAAAACTCAAACTCACATTTCTCATCTCTAACATGGAATTCGCCTTACTTCTCACTATTCTGTCTAGCATTGCCTGCAATAATTAGTTTAGTAGAGGGGTTTTAATAAATGAAAAAAGATACAATGGGGATTTAGGAGTCAAAATACATATCCAAAGACATTCCAACATGGATTTAACCTAGTTATTCCTTTTTTTAACTTCAAGTCACTTCAAATCTTGTAGAAAACATAGAATTTGACCTATCTATATAAGTAATGGTATAGATTAACTGAGTGCTAGGGAGCTTGAGAGAGTGCCAATTAGACCCAAACAAATTTATATTCCAATTTACCCATTTTAAATATGTTTATCTTTATCTTTTCCTCATTGGGATCTTATGAGGGTTTTAGGTTATTTAGGTTCTTAACAATGGTTCATATAGTTTAGGCCATTAACCTTCAAACCAATTCCATTTAGTTTAATTAAATGACCTTACTCAACTCTACCTAAGTTATCAATACCCCATAAATCTCATATATACATATGTGAGTGAAATAATTTGCATCTTGAGTAGTTGTTATGCATTCTAGAAACCCTTGAGATGAATTGAAGCCAAAAATGACCAATTTGAGTTGTTCTCTAAAAATTTATGAGTTTCATCAAAACTAAAATCTCCCATGATATTTATCACATTTCTTGTGAGGATCACATGATCGTATGAGTGACATTATAAGCTTAATGATTCATGCCTAGTTTTAGGTCTTAAAGGCATAGACTAGGTTTTTTAAGTGTGTGACCACCTATGATTGGTCACAATGGCTTTAATACTTATCCAAAAATTATTCATCTCTAATTTAATCCTAAAAATTATCCTACAATCACTTAATATTATACCATTCATCTTTCACCATGAATGCAATAGGTCTACAAGTTCCCTTATTTATGGAGTGTCTCAGGTCTAAGTTAAAATAGTGAATACTTACCCTATTATTTTGACCTAAATGAGGATAATAAGGTATATTTCAACCAATTATGAGAATTTATACCAATTTCAATGTCCTTATCATAATTATAGTGGGTTTAACGCTTCAAATTTCCAAAACTAGCTATGTGTTTGTCTGCAAATTACATTGTTAAATTTAATAGGGCTTAAGAAACTTTTCCCAACCTTAATTTATTCATATTTGCTTCTAAGGATCAAATATAATTTTTATATTATCACTATGAGAGTGATTTAACAATGTTCATCTTCAACATACACCTATACCTACCAACCAAACATGTATCTTTCATTAGCTTAGGCTAGTCTATATCTTGAGTCAAATTATATATGTTTATTAGATAATTCAAAAGAATCTTGTACGTGATGATACATGTTTGAGAATTATACTTCACACTTTTGGTTACTCTTGAGGTCACTAGGGCTATCTCACACCTAAATGGATTCATTTTTGCCTTAACACCATGTAATCATTCCTTACCATTAATGCACTAGTTGTCACTTACAATGTTCTAGGTTTATTTTAGTCTAATAACACTATATTTTTCTAAGTAATTCCATTAGGATCATGACTAAGTTGAAATCCATTCAACCATTAGTCTATCTTGACCTAATAACCTCTTCTTATATCAAGGTGTCACTTCTCCATCTAGGCTAAAATAATGAAACTATTAGGCTTTCCTATGCCTCAGACCTTCACTAAGGGTTGACACTATTTGGATAAAAATACCTTTTCAAATAAATTAAGGTAAACATTCCCATTTTGAAACTTTGTTTAATTGTATACCTTATACCTTTCTCCCATTTATAAACATTAATCTTAGGTGTTTGATATTTAACCTAATCTTAGATTATCACCCTTGAAATATTCTCAACACAAACCTTCAATGGATAAATTTACTACCATTCTCTATGAATTTTAAAACAAACATATTATCCTTGATCTAAATCCACTCAAAGGAGAACAAATCTTTCAACTGATAAAGCATTATTCTCAGCTTCTCAATGGTGTTCACTTCTATTACAAGGACATAATTTTATCTATCCTTTCATGACCACAAATTTCAAACCATATTAAATTCAATCTTACATGGGTGTGTATTATATTTAAGTGTACATGAATCACTTTGTTCACAATGACCAATTTACAAAATGCAACTAGATGAGAAAAATCAAGATGTTAGGGTTTTATAGGTAGTTTGAAGGTATTAAAAATATTAATGATTGTTCACATAGCACAAGCCACCAATAATAAAAATATGACCATGAAATGGAAGATAAAATGGACCCCTAATATTAACCAAGGGAAATCACTCTAACTCCTCTTCTCCTATCTATACCAAATGAAAATCATTGACCCTTTTTAAACTATCCAAGGGAGTGATAGGAGAGAGAAGATGGTTTTCATCAATTTTTTATCTATTGAATCTACCTAAGCATAAATATGGCCTTTATGGATTCCATGACACCTTGTTAAATCCTTAACACTTGTATATGAGTCACCCCAATCCATACAAGCATCTAAAACTAACTTTTTTGCAAGTGATCTTCCTTTTACATTAGACCTGCAACATTTTAGTTTCAAAACCTTTATCTAACAGTCTATAACATGTGGTATGTTAGCCTACTTCTTATAACATTTTTATTTTGTAAAAAACCATATAATTCCTTTAAATTACCAAAATGGTGGAATAAAGGGACATTAAGACAAATGGACAAGTATTACAAAGGCTAGAACATATTATGTAACTCTAAAAGTATGACTTGAATTCATTTAGGACTATGGTGACCATTTTCAAACCTAGGTGACCTTATAAAAGTTTGAGCATGAAATTGGGTTGATTTAATTTAACTCAAGGTAAAAATTTGGCAAACAGGAATGACCACTCCAAATGGGGAGGTGTGTAGGAGAATCATGGTTTGTGGTTGGAGAAAAAGTGCCCAGATGATGCTCTCCCTCTCTACATTTGAAATTTGAACCATTCCTATTACATACTCATTACTACTATTTTATTTCATTAAATATTTTATTGAAGCTCTATTCTACTATTATAATTTTGATATTATTATATTAATATGAAATATGTAGTAGTGGATGTTAGCATATTTGAATGTTAATTATTTATTATATTGAGAAATATTAGTGGTTATATTTATTGCTTATGGATGGTGTAATTTACATTTTATTTTTTATGTTGAAATAAAAAAGTATTTTTGTACCTTAAAAACTACATTGATGTAATATTGTATAAATCTAACTATTTCTACACCTTTGAGACCCATTTATATTTGAATCAGTAAATACTTTTATGCTAAGAGTAGTGATTTATTATGAATAATTTGGTTGTTGTATATAGTTTATTTTAGTACAATAACAATAGAGTAATGTATTAGATTGGTGAATAATGTTTAAGAGTATTTTATTGGTAAATTTATCATGTTTATGAATGTTAATTAATCTTGATTACATTTAATAGGTATTCTTATTATATGTTCAAAAAAATTGGGTAATTTCTATAGTATAACCTAGAAGGGTTTAAACAAGTGATATAATAGTGTAGGTTTAAAAACTTAGACATAATGATCCCATATAATTTCCCTTTATATCCTCTTTTTAGATGGACAAAATGGTGTGTAAAAGGGAAAACGTTAAATTAATTTATAATAAAGATCAACAACATCATCCTAACTAGTTGGTAGTAGAACATGCTACTGAGATTGATTAGACACTTATTGTAATGAGAAAAACTCATGACCATTTGGAAAATATTGAATAATAAGTTCATGGTAATACCAAGGAATAATATCAAGATGGAAAACCTTATAGTTATAAATATCACCAAGATTAGGATCATGTTGAATAACATCAAGTTTATAGAGATCAAGTGGTTTCAGAACTTGTGTCAGGCATGAAAAGGTGAATCCACCTAAGTTTGAGGGAATGGTATTAGGATATGGAGTATCTACTTGGCTCATAGAGATTGAAAAATATTTCAAAATTTCAAATTACTTTGAATTGATAAAATGGGTATGTGGAGAATACCAATAAGCTGGTGAAACAACAACTTGGTAGGCCAACAAGAAGATAGAAATGGATCATGACTCTACTATTAAAAATTGGGATCATTTTTTTTGTATTCATGGATAAATGGATACCACAATTCTAATTTTATTATAACCTAATAAATGAGACAAGGGGAGATATCAATAATAGAGTATTGGGATCGATTACAAAACCCCTCAAATATGTTGCCCAATACCAAAAGGTGAACACTTATGTATTCAAAAGCTCATCATGGGTTTGAGGCCATATGTTAGTGGTAATGTGGATGTCCATGGACATAGTTCCATGGAGAAAGTCTTTAATAATGTAGTCAAGCAAGATCAAAAACGTAAAATTACTTATAGAGGTTAGAGACAAGTATCAAAAGAATTTCAAAGGACCAAAAACTTTACACAAAAAGAAGAATTGGAAGCAAAATGAAGAATTTAAAATCATATTAAACAATAAAAATACTAGGTTTAACAATGTTTCATGGCTAACGATCCTAGTAATGGGTTCAAGAAAGAGAATCAAGGAGGTAACCAACTTGAAATAAAAAGACTATCTGGTGGATGTTTCACTTGTGGAGGTGATCACTATAAAAAATACTATCCTCAATGGAAGAAGGGAGTAAATTAAACAATCATTCATCATTATCCACTTATTAGGTAACTTTATAACAATAGATTCATGTAGTTGTTGACAATCATCAAGTTGAATATTAAATCTCTCCAATAGAAGTATCAAGTACTTTATTTGGGCATTTTTAAATATTTTTATAGATATTATAGCTATTGAGTGTTTCATTTCTACTAGTTTACTTTAAATAATACCTATAAAATTTATGGATATGGAAAATGCATGGAATATGTAGTATGACAATTAATCTAGGGTCAAACTAGATAATTTCCTAGTAAAAGTAGAGGTTAAATTACCTAATTTCACCACCATAATGGACTTGTTTGTATCTCTTTTAGGATCATATGATGTGATCATATATGATAATTAGATTAAGAATCATAAGGCAAAGGTTGATTTATTCACAAATAAGGTGAAATTTATAGATGATTTGAGAAACTAAATCAAATCCAAGGAAAAAATAAGTATCTTAAGTTTTTCCAAATTTTGCCAATTCAATTAAATAAGGCTCAAAGGAAAGGGTGATATGTGTTTATGGTTAAGGAAGATGAAGTTGGAAAACCTAAGGAACTTAATATTTAAGACATTTTTATGGAAATTTTAGGATGTACTTCTAGAAGATTTACTTTTATTACCTCCCAAAATAGAATTTGACTTCATAATTGATATCATTCTAAGATCAAAGGTTCAATCTAAGGTACCATAAATTATGACTACAATAAATTTAGTAGCTATGAAATTAAACTTCATGTTATCAAAAGTGAAAAAATGACCTAATGTTTCACCTAGTAAACTAGTAGTGGTGTTTATAAATAGTAAGGATGGAAATCTTCATCTATGCACAAAATACAAAATGTTGAACAAGGCAAACATCAATAACAAATATCCCTTACCATGGATTGATGATATTTTAGATCAAATTTGAGGTGAAATTGTATTTCAAAAATTAACCTTAGAGAAAGATACCATCAATTAAAAATAAAAGAGGAAGAAATTCCTAAAGATACTTTTAGAACATGGTATGGACACTATGAATTCATAGTTATATCCTTAAGTATAATAAATACACCTACAAAAATCATGAATCTCATGAACAATATGTTTAAATATTATCTAGATTAGTTTGTGCTCATCTTCCTAGATTATATTTTTATATACTATAAGAATGAGGAAGATAACTTTGATCACTTGCATTTGGTTTCGCAATGCTTGTGGAATCATAATATCTATGTAAAATTGTCTAAATGTGTTTTCTTTCAAACTAAGGTGCAATACTTATGGTACATCATTTCAGCCAAAGGAATATCTATGAATTCTAAAAGGATAAAATCCATCATGGAAAGGTCAGTTTCCAAAAATGTCCATGATGTGCAAAAAATTATGGGTTTATCATGGTACTACAAGAAATTTGTACCCAATTTTTAAAAATTAATAATACCCTCACCTCATTGCAATATAAATAACAATAGTTCTTACAGTCTAATAAATGTGAGCAAGCCTTTCAAATCCTTAAAGAGAGGCTTAATTATATAAGAGTGTTTCATGTTATGGATACTAATGGCCAGTTTTTAGTAACACAATCTTATGGGGATGGTTTAGGTGGAGTATTACTGTAATAAGGCTAAGTAGTAGTGTGATTCTAGACAACTAAATTCTTATAAGGCTAATTATGTTCCACATGATTTTAAATTAGCAAAAATTTTGCATGCCTTACAAGTTTAAAGGCATTATCTATTTGGAAAACCTTTTGAACTAAAGAGTGATAATATTGGACTCGATTATATCTTCACATATCTGAATTTGAATGCTCAACAAAGGCAATGGCTAGAGTTCTTATTAGATTATGACTTTGATATCAGCAATATAAGAGGCAAAGAGAATAGATTTGTAGATGATATTCTTTGTATAAGGTACATAGTAGTAGTGTATATTATTAGAATTAATTCCAAGATAAATTTTTGATATTATTTCAAAGAGATGAATTCTATGAGTCCTTCAAAAAATGTCTAGTAAAAACCCTCAAGATCATATATATTAATGTTTTCACTTTGATAAAGATGGATACTAAGATTTAAATAAAAAATTTATGTGTCAGATAAAGAAAATTTAAGATTTATGGTGCTAAATGAATTGCATAATTATCCTTATTCAATTCATCATGGAGTGACCAAGCTTATGGTGGAGTTGAAACCATTGTATTTTTGAAAAGATGTCAAGAAAGATACAACTGATTTTATATCTAGATGCTTAAAATACTAGAAAGTGAAACAAAAACATGTTCATCCTCCTATGTTTTTGTACCCACATGACATTACAGAATGGAAATGAAAATTCATTAGTATGGACTTTATCCAAGGACTGCCCATGTCAACAAAAAGACATGATATTATTCTAGTGGTAGTTGAAAAACTATCTAAGTTACACATTTCATACCATGTAATTTGATAGATGATGCACTTATTTTGGCAAAAGTATCTATGAAAGAAATTTATAATTTTCATGGAATTCCTAATAAAATAAATTTTGATATAGACCCCTGCATGAATTCTATTTTTTTTCAAAATCTAAATGCAACATTTGAAACTCAATTTATTCTAAGTTGAGTGTATCATCCTAAAACATATAGGAAAACTAAAAGGGTAAATCAAGTTTTGGAGGATATTTTAGTAATGTATTGCATGGACCAATAGTTAAAATGGGAATAATATCTTACACTACTTTAGTTTGCATTCAAAAATTCTTTCCATTCAACTTCTAAAAATTCACCTTTTGAGGCTCTTTATGGCATAAAATTTAGAACACCTATGACCTGAAATAAATTAGAAGATGAGGTTTTTTTGGGCTAGAAAGGTTTGTTGAAAAGGAAAAATAGGTGAAATTTATTAGAATAAGGTTGGCGAGTCCAATGTTAGATAAAAATTCTATATTAATATAAAAATAATAGAAATATAATTCTCAATTGGAAACAAAGTTTTTCTTTATGTAAAATCACAAAAGAGCTCAATTAAATTTTGAAAATTAGCCAAATTAGAACCTAAATATGTAGGACCCTTTGAGGTCCTAGAATTGATTAACCTTGTTTCTTAAAAAATTTATTTAACACAAGTATCAACTCAAATTCATAATTATTCTCATGTATCTTATCTAAATAATTATGTAGTTGATCCCTCATATGTACTTTATTGGAATGCTTTATAGGTTCTATATCTAGGAGTGATAACAATAGAACCAATCAAAATACTTAAAACATACAAGATTCATTTGCATAATAGAGAAATTTATTAATGTAATGTCTAGTGGGACCAATATTCTAGAGATAGTTCCATTGGGAAAGATCATGATGAATTTCATAGTTTGTTTCCTCATTTATTTGATTGACACATTTAGTTGATTTTGTTATATTTTCAAACATGTTTTTTTATAATAAAGTCATCGGGATGATGAACTATTTAATGGGGGGGTCTTACATCATGTTTGATCCCTAAAAAAAAAACACTTAGTTTTAAAATAAATGGTTAAATTATTTAGTAGTTAGATTATTGGTTTGCATAGTATAATAAGATATATGTTGTTGAGATTGATTTCTATAGTTATTTTTTTATTACTATTATGATTGATTTATGATGTTGGTATTTTATAACCAAATATATAACAATAAATTAATTTTTTAAATTACATTAAAACTATTTTATCTATGGTGGTATTATATTTTTAGTAGTTTATTTAATGTATTTATATTATTATTATTTCTAGTTATCTATGACTACCTCAAACTAATTACTTTTTTTTTTGAATGAGGTGGATGTAGGATAGTTGTAACCTCACAACAAAGATTAATATGGAGATAATGATATGGGAGAGGTTATTAGATAATTGTATCTAAGGACCAAAAGATAAAACCATAATAGTGGCACACACTCACACCTATTTGGTTGATTTTGTGATCGGTATTATGTTGTGTTTTTCACTTTGGATAATTTTAATGTGTTTTAATTATTTCATTTGGTTATTTCTACCAAATGTAGTATTATATTAGTAAGTAAATGTTTATTTGTATTCTTGAATTATTTGTTGATTATGATATGGTATTTATGATAATTTTGTTGATAGATTATAACAACTATTATTTATTGATCAGTCATGAGGATTTGGTTTTAGTTTAGTTAAGATAAGCATCTTAGTGTGTTTGCATAGTCACATTTGAATTTTATTAAGAGGTCATATCTTTTCTTGTTTGTTTGATAATAACTTTTAGTAATGAAGATTTATTGTGTAACAATCCAATTTTATGGCTTAAACTTGTTATGTATATTATGGAGTATGATAAAATCTTTTTTTTTTAATTTAGTAGGGCCCTAGAAAACAACCTTCGTAGGTGTGCATGGTATGGTCCTAAATGCATGTGAAATCTTGGAAAAAATAAAGTTAAAAACTTATATTAGAGAATAATTTATAGTTGTGTAATATTTAAATGAGTCTGAGTTTTAATTTGAAACATTATTTAAGGTTTATTTACCACTAGATGGATTATACCATGAATTTGTAGTCAAATAAAATTTTCATATGTTCAAACAAAAATTAAGTTTCCACATTAGGGGAAAAAATGCAAATTTGGGGGTTTGACCTATATTAAAGCTTGATTTTCATAAGTGCATGTTGTGTTTTGTTTTATAATTATGCATGATAATTTAGTGGGAGTAGAAAATTAAAGTGAATAATTATTAGAGTTAATGCATTTAGTTTAGGGTAGTTGTGGTCATGCAAAAAAAAGATAAATGGTTTCATGTAAATAAAAGGGGATAATAAAAATCATGAAGTGGTAAGGATAATGCAGGAAGAAAGGATAATGACTTGAGCAAGGGAGAACTGTGTTGAATAATGCTATTGTATAGGTTTTGGATGCTATAATTTTACTCGAACAAATTAAATTCTCCAAAGAGTGGATTTAAATGAGTGAAATGAAGTCATTTTATTTTTTGAGGGTTTTTAATTTAAATAACTTATAGCATAAAAACTTATGGATAAAAACCTAATAGTGGTATGGATATTAGCAACACTTAGGTTGCTTCTTATTTTGTTGTTAAAATGGAACCATAGGTTTTTTACCACATGGCTATATAAATATATATAACAAATGTGACACTAAACCCTTTTATTGAATAAAAAACTTGAATTACTTTTTTGAGAATATAAATTTTTATTGTTGGAGGTTTGTCATACCTTAGAAAAAAAATTGGCTTTTTGTTTATTTTGATATTAAACATTTAATAGGTTTTCAAAGTATTATGAAAAAAATAATTTCACCCATATGGACATGAGGGTGATAGTTTACTCTCACCCATAGGCCAATAGGGTGAACCCTTAATGGGAATGGTATTTAGCATGGATATAAAATGTTATCTTTTATCCCCAAAACACAATAATATATTCATTATTTTACTATGGTTATAGTATGATTTTCATTCATTATTTTTCACATGGTTATAGCATGCTTTTGATTCATTGTTTTAGTATGGTTGTAGGATGATTTTTTTAATTTATAAACCCTCTAAACATAATATAATAACATCTATTTTTTTACATGATTGTGGTTCAAGTTGTGAATAGTCATATTTTGTTTGGTTGGATGTGAATAATAATTAAGTATTAAGTATTGAAATACTTTGTATTTTCTACCTTAAAAGAGTTTATTTTGGTTATAATACACTACTATTAGTCATAGTCTTCAACTGAGTCATAAAGCTATACTTTCACAAGACATCTAAATATTGCTTCCTATTTAAAAACTAAGGTATGTTTGAAAACTATCAAAATCATATGGTGGTTTCATGTTAGTGATAAGATTTAATGAATTGTATGCCTAGTTTGGAAACAATAAAATATTTATGGCTATAGTATTTTGGGAGAATTTTAGTGAGTTATTAGGTGATTAAAAATTAGGTTAAGATATTTAGTGAAATAAGATAAATAGAATTTTTTAAAAATATGAAATGCTTTCAATATGTTAAATTGTAAAGATTTATTAATTTTTATCTTTATAAGACTTTTTTTTTTGAATAAAAGGGGTAAAAACTTTATTAAAACTTAGAATAACAAATTACAAAACCACCAGCATAAGCCAAAGAAAAGAACACCAAGAACAAAAGACTCACGCTTCAACTACCTTGACATCTTCATCAAGAATGGACTCCATCTCCCAGCATAAATCCCTTGGAAACAGCCCCCATTCATCCACCTTACGGCCCTCACCACCTTCTAAAGCCCATTTAGCCATGAAATTAGTTTCCCTATTCCATTCCCTTGGAATATGGGAAAAAGATACCAAATCCATCAAAGAACAAACCTATAGTATCTGCTACACGATCGTGGCTAGTTGCCAACTCACCTCAAAAAATTTCCTCTCCAGGAGCAAATTAATCAGGATTTGAGAGTCCACTTCACAAATCACCCTTCTCCATCCTAACGCATATGCTCACCTCAGGGCATAAAGGACTACCAAACCTTCCATCCTATTAGCTATTTGAACTCTCTGATATGCTAAAAAAATAAAAATCATTGAACTAGAAGAGTCCCTACCAATCTTGCCAATCCCAGATAGCCCTAGATTGCCTCTAGAAGATCCATCTATGTTAATTTTCAAGATTCCATCAGGTGGGGCAAGCCATTTTCCTAGCTGCTAAACTTTTTGCTTCCCCGTATACCTCTCCTGGCACATGCTAAAATTGGAGATAACCCCCATATGCTAATCCTCTCCACCATCTCAGCATCCTCTCTCTTCAATGGCAAAGTGACCTCACTCTTCACCTCTATAGATTCTTATATCATGCTTTTAATTCTATTCCAAACCTACTGAATCTCCATCCATTCATCCCTAAAAATCTCTTGATTTCTTTCCAGCCATACTTGCCACAACAGAAAAATAGGGCCAGCATACCACGCATCCTACAGGAAGGGGGTCGATGAGGGTGGGCATCCCATGTGACACAAAAAATCAGCCAAGGAGATAGTGTGAATACACTAGCACCTCCACACGTCCCACCGTAAATGCCATAAATGAAGAGTGAAAGAGCAGCAAAAAATAGGTGAGAGGAGTCTTCCTTGTCATGATTGCAAAGAACACATCTTGAAGGGCTAGCAAAGCCCTGCTTCCGAATATTATCCCAAGTCAGACATTTGTTCCAAGCTAAAGTCCAAATAAAATAGTTACATTTTAGCCAAGAGAAACTGTTCCAAACTTTTTTCCACCATAGAACTTCTTCTCTTCCCTCAAATTGTTGAGAAATTAGCTCCTGATACCCATAAGACACTGTATACTTCCCCTTGGGGTTCAGAGACAAGGCCAACATATCATTATCCAAAAGTGCATTACAACTTTGATAAGATAATATATTATGCAGCTCTGTGCACTCTGCCTTCAAACCAAGAATCAACCACTCTTTAGGGGTCTTCCATCTAGCATCCATCACCTACTCCTGAAAGGAAAGGGATTTATAATTACACACCCTGGACCAACTAGCCTCACCAAACCTCTAAGACAAAATACTTAGCTAAGGATATTGGACAATTAAGGGAGGGTAAGCATCCCAAGAGTCATGCCAAAATTGAGCCTCAGACCCACTCCTAAAAATCCAAAATAGACCCTTCTTAATCAATGCTGCTCCTTTCTTGAGAGTCATCCAAAATGTCGAGCATGTCCCAGTCACTTCATACCTTAGGATATCCCACCAAGGGATCCCAAAGAAGTACTTGTGGGATAAGACTCGAGCCCACACCCTCTCCTATTCCACACACCAGTGCCAATATAGCTTGGTGGCCAAAGTAATACCAGAAAGAATAGATTGTTGTAATCCAAGACCACCAAACCTCTTTGGACTACATACTGCCTCCCACTTAATGAGGCTCCACTTGGTAGAAGATAAGTTACCTAACCACAAAAACTATTTGATTAAGGAATCTAGTTCCTTAACGAAGCTCATCAAAGCCCCCTGGATCATACACCTATATATAGGTAGAGCCTGTACCACTGACTGAATCAGCTATATCCGCCCAAAAAAGATAACCAATGGTTGGTCCAATGGTTCACATTGCCTCTGAACTTGTCCAATATCACCATACATGACTCCTTTGACTACCAAAAAATAGAAATTGGAATTCTTAAATATAGCAATGGTAGACTCCCAATTTAGAACCTGAGGATATGCACCACTCTTCATTGTATGGAAGGTGGGGTATTAAAGAAAAAATGGAAGACTTACCATCATTAATTACCTATCCAGAGGTAGCAAGGTAGACTTCCAAATTGTTATAGATGTTAGATTCCTCCCTAATAGTAGTCATGCCCATCAATGCCACATCCTCCACAAACTAGTGGTGATATTGTACTAGGAGGCCTCCTCCCCAATGCCAGCCCTGAATAGCACCATTATCCACATTCCTTTTAATCAACTGACCCAAGCCTTCTACTAATAGAAGAAACAAGTAGGGAGAGAGAGGGTTGCCTTACCACAGACTATGAGAAGCCCCAAAGAGATTAGAGTGCTCGCCATTGACCAAAATAGAAAAGGAGGTCAAGTTTACACAACTCATAACCCACCGTATCCACTTCATATCAAAACCAAAGGTTCCCATGACCTTCTGGAGGAAGGTCCACCAAACTCTATCATAATCCTTGGACATGTCTAGCTTGATAAACATCACCTTATCATTAGACTGAGTCATGAAATGGATAGTTTTTATAGCCACCACTACCCCATCCAAAATTTGATGGCCCTCCACAAAGCCTCCTTGCTCCTCAAAGATAAGCATAGGTAGCCACTTCTTTAATCTCTCAGTAATCAGCTTAAAAATAATTTTATAAGTGACATTGTAGAGGGAGATGGGCCTAAAAAGACTCAACTGATCAGCTCCCTCTCCCATGGGAATGAGATCCAGAAAGGTAGAGTTCAAAGACTGAAGCATTTGCTTATTTCTTTGAGATTCTTGGATAACTGCCAGAAGTTCTAGTTTGATGATTTCCCAAAATTCCTAGAAGAACTTAGTTGGGAAGCCATCTGGGCCAGGCACCTTTCCTTTTAGCATCATGAAAACAATTCTCTTTAGCTCCTCTAATGATATATCCCTCATCAATTGTGCTCTCATCTCCTTGGTCACCAGGGAGGGAATGCAAGAAAGGACCTGATCCTCAGCCACCACGTTCCCATGTACCTCTTCCTTAAAAAGAGAAGAAAAATAATGCACTATCTCATTAAGGATACCCTGCATAGAAGAGACAGTCTCCCCACTTTCCGTCACCAATGAAGTTATCCCATTACTATGCTGATGAGCTCAAATGGAATTGAAAAAGAAGGATGTATTCCTATCCTCTCTGGGCCTTTTATTTCTAGAAGATTTCCTCTCTTAGTTCCCATTCCTCCAATTCTTTTAAAGCCCTGGCTTCCTCCCTCTGTAAAACCTCAGTTAACCCTCCTCCCTAATGAATATGGTGATGTCATTTAACTCCTTTTGGGCCTCCTCTTTCCCATGGAAGATGTTCCCAAAGCTTTGCATGTTCCATCTTTTGAGCTGGTATTTGATGAATTAAAGTAACTTAGCAAAAGTATACATTATTATTCCTGCATCAGGTCTGCCTATCTTCCACTAATCTACCACATGTCCATACAAGTCCAGATCCCTAAACCACATGAGTTGAAACTTAAATGGTGGCTTCTGGGGTGGTCATGCTAAATAAATTATCAATTTTATGGGCCAATGGTCTGAGCCTCTCCAATCAAGTATCTCCATGTTAGACAACCACAAACCCGCAACCCAATAACAGGAGGTCAAGAATCTGTCTAAGCACTCAGCAATGCATCTCTCCCCCATTCTTCTATTATTCCAAGTAAATCAACCATTACCGGGCTTGATATCTCTATAAGACATTCAATCATAAAGTCATTAAGAATATTATTCTTTAACCTATGTCAATAGTATGATTTTTACGATATACATTTATAATGGATATTATGTTGATGATTAATATTATAATCTTTTATATTGAAGGACTATTTTAAAATACCATAGATCAAGAATTTTAGAATGTTATGTATAATTTGTTTAAATGGAATTTAGTGTATATCTGTAAATGTTTTAGTTTAACATATAGTATTATATTTGAATCTCCATGTAATATGAGCATGAAATAGGTTGTTTTCATAAGGTCTATTATGTATTGATTGAGAAAATGTGATGATTATAAACCCTATAAATATTTTAGGGTGTATAGAGTTGTCTAATGATATTTTTAAATTACTTAAGTAGTTAATACAACTTGTAAGATTTGTATTTTATAAACCATATTGTTATTCCAAGACACTAATCTGATAAGTTGACTTATATGATTTCCTATATGATTGTTTTGTGTTAAAATTTATTTTATGCATTATTACTTTTAAGTCCCTCTTTGTGTTACAACATGATGAGTGATTAGGAAAGGATCCTTTTTATAAGTCACTCATCACCATTTAACATGAAGAGTAGAGATGCATATGTATTCTAGTAGAGAGTATTTTTATCATGGATTATAACCCAACTTTAATAGAAGTTGAAATTATATAAAAGTCTTTGGCCAAAGTAATGTTATAGATGAACACATTGTTTGTCCAATGTAATTTTTATTTTACATGCATGTGTGATGTCATATTTGATAGAGGACATATTCCATGGTATATATGATTATTTCACGTAATAAAAATGGTACTACACATTATTATAAATGAGTTATTGCTTTTTCATCATTATTTATTGTCCCTCAATGAAGGGAAGGGCTGCTCCTAGTGGATAGGTGTGCAAGAGACTGACAATCTATGGTTGGAGGAAATTTCCTGGATGATACTCTCCCTCTCTAGAACTAAAATATGAACCATTCCTACTACATACTCACAACTACTATTCTATTTCATGAGTTGTTTTATTGAATCACAAATGTACTATTATAATCTGTATATTATTATATTAATCCAAAATATGTAGTAGTGTTTTTTATCATATTTTAATTTTCATTATTTATTTTATTAAATAATAGTAGTGGTTGTATTTATTGCATATGGATGGTTTGATGTACATTGTTGTTTTGATGTTGAAATAAAAATGTATTTTGTATTTTAAAATTGCATTGATGTATCATTGTATAAATATTTCTATTTTAGCACCTTTGAGAGCCATTTATGGTTAAATCATTAAATACCTGTATGCTAATACTAGTGATTTGTTATGAATAATGTTATTCTTTTATATAGTTTATTTCAGTATAATAACATCAAAGTAATGTATTTGATTGATGAATAAACATTAAAATTATGTTGCTAGTACATTCATTGTGTTTATGAATGTTAATTAATCTTGATTATAATAGATAGTTTTTCTTGTTATCAATTGAAAAAAATGGGTGGTTTTTGTAGTGTAACTTAGAGAAATTATAACACCTTTCATATGTTATATTTCCCATACATGTTACATACTTTAAATAGTGTACATTTTATGAAATAAGGATCTACAATCAATCCTCTTCATACTTATTTAGCCCCCTAAATATTTTTCAATTATAAATCACATTTATATTGGGACATCTTGATCATACATGGTCATGTCATCATTTTCATTGCATAATTTACATAAGACACATGGTGGATTGTCCATATCCCTTCATTTTATTTTATTTTAAAACCCATGGTTTATCATTAGTTTCTATGTTTCTCATTTTAAAATGCAAAAAGTACAAAAATATTAAAATATTTGAATAATGCAAAAAAATTTAAAATATTCTAAAAAATACAAAATCAATATCTCGCCATGATTAGATATCTTGCTTACATTAGTAGCATATGTTATTTATCTCATGACTATTAGATTAACATCAAAGTCGAATTCCCAATCAATATGATAGCAGGAGGTTTCAAGGCAAAGTCCACAACAAAAGGGATTTGAAGAAAATGAGTATGGCTCGTGAAAGGAAGGGAGAACCCCGTAAACAGGAACCCAAGAGCTGTGAAGTATGGAGAGAGAAGCATGAAGTTTGGAGAATCTTACAGAAAGGAAAAGTTACGAGCTACATGGAAAGACTCCATGGCTCAAAACCACATATCACGATGGCCTTTTTCAAAAATTGGTCTGATGAAAGGGTCACCTTGCATGGTATATCAGTAAACTTAACAGAGGACTTTATTGCTGAGGTTACAGGGTTGCCAATGGATGGACTCAAATTTTCCAAGCAAACAAGCATTTCAAACGAGGCATTTTGTAAGTTCCCCAAAACAGACGAGGAAGAGCAGAAGCTGGTCAAAAATGGGGATTTCTATGAGCTGGACCAGATTAAAGGGATATGGAGGGATGTCTTAAGCTGTATAAGGGAGTACTTCATCCTGGATGGAAGAAGCAAATGAGTGCACAAGTTCCATTTTGTTTTCCTCAACCATTTTAGGCATAAGGTTAGTTTGTCTTTTCCTTTTTATCTTCACTATTCCCTGTCCAAAGCTTATATGCACATAGGAAAAAGGAAATGCACCCTATCCTCCATGAAGGCCTTATTCTTCTTATTGAAGGCTACTGTAAGAATAGGGAACTGGTTAAGTACCCCAAATAGGGGAAAAATAAGGTGTCAGGAGATAAAAAGAATGAAAGAGTTATCAGGAGAGGCAAATTCAAGTCCCCCAGTCCTAAACAACAGAATGTAGAAGAAGAAAGGGGACGGGAGAAAATTGAAGAACCTGAGAAGGAAAAACTGGAGGAAGAAGAAGGAACTGAAAGCTAGGATACTAACTCAAGTGATGATGAAGAATGTTTTGAGGAAATTGAAAAAGATAAAGTGAATACTGAGGAGGATTCTACTAATAGAACTATAGATACGGAGGAAAACCAGAATGTGTCGGAGGAAGAATTTGACCAGGAAGATCTTGTTGAGGACCCAACTTCTAAGAACGAAAAGGAAAAATTTTATCAGGATGATATTCAAAATAAGAATATGGAAATACAATCTGGAATCAAGGAGCGGGAACAAAAGAGTCAAGAAGATATCTTTGAAGAAGCCAGGAATAGTCCTAATAAAAAGCCTGAGGACTGGAGAGGGAAGAATCAGAATGATGAAACATACATTCCTATGACCTGGGTTAACTATAAGGCAGAGGCATCTTCCCAAATCGATTCCTGGATGTGCAGGGAGATCATGGATCTCAAGAGAAAAGTGGAAAATTTGGAAGATTCCCTAAAAATTGCTTGGAACAAAATAAACAACATGGTAAATCAGTTAAGCGAGATCCCAGTCAAGCTCAAAGCTTATGAAAATAACCTCTGGGAACTTATAAAGGACAATAGAAAGAAAATGGAGGAAGTAACATCCAAAATTTGTGCTGCTGCTATCAATATAGGTAAATGAGCCAATGAGGAGACCAAAGCACTTGAGGGTCCCAGCAAAAGGACGAGGCAAAGCTCTAGAAAGAAAGATACACAAAAAGGAGCTCTGCTGGAGGCTACCACCGAGGAAACTGTTTTGAAAGGAAAAGAAGCCACGAACTTGATATTGGAACTGGATGAATAATCTGGTCCTTCTTGTTGGTTTTGAAACTAGTACTGTTCTTTGTTTTCTTTTTGTTATCTTTTGACTGTTGTGTTACCAGATCTATGTTTTCTGGGTTTTGACCGAATGTTTATCTGGTGGTTCCAGGACCATTTAAAACATGTTTTTGCTACTTACTTGTATTGTTTTTTAGGCTTTGCCTATGGTCTTTGACATTCTCTCTTTCACTCTTTGTAATAGGGTTTCGGGGCCCCTTCAAAACCTGCTTTTACCCTCAATCTAAAACATACTATTTTTTAATAACAAGGATTTCATCAATATTCATGAGTATTATGTAGGATAGATAGATATCACATGGACTAAGATTTTTTACTTTCCTCTAATAATATCATTGTTAAAATAGGGGAATATTTTTCACATTTTAAATTACTTTCAATATTTATCATTCTATGAATCTTATATTGTTCTGCTATATGAACTTTTATAAATGTATTACTAATATCTTTATCTTACAAGATGTATATGCAAATATTATTTATTAAGACATGATTACATTACATATACAAGGATTAAAATACATTTATAGTTTTATGCTCCAATAATGTTCTTACTTTTACAAAGTATATTATATCTTGTTTTTCTATTAGGTATGTCCCTTTGCTCTTATATGCAAAATTCATTGATAATTTCTATGAGATCTTGTTTTTCATGTGAAACATTTTAATATGTCTATCACTTGTGACCTTTAACCATTTTTGTGTGAAATTTAAACATATACCTTATTTTATACATTATCATTTCCTTTGCATGTGGATCTTGGCCATGTATATGTAATCTTTACTTATGTGACATTTAAACATGTTTGTTGTATGTAGTTGATGGCCTTATTATATGACATTGTGATTGTTGTGTTTGTGTACTTGTTGAGATTGTTATTTTTTATGATTTCAATGATCAATATCATTCACTAAATAATTCATAGGATACCAATTATATAATTTACTATATGAGCTTCATTGACACATTCTTATAGGCCTTGCCTCATATGTTACATACATGGTTTAAATGCTACATATCTTACTATGTTGACATTATTTTCATGTATGTTATATTATTCAATAATTAAATATTAATACATGTGATGTAGCTAAATTTTATTTTTATATGAGTTAATTTTATGATATAATTACCTCACCTCAAAAACAATACATTTTAGCAAGTTTTTCATGCATGAGATAAGATTCTTCAAGAGTAAAAAACATTTTTGAGTTCAAAATATGGTCTCAAAGGTTTACAATGGTCAAAATTAAATAATTGGTAAAACTTATGGGGTCATATGCCATTAATATGCACTCACATTATAGGAACAAAATATGGTTTCATATAATTTTGGTGCATGACACAAGTTCATTCATAAGTATCAAATAGAATTTACAAATTTGCATCTATAATTTAGCTACAAATTTTACATTTATCAATGGGGCATGATAAAAATTCATGAAATGATTTTCAATTCTACTCTTTATCTTTAAACATGGTAGGAGCATGGATGTTCTCAATTATCTTTCAATCATACATTAATGAATAAAGGAATAAAGTGATAATTGAATTTATAAGCCATCTACAGTGTTTTATTTAGTTAGAATGCATAGTACATAACTTATGGGTATAGTTCCCTCTATAATTATTAATTATGAATCCATTATGGGTTCCAACCCATTTCACATCTTTTAGATATAAATATGAAAAAAATAAATTGAGGTTTGTTATAGGTATAATCATTAAGAAGGGGGGGTGAATTAGTGATGCAAGATAATCCAATTCAATTCCTAACTCTTGACCATTTAGCATACATCAAATTGATCAAGCATCATAAACATGAAATCACATACATCCAAAGAATACATAATAACATACATCACATGAACACATCATATATGTGGGAAACCCTCTTAGGGGATAAAACCCACTGAACCTTGTAAGATGGACCATAGTCCTATAATAAAAAGATCTAACTTTTATACCAACACAAACTGATCAAGTAACACCCATCCCTTATTTAGTTAGACACCAATCCCATAAGGAGATATTGTCCCTATCTAATTAAGCACCCATAACAACTAGACCTTTATCAAGCTTTACCTTACAAGTAAGAGTCAACCCCCTAAGCAACCAAACACCCACTTAGCTACTTGAATAGATAACCTTTAACACTTTTTTCTACTCTTCAACTTATTATGATCACCTTTATTTTCATTCTTCACCTCCAAACTCTCTCAAGTTGCCTCTAGGGATAACTTGCTCAAACTACCTCTTCTAGGCTCATTAGGTCCAATGACCTATGTATCCTCCTATATCAACTTGATCAGACAAGCATGATTGATCTTCATCATTATTTTTTGGTTCTCAATTACCTTCACCCTCTATTTAAAATTTTCTCTCCTTTTCTTGAATCCACACAATCATAAGCATAATTAGTCCAATTAGACCTTGTATTTATACCATTCTCTTCCTTTAACCCATCTTGGTTGGCCAAGATGATTTACATATTTGAGACACACTTAAAATATATCCATACACATGTTACATGTGATAAACACACTCTTCATATGTCATTCATTACCTCATTATCCCCAAACCATGATTAGGTCTTGGTGAAACCTAAAATAATTAGGCCTACTCACCCATACATTATAGATTTAATTCCTTCGGCCACTTTCAACTTATACTAAAGATTAAAAAACATAATACCTATCTCTAATAGATAATTTATTACTCCCTCATGTTCCATGCCACCTATAACAACAACTCAACACTTGAACCTACCAATTAGGTCTCCTTTCTCTTTAAGCCTTCAAACACAAAAATTACAATCTCAAACTTATGAATCAACTACTCAAATATTTCACATATACATATGATTATATCACATAGGTGAAACCTTAAATAATTTTTAAACACCTATAAGTACCTTATACATTTAAACATAGGCTCTAATCACTCAAATCAACTCTCTCAAAATGACCACTCAGATTGGTCAAAAATAGTCAAAATACAGTTAAGCTATTTGACTCTCCATATTTGATCAAGGGAAAAATATGAAATATAATACTTTATAATAATCCTTAGATACCTATATAACATCTCCATACTCATTTAATTCCTTAACACTACTCATAACACCTTTAACTCACTCTTGTACCATGGTCACTCAAATTGCCATGGTATTCAATAAACATAGTCAACTTATAATCCCTTGTTCATACTAAATATGGATTTATTAAACCTTAAAAAATCACAAATATGGTATTTATTTAGTATAAAACACTATCCAATAGTTATATTATCCTTAAACATTAAAATACTATCAATAACTCTTCAATTATCCTTTTTGGGTCACTTGTAGAACATGATCAAACACATAGTCAACTTTGGAGCTGAATATCTTTTCCTATACAAACATTCAAACCTTATAAATAAATTTTTTGAATTAATATTCAATTTTTTTTCACATCACCTTAAAATTCATCCTAGATCAAAATATATAAGCAAAATACTAATTACTAGTTTTTCCTTTGTTGAATTCAAATGCCAACGATCACTATGTAAATGTTAAATGTAAGACACTTTGTAATCATCTCATATCCATTTGAAAATAGATAAAATAAACAATTTTAATCTCCTCATAATTATATTGGTATTTAAATTACAATACTCACCATTTATCTATGATCTAAGCTTCCATGATTGTGCCACTTGGCAGCGCTATGTGCCTTCTACATACCCTATAGTCAATCTTCCAATTAACTTCTACCACTTGGAAACCTCACATGATTTATAATCGCATTGACTATTTTAATCCAATAAAATTATAATAATTTGCATCCCCATGTGAAATTTTAAATATTTGACTCAATATGATCTATTGGATCATAATCTACATGATCACGTACTCACCATTGATCTCTATGTGACAGGTTTTATGCTCATCATTAGATCTACTTCTCAAAATCTATTATTGTGACACATGTCACTAGCACATGTAATATTTAATATTTGAATTTTAACCATGCATTTGGATCATTATCTAGACATATTAAATTCTAACCATTAGATTTGTGATCTGATTAAAATCTCATCATAGATCTCCTCTTGTAAATTTGGCTAAGGGAACTTAGTAAACTTTGTTTGAGAAGCAAACTTTTCACCTTAATAACTTTTAGTACACTCAAAATCATGACCTTAAATTTGAACCATATTATCTCCTCACATATGGGAATCTATCCATTATCAATATTCTCTTTAAACCTTCATGTGTGAAATATGACATCATCAATCTAATCACTTAGCTTTATCTATCAAGATGACTACTTGAGATTAGTCATTCATATGACTATTTTGATGAATTTCATTCACTTCCATAACCATTATAAGCACTCATAAAATCCCATAGGGTCTCTACAATATGACCATACCATCAATATCATCCATTAATTACCTAACTAGGTAAACACTCTCCAAACCATCAATCTGATCACTTTTTTGATCCCTTTGTCATTAATGCACCATGAATTATTCTCTCTTTGACATCAGTGACAACCTAACATCAATGGCCATACTCAAAAAGGTTTCTATGTTCCTTAATGGGTTTTATTTCCTATAAAAGTTTAATTCAATTTGGGGCTTGATCACCCTAAAATTATCCATTGGTTTAGATAAGGAACCAACTTCTCCAAGTGCTTCATGGGAATCACAAATTATGCAATAAGTTTTGAAAGCATCATCTCTAAGAAGAATTACAAGAATAAAATTGGTTTCACACATACAGGTGTATTCCTTCCTTATTATTTTAAATCTTTTCAAATTTAATTTACATTTCAATTTTTAGTTTCACATATGAGTATTAATTACTTTTACATAATTATAAGATTTTCCATGGGACTTACAACATGATTTTGAGCTTCTCCCAAAGGCAAAATGTGTTATACACACTTAGGTACTAGTTTTCCTTTACTCTAGTAATTTCATTTCTATACTTTGGGGGGATTTAATATTCAAATTTGGTCATGAATACTTCATGATGTTAATTTTGGCCCTTTTTAACTTGAATTGACTTGAGCACTTAATTTGGACCTTTTCTTCCACCTCATTCTATCCTAAACACTTATATGGACCTATTTATTTTCTAAATTGTTATCTATTGCCTAAATAAAATTTCTAACTACTAAAAACCCCTATAAGCATCTCTATGGATTAACTAAACATAAAATTCACATATTTCCTTAAAGGAAAAAAATGTCTAGTAGGGGAAAATAGTGTAAAATGCTCTTGTCCCCTTTGGGATGTTTTTTTCCTTTGCCTTGTAATGGTCAAATTTAAAATTTAAACCCTCTATTGTAATTTGGTCCATGTTTATAGGATATTTAAATTTAGGTTTCCCTTTTGATTTGGTATAAAGGCACACTTAAGTCACTTATTTTACCACTTAGAAATTTCAATATAGAGGCATATTTACACTACTACACATTAAGCAAATCTTTCTTGTTATTCCCAATTTTGATTCTAGTCACTTAAAGTAGTCATCAACCAAGTAAGAAACCTATTATATCTAAGCCAAATAAAAACATGATCAATTATTCAAGGCATCTCTAAGTGTATTCATATATTCGAAGGAGCACAATTGACAAAATATTCTAAGTGGGAGAAATATGTGAAATTTAATTCCATCTTCAAATTAGTGGATATGTAGGCAACATGTAATCATCATGGGGGTGATTCGGATCATGTCAACCTATTACACTCCACCCTTTTATATTTGAAACTTATTAGTCATTTAAAAACCCTATTAGGGTTTCAACTTTGAAGAATTTATTTTTAGATCTTCTCCACACCTATAAAGGTCAAATCTCCACACACCTACCTAATTTAAGGTATCATAAATGAGCATGACCTAAGTTCTTAATTTTTATCAAAGGATAAAAATGTCTAGTGGGAGATAATAGTGGTTGACAATCCTATCCCAAGTTGGATAATATTATCCTTCACCATTTTTAGTCCAAATTTTTGGGCAATTATTGAATTAGTTCATGTTTGTCAACTTTAGTTTATATCATCTTCATGCAGTTAGGTCTCATATAGAAATAGTTAAGTTTTCCATTTTGTGCATAGTTAGCCTTCTTCCATTCAATCTTACTTTGTCTTATTAATTATTTAAATTTCATTCTACATGTCAAAAGTTCATTTACAATATTTTTTATATTTAATTCAATATATATGAATTGGGTTTAATTCATCTATTAATTAAAATTATGTTAAAATAGATCCAATGAGTGATATGTAGAACTTAGTATCAAATCATGTCTTTTTGTATTCCATATTAACCCCGCTTAGTCTCAATACAATTTTATATTTGGAAGGTCATGGATAATAACAATGGGCAAAACACTTGGTAAGAATCATGCTTATGTTACATTTGACTTTAACTATGACACTATTTCCATTCAAGAGCTAGGACATCTTTGGAATAAAAATAAAAATATGAAAACATTTTGATTTAACTTTTAAGGGGATTATGGATTTTAAAACCCTAGTTTGTTAAAGGGTTAGAACAATAAATCAAGGAATAAATAAGAAATAAATATAACCTAATCTAATTATTCTAAAAATAGTAATGAATTATAAAATGATGTACTTAGCTAGAAATTGATTGAGACAGATAGTTGATAGGCTATAAATTATTATAGAGACGAGGTCAGGCATCATCAACAAAAATTTAAAGCCAAAAATCCTCTTGTATATTAGTGTAATCCTTTGGATAGTAATTCACTACACGAGTATCCTCTAGGGTGTGGTAGTGTCCATTCCAAGCAAAGATTATGAGCTTCTAGGTGGACCTTCCCTTGAGTTTGAGATGAATGTGTATGTGTGCCTAAGTATTGGATCACTATACTTCCTCTATTTTTTGGTGATTTGAAATACAAATCCCTAGATATCTATGTTGTTAGTGTATTTAAGGATCAAAAGTATAAAAAGCGTGATTTTTGGTGGATAGGCTAGATATGATCTCAACACCCCATTTTGCTGAGAGTTGCCTACATACCAATACCTTGAGAGGGGATCAATCCCAATGTAGTTATACCTCATAAGTGCTTGGTCCAAGTGTAAGTGAATGCTAGTATGAGTGTCAGATTTATTTATTTGAGTGTGATTGATAATATAAATCTAAGTAATCTAAGATTTGGATTGTTGTAGATGTCTATATGTATAAGTAGGGTAGAATAGGTATTAATGAACTTTATTTTCACAACTTATTTATGAGCTTGTTTATGTGTATTTACATATAATTTTCTTCTAGTGGGAAAAGGGATAGAAGTGGCGTATATATACTAATATGGTGCTTGTCGAGATGTGGATTAGGTCTAGGTTGACCCTAAGGTGTATTGAGAAATGAAAATATGTCCATTGGAGGAGAAAAGAGGTCAGGGATAATCGTGTAGTCCATTGGTCACTAGCATAGTATGCTAGTGTCCAAAAGGTTGTACTAGTGTCCAGGTGGTTGAATCTAGTGAAATAGGGGCCTAGATGCCTATAAAATGGTTTGGGGATGATTTTCATACATTTAGGGAAGGGTTATACCTATACAAAATATGTAAAATAATTTAAAGAGGCCCTAAGATAGGTCTAAGGCTAAGATAGGTATAAGGTGGTCTTAAATGACACTCATTATACTCAAGTGACATTTTATGTGACTACACATTTCTTTAACTAATACTCAAAAAGAGACATATAATATACTTATAACATAGGTGCATGATATTAATATCATAGAACATATAAAAGAGAAAAGGCAGCCTAATTAATCAATTGTATAAGATGGTGTAATTTATTATGCATATCCTAGTACAATTAAAAAAGATTATTGCAATGATAAGTCTAAATTACATGAGAAACATAGAAATAAACTTGGTGATTACTACATGCATGATACACAACATAAGTATGAGCATCTCCTTGATTACATATTTTGTGGATAAGAACATAATATATTATACATATATTGTTGATGTTTACTTGATTTTTGTTTCCCTCTATTTTTTTATCTTGACATAGATGCATACATAATTATCTCGCTTTGGTCATTATTATAGATCCTAGCCTTGTTTTCATTTCACCCTTTCCTTTTGAATATTTATCTTGATCTATAATTATGTGATAATTATCCTATAATGATGAACTCATTACAAATGTTTAATCTTTATGGCATACTACTTATTCACCTCTACACATTTCTTATCTATGTTTTACATCATTAGGGCTTACGTTGAGCTTTCATGTTCACATATATTTATGCTTACATATCATGACATCAGTATATAAAATGATTATTTCCAATTTTTAGCATGCCTACTGTCATATTTGTAAACTCTCTTCATATATGATGTTATGATGTGCATATAGAGTTGGTCCATATTGCTTTCTTTCTCTTCCTCCACATTTCCATGTTATTACACTTGATGTATAGTATGCCTTTACAAATATTATGGATTATTCATATCCCTTACACTTTTATTCTTAAAATCCTCACCACTTGTAATTATTGTATTTTATACATCTATTCTAAATATTAAAAAAATATAAAAAATAATCAAAACCTAAACATAACATGATTTGATAGTTATTATCATTAATTTATGTTTTTATAACATGTTTTTATAGATTAAATATCGTTTTTCATATGCACATGAATTTTATGGTATATATGAGTGATATGCAGGACATATAGGTTATACATAATACATAGATGTGCAAACACAGGGCATTATTACACCCAGGGCCCTTGCCAATGTTGGGGGAATCTCATTCTATAGTTAAAATTATTACATGTTATATATTTATACAATCTTTCCCTTTATCATGTTGAGCTACATAAATTGCTTACTTATTTTTTATCTTTTTTATATTCTTTACATTGTTATAAATAGTGGATATGTTATTTTTATATGTTGTGACTTTGACATGGATGGATGGTGTATACCCGCTTGACTTATTTTATATGTCACTGTTATTATTTTAGTTAATGTAGGATATTAATTGATTCTAATTTGTGCATATATTACCATATGGTGTGACATATATATTTTTATTACATTAATATATGATTATTTATTTGTTGAGCTCTTGCCTTATTATGTGACATAACTTGACTGAGTGCATCAATGCATAAATATTTATTTGTGTGGCCATTTCCTTACTGTCTGATGTATCTTGATGGAATGTATCATTTTATGACTCTTTTTATGTCCCTTGTGATGTTTTGTAAATTCTAATGTTCATTGCATGTACCTCTTACCTTAGGTAACAATGATTGTTTATAGTGAATCATTGATTGCTCATTATGTGTGTCTCTTTCCTTATTTTAAATTACATGATTTTTGATTGTATTATGTGTGCCTCTTATTTTCTGTGAAATTTATTTTTATTGTTTGTGTTTTTATTATGTGCATAATGTCCATGACATTGTGTGCTTATATGTGGATACATCTAGTATTTTTTATTGTTTTTTTAATGATGTGATCTATATCATGCACCTTTAAACTTGTGTGTTGTTCCATAATATACATCATGTACCCTTTATCTATAGGTTACTATTCATTTCTTATATTTTTTATGATTACTACCACATGTCCAATTTCTACATCTATCTTGACATTACATTTGTATGCCTTAGGATACATGTTTTATTTATGATTTGATGATTTATTCTTATTACAATGACATATTCTCCACATGTTAGAACATGTTTTTAAATGTTTACATCTTTATGTAAAACATGATGCATTTAACTATTTAATTTTGAGATAAGTAATTTGTATGATACATTCATCATCTCAAAAGGGGGGCATATAAATCAGGTTGCATAAAGATGCAAGCCTCCATGAACGAATAATTAATCTTTATATAGATTACATGATTTTGAGGTTCAATATTGGTTTATATTATCAATTCAGTTTAGATTATGGGGAAAATATTTATAAATCAAGACAAATATTGGGGGAATATGTAATACATATGTAAATATTTATAGGGACATGAGTGACAAGTTATAAGATTTATTAAACTGCGGATAGAGTAACATATATGCTTATGGAATTATATATCATATTGGAAAATTTGATTATATTATGGGGCATGGATGTTTTTCATGCATGCACTTTTATTTTTTTAAGTTGGTAAAAAGGCACTAAAGGTAACATTTTGAATCTAAAATCCATTTGCATCAGTATATTTATTTTACATATGATCTATAATATGGGAGGTCCATCTTATCATCTTAAGGTTAAAGATTAGTTAAATAAGTAGTATTATTGAGGTTTTATGTCGTTAAAAAACCTATAACTACTCCTTATTCAAGAAGATTGGGGAATTTATTTTCCTAACCCGTGATTTGAATAAAGGTAGTTGCCTCAGGGCATAATCATCCCATGAGTTTCTCTATTGGGGAATAATCACTCCAATATCCAAAGTGTTAGAGGGAAATATGGTTCGTCCACTTATAGGTGTATTCCTTGCTTACTCTTCAAATTTAAAATGTTTCATTGATTTATTTTATTTTATATTTCATATCATATATGGACATTTATTTTGCATGTTTCATTAAATGTTTTCATGGATACAAATACACACTTGGAACCTTATCCCAAATACATAGTATGTTTACACACTAAGGTACATAATATTTACCTTTTTAATCTAGTATTTTAAATACTAAAATAAAATAGAGGAATTTGTAGGCACAATAATCTGATATTAGAAAATTGGAAATGTTAGTCTTGAATTATCTTTACTTTACATGACTTGTGCACACACACATGGTTATTTCACACCCTTATATCCTATACACTTTAATTATATGGTCCTAACCTTCTCAATTCATTATAATTCACCTAAATGAATTCCATTTTTTTGCCTAATATGTTTACTATACTTATCATATTATCTCATGATCATAAAATCACTATTATTTTATTTAAGGACACTTTTATTCATACTTAGAATAATATTATCCACCTCTGATATACTTATTTACATGCCAAGTAATGGTCAATTTCCAAATTCAAATCATATTTTTTGGTCAACCTATACATTGTATGTGTCAATGGTGTGAGAAATTATCTAAAGTCTCATTTATTTATATACAATAGGTCTAATTTTATTCCCCTATTTAACATATATCAAATAAGCATTATTCAAGCATATTATATCACTTTCACATTGATAAGGACTACCCTAAATCTCCAAAATCATAAATTATTCATATTGAGTAGGTCCTAGATAATTATAAATAACCTAAGCTGATTAAATATTTTAGTTGACAAGTGTCAAAATATATATCACATATTTCATCCATAGTAAACAAGAACCATTTCATACATATAACCAAATATTTGATCCCTCTTTAAAGTATTGTAAATGTAGGTAGTGATTAACCACTTAGAGAGGGGTGGTTTGGGTTAGCTTACGCAATTTGTCTTCCCATTTTATACGTCCAAACCTAGTGAATGTTATAAATACCTTACTATTAAAAAATTAATACCATGATTATAATTATATCTTACATATTTATAAAATCTCATTAATCCTTTCAAATTTTTGATTGACAATTTACCCATAAATCTAGTAACTAGTGAAACCCCATAAATGATATCAGGTCTTGTCATTATGAGATACATTGAACCCTCTGCCATGATTCTAAAAGTCTGATCATCAATTTATGGAATTATATCCTCCCTCATAATATTTTCTTCATTTATAATTGGAGTTTTTTTAGGCTTTGAATCTTAAAGATCATACTTCTTTAGCATGTCTTGGGTATACTTGTCTTGACAAATGAATAATTTTTCTTTATTTTTATGTACTTCCATTATAATAAGTTAACTTATAAGTCCAAGATCATTCATATCAAACTTTTATTTCATATCTTATTTTAATTTATCCATCATCTCCATAGAGCTAGATGTAAATACCAAGTCATCTACATAGAGACAGACATATAAAACATTAGAATTTAATGTTTTTATAAAAATATTTGGTGCATTTTGTATTATTAAAAATAATTGATACAATAACCATCTATAAATAATTTAGTACAAATATATTTAATATTTATTCATCCCAGAAATATCCTTCTTCAACTTATATACCCGAAATTATTTACCTTTTACCTGAAAACCTTGTAGTTGCCCCATGTCTACTTCTTATTCAATCACTTAATTAATGCACTTTTAACATCCATTTGATTAATTTTATATAATTTAAGATAATATATATAAAAAATTATTATTATATTATCTTCATATGTCACATAAGAATAGGTTTTCTCATATTCAACCCCATATATTTGTGTAAACCCTTTTGTAATTAGTCTAGCTTTTAACTTATCAATTGTACCATCACTTCTAAATTTGGTCTTGTAGACCCACTTTGTATCAATTAAATATTTATTCAAAAAATTCTAAAATAAATTTCATGTATCGTTTCTCTCAATTTAATCCATCTCTAATTTCATAGCATCAATCCATTATTTCTTTTGACTAGCTTTTGCATAACTTCTAGGTTCACTAGTCACTAATGATAATGCAAACATAGTATTTTATTCATAAGAAAAATAAAATAAGTTAAATTCCTGATGTTTAATATTTTTTTATCCTCATATCATAATTATAATCCAACATCTGATTGCATATATGAGTAGTCAACAAATAATTGTTCTTGTTTGGTGTTGATGTACATAGATAACTAGTCTCTTGAATAAGAGCTATTACATTTATTATTGAATTAGAAATATGTGTAGGGATTTGTAATACATAAAAATTAACTTAAATAATATTATATAATTCAATTATAAATAATTAATTTACATTTTATAATCAACATACAACTCATTTTATAAAAAAAATACAATCCCTAGAAACATTATGGATTTACTAGTACAATTAAAAACTTGTATGCATTGATTTCATCACTATATCTTGTGATAATATGATTAAAAGTATTAAGATAAATTATATTAACTTTAACTTTTATTGTGATTATTTTCATGTGTTACAATTTCGTTCACTTTGTATGGAATTTCCATCTAATTTTTCTTAGTTTTTGAAAGAATCATCTAACTTGTTGAAACAATAGTTATGACTTGTCACTTGATTTGAGAAACCTAAATTAAGAGGTAAAAAATTATGTTATTCCTATATTCCCATAAAATATTTTAAATAATAATTTGATCCATCTTGAATCTAATTTTTTTCATCCTGAAAATTCTTTTCTTCCCTTTTTTGATTGACTTGATTCTTTTCTAGTTTCCTACAATTTTTACTCATGTGTCCTAGTTTTTTATAGTAATGACAAGTATCATTTGATCTTACCTATGAATTTTGATTCATATTTTCCCTTTGAATTTGAATTTGAATTTTTTAAACTCCCTTGGTTCTAATTTTTATTTGTATCTTTGGTCTTTAAAACCCTTTCCTTCATTTCAAGTGTTTGTTCTAGACCATGTTCTAGATATATTGTAAATAAACTCATTTTATTCTCATGATACAAGAGAGATACCACTAACTCATCAAAACTTATAGTTTTCATATCTTTACACTCTTCAATAGTGATCAAAATATGCATCCATTTTTATATTAAATATATAAAAATATGTCTTATTATTGAACTATCATTTATAGTTTCTCCATAAACCCCCATTCTATGTACTACATCATTTACCCTTATGTAATAATCTCCAAGTCCTTTAGAATATAAAATTCTCAAATTCATTTTTAGGGTTGGGATTTATTATTATCTTAACTTATTATATCATTTATATGAATACTCTAAGATATTCCATGCCTAATGGGCATTCTTACATCCTGCAATTCTTGGATGTATGTTTGGGTCTATATCTCTCTAAATATAGAAGAAAACTTCTACATCTTCCTTTTCTTCATCATTTTGTTTTCTAATATTGTATCAAGATGTTTAAATATTTATTTTTTGTGTACACATGTATAAAATTATCCCAAACTCATTTATATAAAATAATTATCTTCAATTGATCTCTCCAATACTCAAAGTTGTCACCTTTGAAAACAAGAATATTTATGGAAGCATAATTTACTATAGCATTGTATCTTCTAAAAATGGCCTAAAAAACATTATGACCTTTGATTAAGAATTATATAATAAAAAATTAATGTTTTTAATGAATTTTTTGAATTAAAATTAGCTTTATTTTACTTTAAAATTGAAACTATGTATCAACATAATTGTCCCAAAATTACTAGTTACCAAACTAGTGTGTTGTGAGTGATATTATTGATCAAAACTTGTCTTGAATAGTTTCAAAATTGAAAATATATGATTGATGGTAGAAATTATTATATAAATGAAATAATATCAAAGATAAAACACACAAAAATATTCTCAATTAATATTAATGTACCACACTTATATTGTGTGTAACTTTATTAAATATATAAGGTTTAAAACAAGCTTTTTATAAGATAGTTTACATGATAAAATATTTTAAGAAAAAAAAAGTAAATAAATAACTTTAATTGAAACTAAGTAATATATAATTATACATATAAAATTATATTCCAATATAACTTAAACTATCTAAAAATAAACTCAAGATACAACTAAAAGTACCACTAACACTAACTAATAGTTTTTTATATCATCATGCGAGAAGTCACTATCAATTGACTACCATAAGATATAATTAGACAAAAATGGCATCTAAATTTTCCTAAAAATATGAATTTACTCAAATATACTTTAATTTAACTTAAATAACACTAAAAATTTTCCTCATAAATTGGTAACTCATTCTAGTACTTTGACAGTGAATTGGAACAAACTAGCAATTCCAACTATTTTTTAGGAAATCATTAGAAACTATCCAAAAGTTACCTAAAAACTAGTTAAAATTATAAATTAATTAAATAAACTTCCAAAAAAACTAAACATTAAAATATAATAAGTTTATTAATATAAATCAAGTGCTCATATTGGCATCATACTCAATAAATTAATTTTTCCCTTTCTTCTTCTAAACATGCCTTCCTATGCACCATTTTGGGTTATTCTATAGTACCTATATTTATTTATATATAATATTTCTAATAATTATTTTGGGTTTTATATTATTTTATTTTGTTCACATAAAACATGTTTTCTAAGGATAGTATCCCTATAGGTATGTTATTGATAAAACCTCATTTGGTTTTAGAGACCTTAATAGGATATAAAGTAATAGAATAACTTAGATTAATAGATATGGCATTAAATAATACAGGTGAATGTAAAATAAAGAAATGAATTATAATTATTTTATAATTATAATATTATTAATATATTTTAGTCATATAAAATGTCACTTGAATGCAATGAATGTCATTCGAGACCACCCATCCCTAGATTATCCCTAGACCTATTTTAGGGACTCTTTCAACCCTTATTTAGCTTTCATGTAGGTATTGTATATCAATATACATCCAAAAATTAGTCCCAAATCTTCCCCTAGGGATCTATGCCCTTAGTTTCTTAGGTTTTACCACCTGGACACTAGTGCACTAAGCTAATGACCAAGGAACCACACTAGTGTCCCTCACCTAATTTCAACACCAACAAATATATTTTAAATTTATAAGATACCTAGGGTCAACCTAGACCTATTTTAAACTTCATACAAGCACCATATTAGTATAAATACATGAGTTTTATCCCTTTACCCACTATGTGGAAATCATATGCAAATACAAACAAACAAACTCAGAATAAATTGTGAAAAATCAAGGTCATTGATCCATATTCTACCCTACTTCTGAATACAAGCATCTATAGTCATCCTAAGACCATATTACATATATTTACATTCTCAAGCCTCATTCAAATCAATCAAGACAACATTCATACTAGCATCACTTACACGTGCACTAACACTTAGATTGGGAAAATTACAATGAGCTTGATCCCCTCTTGAGGTATTATTATGTAGGTAACTCTCAACATAGTGGGGTGTTGAGGATGTCCATCATACCTAGGTAAAATCACACTTTTGTTAATTTTACTCTTCAAATACCCTAAAAACATGGAAGTCTAGGTTTCTCTCCCAAATCAATCAAAAATAGTACACATACAGTGAATCCAGGCTCATCCACACAAGCACAAACATATTAAAATTATCTAGAGGTACACCTAGAAGATCACATAGTTTCTTGTAGAAGGACACTGGTGCACCCTAGATGGACACTAGTATAGTGAATTATTTTCCTAGGTACCGTGCTACTATTCTAAAGGATTTCTAACACATGGAAGCTATTTGCAACATTTAGATAAAATTTTATTCTAGTTTTTATCCACCATATCATTTGTCTTAGTCAATTTACAACTAAGTATTTATTTATGTCATTCACTACTATTTTTATAAATATTAGATTAGGTCAATTATTATACAAATTAGTGGTTGTATTTATTGCATATCTCTCCTTTGATTTATTGTACTTCAACCCTTTAACATCTTAGGATTTGCATACACTTAGTCCTAAAAAGTTAAATCATTTAGTGGACCTGACTTACTTTGAATACTGCTCAAAACCTTAAACCTGGATGCTCTTTAGATTTGTATTCTTCTATTTTCTATGTTTAGTAATTAGTTCCAATATCTTAGATTTGATTTATCATTTTATTTTTACAATCTTTCATAAATTAAATTTATTTAAAGTTTCAAAATATATAAAATTTTATTTTCCTAATTTAAAACCTATAATGGTAGAATTAAATAACCAATTTGATGAGACCAATAAGAGATAATTATAATATTTCATTTCTAAAAATTCAAATTTAAAATATGATCTTATCCTTATTTCCCATTAATATCTTAATAAATCCAATAAAATTCAATATTGTAACCCCCTAGATGTTAATATGTTTACACCTACTATTAGAGAAACTCAAATTCTACAACGACCTATTCTAACCCACCAACCTTCACTAGTTGAAACACCTCCTATGGCTAGTTCCTCCTCTCTAGATGTATAATCCCTTATTCATGAGATCCACTCTCTATAAGATAATGTGTTAGATATTGAGAAGGTGATACTAATACATCATATGCCTTGGATTTTCATGTTATTCTACATACACATTTGGCATAACATATAGTGTCAACTCCTTTATCCTAAATATTTGTGGTACCTAAACTTACTTTGTATTGTGTAAAGGGTGAACCAGAGCATTAGCTATGAGTTTTTCATGTGACATGCTTGGAATATGTGTCAAATTATTGTCTCCTTACTAATTTGTTCCCTCATAATTTAAAGGACTATGATATTTTATTACAAGCATTGCATGAAGCAATCTTATTTAATAAGTTCTCATAATTTATAGATATTTGGCATATAGTGAAAGAATGATAAGTCAAGATTCTTTCCATTGGAAAATTAAAGTACACAATTAGATTATATTAAACTAATAAGAGTTATAATAAGCCCTCATACAAGGTAAATCCCAATGAGAATAATAATGATTCAAAAATAATAGTTAATATAGCTTTAGAACCAACCCTTCAAATGGTTTTATCAGTTCCTCCAAGGATAACTTTTATGAGTCTTCCTAAATTGATAGCACATGTTCTCTAGAAACTCCTAGAATGCAATGTCATATCTCTCCTTCTAATCAAAGAGGTTGATATGACTAGGTATCTTCCAAATAACTATGATTCTAATGCAATTTATGACTATCATAGGGCCCTTAGGCATACTACAAATAGGTACATCATCTTGTGATATAAGATAAAATATTTGATATAAGCTAATATCATTGATGTTGGATATCCTATAAAGGCACCTAGATCACAACTAATGGAAGAAAAAACATTAAAAATGTTCTTAAATCCATTTCCAAAACATACAACTAATGAGATAAGGAGCACTTAAGGTGTTTATTATACATGTTAGGCACAATCACTTATTACATCTTGTCATACTCATATAGTGGACACACACCCTCTACATAATAGCATTAGTGTGTATCATAATACATTACAAGCTAGACATCTCATAATTTTCTCATAGCAAGAGATAGTAGATGATGACACATACTTATATACACTCTTTGTGTGAGTCTAGTCTGATCATCATCATATTTAGAGTGTCATGATTGATAACAAGTCAAACATTAACATGTATAATATCACACTTATATAGCACTTTCATTATTCAAAGTAGGATGTTTCACAAAAAGATACAATTATTCATTGTTTTAGTGGCCATGTCCAAAGTTACATTGGGGAGATTGTACTTCCATTACAAGTTGGGTCCACACATGTGGCCACTAGATTCATAGTGGTACCTAGTGTAGGCACATTTGATATGTTATTGGGTAGGCCTTAGATAGAGTAGCTTCAGGCCATTTTATCCATATTACACATGTCTCAAGTATATACATGTTAATCAAGTGGTTATAGCTCAAGGCCTTCCATATGAGCATCATTTACCTATTCCATAGCCACCTATAAAACAATCAACAATTATGTTACAGACATAGATTATGTTAGCATGCCTCAAATTTTAGTTGAGATGCTAGTGTAGGTGAGGTATACTCCTATAGTAGTACCATATATACATACTCTCCCATGAAGACCTTTATTAGAGAGACATCTATGTCAAAGACATATTATGGATTCTAAAGGGCCTCTCTCTCCACCACCACATAGATCAATGTATAATAGAGATAATCCACAGCATTTAAAACTTATTCTACCAAATGGGTGCCCAAAAACACCATAGTTCATAGGCCAATTTATTCAACTTCACAGATTCATAACCTTACTCCATATGTAGTTTCAATTATAGATCACTTAGTACATCCAATTATCATATCCAAAATGCCTCATCACATAGAATGCATGATTTCTATCCCTCTATTTAATATAGGACATGTTTATTGTGAGTCTCTTATAAGACTCATTGGTTAGTATTATATCTCCTCTCACCTTTTTCCTTGTATATAGTTTCATTTTCATGATTACTTGTACATAGATTATACTCATAAAACATAAAAACAATATCATATGTTCAAAATACAAAAACATTCAAATATTTATCATAAAATACAACATTTTATATTGTATGAATTTCCATTTTTACATTCCTTATATTGGTTAGGTACTACATATGGTATCTATGTTAGTATATTTTAGGTTTATCATTCATACATGCTTCACTTGTTCTTTTTTGAGTGATTGTATATTACTGCAAGATTCAAGTCCTATATATAGATCTATATATGTTACTATCCACCCATTGGGGGTACATACATAGATTCATCATTGATATATTATCCCAATGGGGTCATCATACTACACAATTTATGATTTACCATAGTACATATTTATATGCTCTAAATCACAGATTTAGCATTGATTATATATTGAACCCAATCATCACATACTAATCTTATTTTATATTGACTACTAATAGTATAGACTCAATTTATGTACATCTTTGATTTTATATAAATTTGTACCACATATTCATAAATACTTTCATTTATATATTTCTTAGTTTAGACTTGATAACTTCTCTTTGATTATACATATATTCAAGGACATTTGAATATGCCACTATTCTACATCTCTATGCCAATTCTTTTCATTGTGTGTATGCTTTAGACATGTTCCCATGTCCTTGCATGTGATTTCTTAATTATGTATGCAAATATTTGAACATGTCCTTCCATGTGGCTCTAATCTACCCTATTTTTTGTTTGCTTATGCAAATATTTGAACATGTCCTTGTATGTGTTTCTTTCTCAAATTAAGTGATATGTGCCCATGTCCCTTGTATTGTGGACTCTTGGCCTACTTTGCATACTTTATGTGTGTTGTATGTATGATTTCATATATGAAACATGTCTGTGACACTTATCTCTTACTTGTTTATTTTATACTCTTTTTTATTTCATGAGGGACCTCATGCATCTCCACTTCCTCCTTGGGTGACTTGATGAACATCATGACCCATAACCCTAAGTAGTTACTTAGATTATATCTAGATTTATTGATCATATACATTCGTACATTGTTATACATACATATATATATATATATATATATATATATATTGACAACCTTGTGAATGTTAGATCTAACATACATCATATATTACCAACTTATGCTCAGATTATCTTACATTCTGATGTCATGTATATACATTATACTAGTTTACTACATATATATCATATATGCTCAAGATAGGACATATTATGTAGATATTTTCCTTTGAGGATAATTATTGCACAAGTTAAACAACTCCCCTTAAAAATAAGGGGCATTCACAATGGTTTGACATAGAGATTAGGCCATCTTAGTGTACCCAAATACATTTTACAACACAAAGACATAGATTATAGGGCTTAGAATTAAAAAAAACATAGTGAAAAAATAGGCAAACATAGATCAGTTTTAGTTTACACATAGGACACTAGCATGACACATAGGATACTAGCATAGTGCACTATTATCCAATAGACCATGATACTATCTAGTAGCCCTAGAAATAGTAAAATATAGAATAGCTAGAAAGGTATATCAATTATAGTTCAGGTTTGCATAATATCAATCATAAATTATCATTTATGCTTAATTTATGCTTAGTTTTACATAGAATATTACCAATTTGTTCAAATTAGAGGTGTCATGTGTGGTATGATCACTATTATTTCAATTTAAAATATGTATAGACATAGATTGTTATAATTCAGTCTAGAATCCATATGCATAGATATCAGAATTGGGGGAAAGTGAATAACATATTATTTCAACATGATCAATTTTACACCAACTCATCTTAGATGGAATGACAACTCCATGTCAGTCTATGAATTATATACTTTAGACACCATTTACACTAGATTGATGCCTTATTTTATTTATAGTAGTTAGAATTTTTGTATAGTCCTTAAGCTACATCCCTGAGTGCTTGAGAGGCCCCTTGGTCATTTTACATTTTATAGATTTTGAGTGTCCCCAGATCTGTCATACATAATTTCAATTACATCATATAGTTTCAATCACAAATGCATCTACTACACATGGGTAGGCAATGATGGATTCATATCCTATTTGAGTTCTTGATCCACCTACATAAGAGGGTTGGACAAGCCATTAGTCCAATCTAAGTTATTCATAGTGTACGATCCATCAAGTAGGGTGGGAAATGTTGTATTCAAAACTAGACTAAGTTATTGAGCCATCCACACATGGGTATTGAGCAAGTTGTTATCTCAATCCAAGTTATTCATCGATTTGATCACTAGTTACACCCACACATGATGTCACTAAGTTTTTGTATTGATCTACATACCCAAAAATATGTATTCACTATTTTACTCTCTCTCTTATCTCTTTACTCATTTTTTTCTTCGATTTTGATATTCCATAAGGATTGATTCATCCATGTTTCATTTTTAGTATATACAATGGAACATGTTTCACATTCTCAAACCCAAATTCAAGGGCTTTACCTCCTTGGTAAGTTTAGGTAAGCTTATTTTTCATTTATCCTAGTCATTTCACTTTGTTTCATTTTGAGAATAAAATGGAGTAAAATATAGTCATATAGAATCTCACTTGAGTACAATTATTGTCACTTCAAATGACCCATCCCTAACTTAGCCCTAAACCTATCTTAGGGCTTCTTTTAACCCTTATCTAAATTTAATGTGAGCATTACATATCCCTAGACATTACAAAATTAGTCTCAAATATTTACATAGGGATCCAAGCCCATAATTCCCTAGGTTATACCACTTGGACACTAGTATGCCCCTTTGGACACTAGCACACTACACGAGACCATGCTAGTGTTTGTTTCTTAATTTCAACCCTAATAGATATCTATTTCAATTTTTAAGACACATAAGGTCAGCCTAAACTTATTTCAAACTCCACACAAGCACCAGATTGGTATAAATACATGAGTTGTATCACTTTACCCATTAGATGGAAATCAAATACAAAAACAAACAATCAAGCTCAGAACAAGTTGTGTAAAATCAAGGTTATTAATCCCTATTCTAACCTACTTTTACATATAATCATCTAAAACCATCTTAAGCTTAGATTACACAAATTTATAGTCTCAAACTTCACTCAAATAACTCAAGCTATCATTAATACTAGCATCACTTGCACTTGTACTAGTACTTAGATTGGAATAACTACATCATGCTTGATCCCCTCTCAAGGTGTTGGTATGTAGGAAACTCACAACACATTAAGCTATTGAGGATGTTTATCCTAACCAAATAACATCACACATTTTCTACTTGTTCTCTTTGAATACCCTAACAACATGTAATTATAGGGTTTGATTATAAATTAGTCAAAAATAGTGCATAAACATTGAATCAAGTTCTTCTACATAGGAAAAAGTAGATTTGACTCATCCAGAGGTGCACCCAAAAGATCACATAGTTTCCTACACAAGGAAACTAACACATTTTATGAGGATACTAGTGTAGTGTTCTACTATCCAAGGTATAATGTTACTTTCTAAGAGGATGTTTGACACTTGGAACCTATGGGAAACACTCAGATCAACTTCCACACTATTTTTTATCCCCCAAGTCATATATCTCGATCAATTTATAGCAAAGAATTTATTTATGTCATTCATTTCTATTTTTGGAAATATTATATTAGGTCAATTATTATATAATTAGTGTTTATATTTATTTCATATCTCTCCCATGATCTACTATACTCATACCCTTTAATAACCTAGGAATTTCATACACTCAATCCTAAAAAGTTATATCATATAGTAAGTATAATAAATGGATGATTACTTTACTTTTATACTAACTATATAACTATTACTATGTTATAAAGGTGTAAAATAAAATAAATTACACCTATTATTCATCTAATTGAATAATTGTGTTTCTATCTACATATGGCCAATTCTATCAAATATATGTTAGTATTGACTATTGATACTAACTAGTAGTGGTTGATAATGACATGTGTCAAAATATGGGTATATGATAATATAGTCACACACATAATCTATAATGTGTTTTTTTTTTCTTTTTTTTTTTTTTTTTTTTGTGTGTGTGTGTGTGTGTGTGTGTGTGTGTGTGTGTGTGTGTGTGTGTGTGTGTGTGTGTGTGTGTGAGAGAGAGAGAGAGAGAGAGAGAGAGAGAGAGAGAGAGAGATTCCAATCCCTAATGATGCATTCAACTCTATAAATTATCTTCCTTCACCTTGAAAGCATATGTGTGTTTATTAGGGCTTGAAACTTGAAAAATTTGTGAAATTATAATGGATTGAGGTGACATCCATTACTCCCATTAATGATTGACTATTATCTTTATATCTGATACTCTATGGAGGGAAATTAATTTACACATAGTTATCCCACAATGTGTGATTGTGAAATTATTTTATTTTTCTATGTAAATGTAGTTAATGATTTGGATTTGATGCTTAATAATGTTTTTTTTGACTTGGACTACACTTAAAACTTGGGTTATGATTAATCCTAGTGATTGATTTGAAAATTTGGAACAATAGGGTAGATTTTATCAATGTGAAATAATGTATTGAATTATAATAGATAATTTATTAGTACCCTATTATTTTAGGCCTTAATTTGTATATATATGAGTCCAATTAGGTAATTTATCATGTAACCAAAATGCTAGGAAGATTGGATAACACTGAGGAAATATTTTATTTTAAAAATTAATCATTTTTGGGAAAGGGCTGGTACCATCAATATCATGTCAGTATTGACTGGAGATACTAACCCAATATGACATTATTTACCTACATATAGGAAAACTAAATTCAAGGTATATAAATGTTTGTGTAGGATAAGAAGTAAATTAAAATATATATTAAGGTTTTTGTAAGTGTGTAATGGTAGAAAAAAAGGATAAAACTCATAAAGTATCATGTAGGTATGAGATAATGAGGGTTATGAATTTATTGGTGAGCATAATTCATGTGTGGAAAATGCATGTCAATCTTGTCAATTTCAAGTACTTAATAACATATTTAAGTATCTATAGATGTGCCCCTTTTATTTTGGTAATTGAATTGATAGAGTGAGAGGTAAAATATATAAACGAGTGTCTACAACACACTTTTTATTTTGAAGGAAACTCCAATTGTGGAAGTTAGTCAATAGAAAAACCTATAACCAAAATGTAGTAGTCAATGTCCATATAATTAAAATTTTAATTTAAACTTTAATTTTTGAAAATTTAAGATCAAGAAATAAGTACACCTATGTGTTGTTGAAAACCATGTTTCCCTTGTAAATTATTGGATATAATGCTTCATTTTTGAATCATTGGATAATATGAGTTTCTCTGTTGAAGCACATGGAGAGTTTTGGGAACTATCCCCCAAATTTTTATAACTATGTAGGATTTTGGGTTGGGAATACATGTCCTAACCTTCATTAGTGTGTAGATAAGTACATGATGTACTAACCCAAATAACTACTCATAAAATAAATTGGAACCACATGATGGGTTCACTACAAGTAAAATTGAATCAACACCTTTAGATTTATTATATATTTTCTCTCAAGTTCATTCCATGTAAAAAAATGCATGACCAAAAGACAAGGAATAATTTTCATGCCCCCATCATGACCATATATTTTATTATATAGTTTCAATCAAGTTCACCCAAGTTTACTCAATGTGGAATAAACTAAATTACCAAAATAAAAATAATAATGTTCATGCCCCCGTCATGGCCTAAGTGTAAACAAGTGTTAAGTTATAATTTTGTTGTTGTGTATGTACATGAACTAGTATCATGTCTCATGAATCTAAAAGTGTATATATATGCATGAAATAGTATCATTCCTTCATGAATATGTACCAATTGATTTAGAATTTTATACAAATATAATCTAAATTTTAAATCATGTATCTCAAATGTATGTGTATACAAAACCCTATAATTATTTATCTTGTAAACTATGTGCATATGCATATAAATGTGTATACATTTGTATTGATGTGTCAATATTTGTCATGTAACTAACCATATAATATATGTACCATTTTGAATCTATAAAATCTATATGTTGATTTCTTTTATATTCATGGAGGTTTATTTATATATGAAAATCCCATTGTAATGCCTCATTTTCAATATGAGGGATGTGTCATGCAAGTCACTCATATCAAATAATATTTAACTGTATCATGTCATGTGTATATATAGCATCATGTCTATCATGTAAACATGTGGAAAGTATATCATCATAGTAATGTATATTTAAATTAATCCATATATGTAATATTTATAATACAAGGAATATAAGTGTCATATATATATATATATATAGATGTATTAATGAAGCAAGCAATAGTAACCATCACTAATGGATAATTGAATAAGAATATGTTATAAAGGTGCATGTTATGGATCATGACAACATTAAATTTCAACAAGATCAACAAAAATAAGTTCAAGTGCTAGTGTCACACACAATAACAAGGGAGACATATGATGGACATGAATATGTCACAAAAAATAAGGCCAATGGTATCATAAAAGAGACATAAAGATGTCACAAAAAAGGAACATAAATATGTTACACCTAATAAGGACAAGGACCACACACAAGTTAACATAAATAGGTCAAAAACAAGGGACATAAATATATCATAAATAAGTCAAAATGTCCATACACAATATACAAAAAAAATATATTCTAACATGTAAGACAATAACAACATCAATGAAGCTAGGAACAAGTAAAGACTAGTCTACACACTCCATATGTAGCAATGTCAAATCATGGTATAATAATTTATATATATGTAGAATTTCATAATATATTTATAACTATAAAAACATATGTAATAAATATATTTTTCTCAACATGGTATAAGTTTATAGAAAGATATAACTTATGATAGTGAAACCAACGGAATAAGATTCTTCCACTATCCCTATGGCCACTAGATAGAGTAAAGTCCAACATCTATATAACCTTAATAAAGAGATGTATACATTTAAAGAGGCTATAAAAACATGTTCTAAAATTTTATTTGTACCAAATATGGGTTTTTACATTTCCCTCACTTTAATATAGTAATACATTAAAATTAAAATTATTGGTTTAAAGGAAAGGAAAATGCATACCATGGTATGGAAAAAACACCTTGTCTTCATTTGAACTTTCATTGAATATTTCATGTGAATATTACCTATAACCAAAATAATTCCAAAAAGTAATTAGGGTATATAATTTATATGTAATCAATAATAAAAATTATCATAAATAAAGTGCATGGATAGAATATGCATGTGTATGTGTCATGTAGTAATGGTTCTAGAATATTGGAAACTAGAGAAGTAGACATGGAACTTAAAAGCTCATCCATCTTCTAGATTGTAAGATGAATGAACTTAAAAGTGGTCAACTAGGTTGTACCATGTTTGTGTTGTACCTATAATAGGGATATTTGGGAGGTGATCATGCCCCCAACCGGTAATAAGAAGAGTGGTGCTTTAGTTGTCAAGAGTATCATTCCTTGACCATCATAACTTGAGTGAAGAATATATGTAAATATAAATCAGTATAATATGATTGGTGTAATAAATACCACCCAAAAACTTGGTGAGACCAGATTATTTAATCCATCCAATCTAATAAAAAAGAGCCAACTATTGTAGAAAGGTAAGGCTCAATATAGTCTATAATAGTGTGACCTAAGTATCAGTGTGTAGTCCATGATATGGTAGTAGTTCATAAAATAGTTTTGAAATATAAAAATCATTTAGATTTTTCAATATTAGGCACACATTGAATATAATATTCACGTTATATATGTCTCATGCCAAAACTATGTATAATATTGGTATTAAATATATAGAATTATGTCAAAACTATGAATTTGAATAATATAATAATGTGTTTTTACCAATTTTGATTTTTTCACAAGTGTGGGTAACATGATACCATAAAAATACCCCATTATATATGCATAAATATTAATATTTATTTAAGTGCCAATGTTGGTGACATGTTCCTAAAGCATGCCTCCACTAAATCTAGATATGTTGAATACTGAACAAGTATTGAAAACATGCTTCTAAAGAATGCCCCTTAAATCTGGAGAAGGAAAAAATTATAATTGACTATGAATAACATGTTGGTAATAATTACCCTACTAAAATACCCCATTTTTTGTGAGGAGGGCATATAGTACCTATGGGTCATCTCTTTTAAAAGTAAAAGGTGAGAATTTTCTTGATAAATTTTTTAAGATGCATTCTTATAGTATTGGTGGTGATAATTTGTAACATCATTTTGGTAATACCCAAAATATAGTATAATATGTATGTGTAGTCTTTTTTTTAGCAATTTTTAGTAATGTTTGAAATATTGAAAATTTTCTATAATATGGAATAACTCACTGCTTGTATTCCAACACAAGTTGAGGTTTTGAAATTAGATAATCGATACTCAAGATATGCATGTTTGAAGTTTTTTTAGAAATTATATATTGGATACTTTAAATAGAAATTTAAAGTAAATTTCATTTCTATTTTTTTATTAGAGGATTTTTATTAAAAATCACTACATCTAAGGGTGCACAAAATAAGCTACCACCACAAGGAAGAACCAAGTTCAAAACATTAACAATACATAAATATAAAAAAATGCCTCAGATAAGAGATAATAGTAGAAAGGAAATAAAAGCATGATCCAAAAACATAATATTCATAGGCCATGAAGTGCCTATAAAAATACCATACACATAAGTCATATATGCATGAGAATCCAATGCCCTCATAGTATCAACACCCTTAGAATAACTATCAAACCCATCTTTTACCAAACAACCTGGTCCTTTTTGTATATTGGCAATGGGTCCTAACTGAGCATTAGAAATAGATTCCAATTATGGGGGAAAGTATCAAGAGACTTTTTTGATCAGAGGAGAATTTTTTTTTCTTTCATAAAATGGAGGACATCATCAACTTTTTTATGGCCACCAACTTCAACCAGTTTCTCAAGTTTGATATAAAACTCATTAATTTCTTTATGAATGATCTTTCAAGTTTCCCTTTGTTTTTCATCATTAATTGAGAATAATATGTAAGCTTCAAAATAATTTCATCACCTATAACATCATGTTCAATATCCAAACTCATGAGACCAATACTAGCAAAATCAAGGTCATCACCAGCCACTTGAGATTATAAAATAGGATTGACATTATCAATACTCATGTTATGAGTTGTATTCAACAAAATTTATACTCTAGTTTTGTCAAAATTAAAATATTTAATCCATCCATGAATGGGATCCTTAGCCTACCCAAAATATTATTATTTAATGTAGGAACACTCATACTCTAAAATATTGAATTTGTTTACCATGTTATGGGATATATTCTAATCCAAATGAGGGGATCAATTAAGAAAGCCACCAAAATCTAGAAGATAGTCTAAATTGACTTTCAAACTTCCCATACTAAGAAATTTATCCAACACCTCCTATAGGATCTTGAACCTAATATTATATTGATGACCTCAACTAAGAAGTTATTAAGTGATCTAGCTTTGAATTGGAACACCTCTTCATTTTTTTGTCTCCAAATAAACCATATAATTTTAGTTGAAAAATTAACATAGAACTTATGGAATAAAGGATGAAATTTTTTCTTATGACAAACATAAAAAAAATAAAAATTCATCCAAGTAATATCACATCCAAAAATAATAGATCAATAATGTAAATAATTTTACCAAACATTAATATCAAATGACAAGTGAAAAATAGATGTTATAAAGATTCAACTTCACCACAAACCAAACAAAAATGTAGGATTTTAGAGTGCTTAGAAATGACCTCACTAACAACAAGCCTATTGTAAATAAAAAGACAATGAAATAAATATTTCTTAAGTTATAGATAAGAAGCCCACAACACATTAAACATAAAGGGCCATATTTAGAGAGGGTCAAAAACCTACCAAATATGGTTAAGTGTAGATTAGGGGGCTTTTGAAAATAAATCTTGTTGTATATACTTTTAGTGGAAAACTCATGCAAAAGAGGTACATTAACTCACTTGATACTTTCCTAGAATTCATCTTTATTGTCCAAAATTGAAATAGTATCATTACCCTACATAGCCTTGGAAACCATAAAGATAGTCCTCCTTTGATATGAGTGAATATGATATATGAACCTAATAAGATCCCAGGAGGCCCATCCCTCAAATGAGAATAGATCCTTGAAACTATGCAAACCTTTTTATAATTATTGCAAGGTAGAGTAACCCTTGGTGAGAGTAAGGGGTTGATAATTGAGGGAGAGGTTTCACCATATAGATTTGTACCCTTGATAGTAGGACCCAAACCAACTAAAAACATGCTTTTCAATAATAAAATGCTTTCCCAAATCTAAATATTTCTATATTGACCCAAAAATATAAGAACCAACAACTTTGACCAAGAAAGGGTCGAGAACGAGATCTTCCATATGTAACCCAGTCAATCTAGGCCTTCCTTGAGGGAAATATCTCAAAATATTGTATCTAATGAGAACTTTCCAAGGTTCATTACCATCAAATGACTAAATTATCTAATTCATACCCAAAGTGATGCCTTGAATTTTGAGGTCTTTTATACTGAGCCAACCAATACATTTAGGCCTACAAAAAACCTCCAAGTAACTATATGCCTTTTATTTTTACCTTTACCATCAGACTATAGGAATTATCTTAAAAATATTTTCAATAAATTGATTTGGCACTTATTAAACATCCAATAAGAGGCATTGTATATATTTTAGGAGGACATGACCTTTTGTCAAACTTAGATTCTTCCATGGAGAGATACAACATGAGTTTTCCATTTACCAATATTCTTATTAATTTTGACATAAAACCATTCCCACATTTGATTAAAGTGAGGGTTAAGAGCAAAGGGTATACCCAAATATATAAAATTATGATTAGGACCTTTTCATTCCCAATCAAACTTAGAAATACCATTAGGAAGTTCATCATCCACCCCATCATAAAATACTTATGCATGGATACCTTAAAATCTAAGGCTTGGAAATAAATATTGAGCCTTCGTTCTACTTGAAGAAGGTTTTCATAGGAAATATTGACAAAGAGAGAGGTGTCATTAGCAAAGATAACATCAATAAGGTATAATTTTTGGGGAAAGTGATACCCACAACTGGGGGGCATAACTCACCACAATGAAGTAGATAATGAAAGGCATTAGAAATAATGACAAAGAGGGAAGGATCAAGAGGTAAACCTTATATAACAAACCTATGAAATTTAATAACCTCATTAAGCTCCCCATTAACCTCCACAACTACATAGGCATATTTCAAGATACCATTAGTCATTATTAGTCTTTAAAACCAAAGGCTCATATAATAGTATCAATGAATGGCCACTCAATTCTATCATATGCTTTTGCAAAGTCTAAGAGAATCATTACAACATTATGTTTAAGCATCGATCCTAATACATCCCATCCCTAATATAAATAATATTATCCAAAATATATTTACCTGCCATAAACCTAATATGAGTCTATGTTATAATAGAGGGAAAATAATGAAGAGATTCTATTTGCAATAATTTTTTCCAATATTTTATAAGAGACATTAATAAGGTTAATTTTTCTCCAATTTTTAACAAGGGTCTAGTTTCCTTCTTTGTGAATGAGCTTGATGACACATCTATTAATCTCTAGCCTAATAGACCCGTCCTCAATGGTTTATAAATAGACATTTAAACACTCAGACGTAATCCAATATTTATTGGCTTTATATAACTCTACTAGGAATCCAATAATACTAGGGGCCTTATTATCTTTCAAAGACTGAATACTATTCATAACTTCATCAATATAAATGACACTATATAATAAGGAATACTAAATAGGGGAGAGTTTCCTAGGAATAACTTTGGCATACAACTCTCTACTCCTAACAATTTTTTCATTTGACCCATCAAATTGAAAGAGGGAAGAATAAAATTCAAAGAAATCCTTTTTAATTAGAGTGGGTTCATCTAAGACCACTCCCCCAAAGTTGATTTTAGGGATTTTTTGCCTTTGATGTTTAGATTTCATGAACCTAAAAAATAACTTAGTGCATGTGTCTCTCAATTGCATCTAATTCAATCGAGAATTAATATAAGTGCCCCTAAATATATACATATGGTGTTATCTAATATGATGTTTGAGGCTTGAAAGGTCCAATAGAAAATAAAGGTTTACAAGGTCATTTTGAAGAGAATTCTCTACTCAAATAAGTTTCTCTTGATCCTCTCTAGTAAATTTCCTCTTCCTCTTAGCTTTAAACTGACCATCGGATATAGAATTTTTTTTTGACATATCCATAGAACTATTCTAATTATAAATATTAGGAGAAGATATACATGTACATTTACCAACATTCCATGTAGAGTGGATGCCATCCATGCAAACCCTATATTATATATGAGAGACATTAAACTTATAAAGACCCTTCAAATTTGCCTTATCAATTAAACTCTCATCCTTCAAGGAAATACATATTTCAATAGGGGAGTGATCAGAGATCATACATGGAACCACCTTAACCATATTAGAATCATGAAAATGAGGAATATAAAAGAAAACATTGACAAAGATAGAATATATCCTATCTATAATACATATTTTTGGATCTAGTTTGATTATTACACCACGTGAACTAAATATCTTTACTCAACTTCCTACCTTTATTAAGGGGATCCAAAACCTCTTGAATTCTATTAAATTTGGACCAAAAAAAGAGTTCATTCACTTTCCAAGAGTCCAGGCCACCTCCCTACTTATACTCCCTTTATTTTATCATATTGAAGTCTTCCCAAAATGTCTTGGGGATATCTTTAAAGCTAGAGACCAACCAATTCCACAAATATGCTCTTTGTTTATAGTCATTGGGAGCATAAATGTTATATATACCAAATGTATAATTATTTATTAGAACAATCACCTAAATAAAATGATTATAGGTGGAGACACCATGCTAAACAATAAATTCCTTCAAATCTAGACTACTTAGAATAGAGGCATCTCCTTTGCCCCTCTAGTGATTAGTGGAGAAGCGAACATATTTGGACCAGAGAAAACTAATAGTTAAGGAGAGCATCAATTAGATAGCTTTAACTTCCTATAGGAGTAAGAAGTCCATATTATGTCTTGTGTTTCTAAACTATTTAATAATAGGAATTCCTATCAAGGGCTTATAAACCCTTAACATTCTAGATTTAAATATGCATAAAAATCTAGACTTTCTTTTCCACTATAGGTGACTTATCCTCCCTTTACCTTGATAGAGTCTATAGAAACATTCTATAACTTGATTTTATTTAATCCTTTTTTTGATAGATCTATCACGTAGTTCTTGTATAATATATTTTAATATTTTTTAACTTCATTTACCATATGAGTTTTATTTAGTTCTAGAGTAGAGGCTTGCATTTTTAGCCTCTTTCCTGACCCTTTAGCTTTCTAGCTTTCTCTAGAGCTTGTGTCACAATTGGTCATCAAGTTCATGTATCCAACATTAGAGGCTAGAAGATAAAGGAGACAAGCATTCAATAAAGGGGTCTCAATAGGATGGATGTCTGCTATTAAAGAATCCATAAGGAAATTAGTGCTATTATCAGGGGATAAACCTTATTTTTTAGGACAATCCATAACTTTCATATCAACTTCTTTAGTAGGTTTCCCGTTAGAGAAGGGAATGACATTAACCATGAACTCATCATGAACTCTATAACAAGGTTGATCAAATGAGATAATACATGAATTATTGATAATATAATGGGGAATCCATCCCTAGAAAATAAGCTTTAATCTAGAGTCATTATTCAACCTAAACTGGCCAATACCTTCTACACTATGACAATCAATAATTTTTTTTGAATCTTGCATGTAATTTTCACCCCTTCTTATAAAAAATGATGCTCTATCTTCCAAATGTTCACTATCAAATAGAGGATTGTTTTTAGGATGCAACTTCTCAAACCTAGGAAGGTTGGGATAAATAAGGCCCTTGTTATTGTCAAAGTTAGGGCTAGGATTTGAGGCCTTAGCCTATTTTTTAAAAATAAAAGGGAATATTTACTTAATTTAACATATATTTTATAGAAAAAATGAGCATTAAGACCTCCTAAACATTTGATAGGTTAGATATAGATACTTATGTGAAGATTAAAAGCTAGGGTTTTAGGAAAGAACTCATATGAAGATAGGGTAATTAGAACCCTTGAATTCATGTGGGACAAAGAGTGTCTAGTATATTCAATCCTTAGAACATCTCCAAAGGGTTTGAGAACCTAAGGAAAAAAATTAATTAGATGTAGAGGAACATTTTTGATATCAACCCATTTTGGTGAATTCTTAAATAAAAAGTCATTACAATCCACACATAGGTCCCATGGAACAACATTGAAAAGAGGCTGACTAACATTCCATAGTAGTTTACTGATACTCTTCTCTACATATTTGAATGTTTAAAATTAACCAAAATACACCCTTTTGGAACCTTATATAGAAACTCAAATATATTCCCATTTTATTCCCCCAAACAGAGTTTACCCAATTATCAAAAAAAAAAAGGGAATGAAGTGTTTTTTATTAAGACAAACAAAGAAGATACCAACAGTTTTTAGTATGGATTATTCATTCATAAAATCATATTCCATAGAGAGATCAACATTAAGTAAGAGTATTTTGGAAGATCTAGATAACTTATCAATTTATCCCACACTTTCCTATCTAGTTCCATCCCTAACTGATTCAAACTAGACAACAACAAACTCCATTCCTTTAGAGTGCTTAACAACCTCTTCCTGATGTAGGATGTTAGAGAATAATTTATTAGTTTCCTAAAACAAATTCCTATTTATAAATAATCCTCATAGTAAATTTTTATAATTCAATCCTTATGAAAATATAGATCATGATTCTTTCCATTATTATCTTCTTCATCTTTAGTCCCTACATGATCGAGGATACCTTACCCACCATCAACCATATGTCAAATAATAAATTCAACCAATTTATTCTCCCAAACGGAGAGGGAACAAAGGGGGAGGTGGTAGGTCAAGGGATGTGTTAAAAGCCAAGGGATAAAACATGGACTCTTAGGTAAAAATAAAACCACAATAAAAACACATAACAAAATAAAAATAATTAAACATAAACAAACCTAGTAATCATGTCCATAAAAAAAGCATGAGAAGAATATCATAACTCAAGCTGCCTCCTAACCAACTTGTAAAAAACATGTAAGAATAAGGAGACAATTTTAAACTTTTCAAAAATTTGAGATTTCATTATAAGAGAACCATGACACATGGCAGATTCCCTCAACCAATGTGATTTAATTTACTCTAGACAACTCTATTTGGCTAAGATTTTATTGAATTGGTAAGTAGGTTTAGTTGTCAATTTACTAGTAATTTTTTTTTTAGTTTTCATTTTGGGTGTTATTTTTTATTTAAATGTGGATCAATGAAAACTTGCATTAATTTTTGAGACATTTTCATTTTTAATATGATGCAAGTGTCCAAGTTTGGGCATAAACATCTAATGTTACCATTTTGTATTAATGTTAATATTATCCATCAATGTTAATGTCATGCATTGACACTAGTGTCTGACACTATTGTAATTTTATTTTTTGAATAATTTATTGTAACCTCTATATTTTTAAACTAAAATGTGATTTATAATGAGTACTCATTGTTGTGTTATTTTATTGTAGAAGCATATACATATTCTATATTTTTGGCACATTAGACAATTTTATACTCTAGTGGAGCAAGGTCTATATGTGGTTTGTGAGGCCATTTTAGATAAGGTAGGTGATTAGGATAGATTCTATATGATGTACACCTCTTTATATCCCTAACTAATAGGTGGAACTTGGATACTTGCACTTTTTGGCTCCATATGGGGGAGATGATAGTCACATTGGAGGATGTGTATTAGATTTTTTTAACTTCCTCTTAGTTGTGAGAGAGTTCAAGTTGTATGAGATGGTATCCATTGTTATATTTAACATTCTCACATATAGTTTAGTTGCTAGATGGATCTAGATGTAGAGTTGATTAGTATGATTCATTTAGATAACATTATTAAAGGTGACATTTTGAAGTTGTGAAAGTTTATTTATGTCTATTGACATCATTCATAGTATTATATGGTGTCATAGTGGATTTATCATATCATATGTGCCATGCAGTTTGGCATATTTATCTTTAGCATAAATGATATTCCTAGGTTCACACTATATTATCTCACTTATATAGGGATCTTTATAAATTTTCACTAGAGAGTTGTGGTGGAGGGATTGAATCAGATACTCTTTTACATGTTTGCGAGAACATTGTAGTGGTATAACTAGTTTGTAGACCCCTAGCTGGATGGGCCCATCCATATATATTTGTAGAGTAGTGTGTATTTCCCCATGGTAGACTACACACCATGATGCACATTATTCTAGATAAGTTGACCTTAGATCAAAATATATAGTGTCTATATAGGACATTTGTTTAATGATTCAAGGAGGAGCATGAGTTGTACAGGTTCTAGATTAACGTGTGGTTAGTTGATTAATTTACTAGTATATATGATTTGTTTCACTATAATCATGTTTTGGGATAGTTTAATATAAATTAAGAAATATCATCAACACCCTACCATTGGCATCAGACAACACATAGTAGGTATAAACCTTATAATTGTGTAGGACCCACATCTATATATTTAGCTCTATGCCTTCCTCATGAGAGAGATCATGTTATTCTCCTAGATATGAGGGATGATGAAAGATGCATATATTTTTATAAGTAGTGGTGGGTGGGAGCTCAGTGACCATTATTTTTACCTAAATTATAGTTTCTCTTAGGTAGCATTCTTATGGCATAAGGGGATGTAGGAGGAGAGATAGGTGGAGATGGAAATAATGTTGGCCCTATGGGTTTGGCACTAGTAGATGAGATGGTTATTAGATCTATTGTCCCCCAAAAATATCACTCATTTTTGGGACAACATTTGAACTATTTTGGTCCTATAGACCAAAATTATCTCTTCCCTTTTCAAAATTTATCATCGGCATTCAAATTCCTCATTTTTCAAGCTTCTCAAAAATCTACAGACTCTACAGGCTTGAATCTATAGACTCTATAGGATAAGAAAATCTACGGACTCTGCAGGCTAAGTTTAACAGGCTTCACAGGTTGATTTTTACAGACTCTATAGGAAAGAAGCAAGCTCTCAACACTTAGGTGATCTCAAAGTTGGTTCAATGACCAGGTTCAACCAAAAGAGTTCATCAGCAAGCTTCTAAGCAAGGATTGAACCATTGAACCTTGAACCATTTTGGTTCAATAGGCTCAATAGGTTCAAAGGTTCAACATCAGTAGCAAGAGTTCAACCACTTTTAGGTTCAAAAGCTTTTACAAGCATGTTCAATTAAAAGAACAAGTTTCTAAGGCTTGAACCATTGAACCATTGAACCACTTTGGTTCAAAAGTTTAACGGGTTCAAGGTTCAACAGGTTCAATGCATTTGGTTTAATGAGGATCAAAAGGACTTAGCCAAATAAAAGAGAATGAACTGATTAAACTAATGAACCATTGAACCACTTTGGTTCAAAGGCTTGGTTCAATTTAGTTGGTTCAATTCTTCATTTCACTCAGTCAGTTCATCAAATGGTTCTATGCCTTTTGGTTCAATCAAAGGGTTCATCGACTTGGTTCAAAGATTGGTTCAAAGCTTGGTTCATTAGCTTGTTTCAAAGCTTGGTTCATTAGCTTGGTTCAAAGGAGTAGTTCAATGCAAAAGTTCAAGAGAGCCTCCCGAAGGAAAAGTGCCCTTGTGGAGGGCACTTGGTTGACAAAATTACCCTTCAAAAGGGTCATTTTCAAAGAAGCTACAAAGGTAAGTTCTTTCAAAATTTTGCTTGAGGTAGCTAAAAGACAAAGGGATTTCCTTTGGGAAAAAGATGAAGGAATTCCTTCAGATAAAAATTTTGAATGAATTCAAAAAGGCTGCAGGAGGAAAGCCCAAAGGATTTTCTCAAGGCCAAAGACAAAGCAATAATTATTGTGTACTTAATGTTCACGATAAATGTCAATGGGGAATGTCTGAAGGACCCTGAAGGGCAAGTGCCCTTGCGAGGGACTCTCAGCTGCCAAATTAAAGGACACTTCCCCAAAGTTGAAGGGCCACCTTCCCTTCAAGAGAATGCAAAATAAGAACTTAGTGACCCACCAAAAGAAAGAAGCTTGAAGGCATTCAAAGACCACTTGAAGGGTAGATACCCTTGCAAGAGAGCTTAAAAGACAAATCCAAAGGAATTGCTGAGGAAAGTGATGTGCCTACAAATGTCAAAGTTGTGATAATGAAATAGTTATTGATCCTTATAAAGTTTAAATCTATAGACCCAAATGCATTCAAAGGCTTTAAGGCCAAGATCAGCAAGAAGCGACTAAGGAACAGATGTATCAAATTGAATCAAGGCCTTGATTCAATTAACTAAAAAAGGAGGAATGATGAAGAAGGATTAGATCGATAGGTGGACATTGAAAGATGCAAACTTTCAATAGTGTGACTTGTTTCTTTGCATTGAGAAAATCAAATGGGTAAATGTCCCTAAATTCTATCTTGTCTTCTTAACAAAATTCAATACAACATGATGTGTTACTATTCCCAAGTCCTTCTTGAAGAGGCTATATAAGGGACTCTCTTGTTAGTGTAAAAAGGATCTCTCTCTGACGATCTGAAACAAAACTCTACCCAAATTGAAAGGCATTACTGAGACTTTGAGCTCAGATTGTTGATCATATTTTGTTATTAGAATAAGAAAGCAAGTGACTTTTTAGACTTTGTGCTGTGATATCTTTGTTGTTGGGGAAATTGTTCTTATGTCTTTTTCCTTAATATATTTTTTGTTCCTTTAATTCAACAAGCAAAATTATTGAAAGCAGTCAGGAAGGTGTCCTGAAGTCAATTGTGGTGAGACTTTGTGCCCTCATAATTGCCTTTAGTGTGTTTTATTTTTGTTTCTATGTAAAGGACCTTGGGATGACTTTGTGCCCTCATTGTCCTTCGTATCTCACTCTTGGGAAATTTAGGTGGAGACTTTGTGCTACATCTCATTTTTTTGGTTACTACATCCTTGGTTACATTTTGAAATTACTACTAGGAGTATTTTTTTGGTTTGCTGAATAGTACTTCTAAAATAAGAGGAGTGTTTTTTATCATTTCCCTTGAGATTTTTCCTTTGATTTGCATGCATCATCTCTAAAGAAAGAGAGATGGATGGTTTATCCTACCCTTGAGTATTATTTTCTATTTATATATATATAGTCTACTTATAGGGAACCTCCCCTTGATGAAAGGAGAGATTAGTCCCCTTTTGATGTGATAAACCTATACATTTGGATGACCAATCTTCCTACTTTGGTTGATCAGACCTATTTTTTTATTAGTAAACTGATCGATAAAATATTCAACCAACAATTTTTGGTGACTTCACCGGGGATATAACCCATTATCCATTTATAGTCTTACCATTCACCTCCACACTAACTAGGAAAAGAACATCCAGTTTAAAGCCTCAAGCTTCAAACTAAAGCAAGGTCAATTCTTTTCCATTTTTGTTTCACAATCTCATAGATTCAAGGTATACATGAAGCCAAAGGGCTAAAGGTATTGTTGATCCTGTATTCAAGTTGGTACAACAATGTAATTTTGATCTGTTTCCTTCACTATCTCATCTCCAATGAACCAAGAGCTTTCCTCCTACTAAAGTCAGATCTCCATTGCCAGATGAAGTATCCACTTTCACTGTTGATAAAGCTTTGCCAATAATTACCCCTCTGAGATTTTTTATTCCTCTTTTTCATAGTCATATAATGGTAGTTCAAGGCCCCTGGGGTAATGATTTTGGTCCCCTCAATCTTACTCCACCTCTACATGAGTTTCTATGCAGTTCAAGGAAGAATTTCCCCAAATTCTATGGTGATGGGAAAGATCATCCTAATGAACACATTGCAGCCTTCAACATAGCTTTTGGAGTAATTAGAATAGAATTTAAAGACGTAGTAGTCAGACTATTTGTAGAACCATTACAAGGTGCTGTTGTAGATTGGTTTTATCATCTACAAGATTTGTCAGTAACTAATTAGAATACCCTCAAAGATAAGTTTGAAGCTAGATTCAAACTTACAGTAGATGCACGTGCACTTCTAGCTCAACTTACACAGATGAAGAAAGAGCCTCATGAACCAATGAGAGACTTCATAGCCAAGTTTGACAAACTAAGGAACAAAATTCTTGTAATTTCTCGACCTACAGTTAAGAATCTCAAATGCTTTTTCATCAATTCTCAGTTACCTAAAGTAAGTTTTCTTTTGAGATGTGCTAATCAAATAGATCTTGCTGCAGTTCAACATTGGCCACTGAGGTAGAAGATGATCTTATCTTAACATGGAAGATAAGAAGAGCTCTAAATAGAAATAGACCTTCATCATCTTCTAAATATTTATCTACAAGCACCATAGATCCAATGGTGCAAGAATTGGCAAATGAGATGCTTGCTCTCAAAAAGTAAATGGTGTAAGGAATGCCTTCTTCTCCTTCATACAGAGATATGCCAAGAAGGACATTCCCAAATCAGTCATATCAGGGCAATGTTTCTAGGAATCAAGGGCAACAAAATCATCTTCCTCCCCCATAAGGGAAACTTTCCCGAGAAGCTCCTCCAGCCAATTCAACAATGGGATATCTTGAAGCAAGAAAATGACGTTGATTTCCTTGTATAAAATTAAGAAGAATTAGCTGGTGACTCCCACATTGGTTTCCTAAATTACCAAGATGAATCCAAAATCAAAGGAGAAGCTATTGATGGATCATATACAGTGTATACTAGGTGTAAGAACCAATTAGTCTAGCAAGCTAATAAAGGGAAGACAGAGGAGCAACCTCAACTAGCAATTACAATTGCTAAGCATGGAACCACTCTGCCTTTCCAATCAAAGTATCTGGTGATCACCCAAAAGACAAGTACATCAATTTCACCTTCACCTTCTACTTCAATTTTGCAAACTAGCCCTCCTCCCATCCCTCCTAAAACTCAAAAGGTTGAAATACCTTCCTCTATACCTAGCTCAATTTAGCCATTTGACATAATTGATCATGTCAAGAAGACCAAAATACAAATGTCTAAATTTGAATATTTGTAGTCCAATCCTAATCAATTGGATAATTTGGTCCAATGTGTCAAGAACCAAACCATCCATACAAGACAAAAAGCTAAAATGATAACTCCTAATCTACTAAAGAACATGCCTATTCTGAATAATCTTTTCATTACTCCTCTAGCTGCCCTTGGGAAAATAGAACCTTTCTATGTTTCCCTATTAATAAATGGTCACAAGCTGAGTAATTTTATTATAGACTCACGTACATCTGACAATGTCATGCCTACTAAAGTAGCTAAGTCTCTAGGCCTCACACTGACCAAGACATTTGGGAGATGTTTCTCCATGGAAAATAAGCAAATACCATTGCTGGGGCAAATCAAATATGCCCAATTTGCATTTGTAGCCTTTCCAAATAAGAGAATCAAGATGATCATCTTTGTGGCTGATGTCCCAGCATCCTATGGCATTTTTCTTGGACAAAATTTTTGTAAGGACGTGGGAGGAGAACTAAGCATGGACTTGTCTGAGGCAAGGATCCCTGTGCAAGGCATAATGAAGAAGTTTCTCCCTGAAAAGGAGGCAAAATATGTGGTCACCCAAACATCAGCCCCTAAAGCTCAAATTCTTTTTGAATCCTCAGGTATGGGAAACTACTTTCTATCTACAGATGGAGTGCATGAAACATCTGATAAAATTCTTGAAAGTGTCAACCCAACAATCAGTTCAACTAGAATAGTAGAAGAACTAGTAGGTTGTAATATAGATGAAGAAGGATCCTCCCTCTCTAATGAAGGAAAGTCTAAAGAAAAATCAATATCTGATGAGGTATGGACTCTAGAATTTGATGGTAGTTGTTCCTCTACCAGTTTGGGAGCTGGGATTGTGTTGATATCTCCTCAAGGAGATATGTTTCCTTCATCTTACAAACTACAATTTAGCAACACTAACAATACAGCTGAATATGAATCTTTGTTGTTTGGATTGAAGGCTGCTCAAGACAAAGGCATCAAGTTTCTTCATGCCAAAGGGGATGCTAAATTAGTGGTTTATCAAGTGAGAAACTTATACCAAACTAAGAATGAAATATTATGCCACTATCGCAAGCTAGTTTGGGACCAAATTAAAATCTTTGATGCTTTCAACATTTTTGCCATACCCAATGAATCTAATGATAGAGCTGATGCACTTACTATTTCAAGAACTCTCTTAGTTCCTCACTTAGATTTTAAAGAAGACAGGTGTACCATTGAGCTAATTTGTAGACCAAGTGTTCCTGACAATGTTGATCATTGGCAAGTATTCAATGATGATCATCAAATCATTGCCTTCTTGGAATGAAAAGACAATTTTGAACAACTACATTTTGAAGGAAGTGAATCTCAAAAGTATGAATCAGCCTCTGAATCTAGTTCAGATATAAATGAAGAATTCTTACAACTAAAAGGAAGTAAATCCCCAAAGGCCTGGTTTTTCTTGAGAAACTATTTGACAAGCTTGATAGATTCATCAAACAACAGCAAACAAATTCAAGTTTCTCTCAGGGATTCGATCAAGTAAATCTGACTACTAAAGAAAATCCCAAGATGGTTAACATTGGTAAGTGTTGCACCCCTTAAGAAAGATTCAAGTTCACCACTTTACTCCATCAATACATGGATGTCTTAGAATATTCTTATGAAGACTTGAAGTCTCTCAGACCTCATGAAATCGGCCATGACATTCCTCTCAAGGCTGACTCAATGCCCTATAAGAAAAAATCTAGATAGTACAATCTGAAAATGTCAGGTACTATTATATTTGAGATACAAAAAATGTTAAATGTTAGAATCATCTTCCCAATCCATCATTCCACATGGATTGTAAACATAGTTCTTGTAAGGAAGAAGAGTGGTGAAATTTGCATTTGTATAGATTTTAAGAATTTGAATCACTCATCTTTGAAAGATAATTACCCTTTGCCAATTATGGATCAAGTGCTTCAAATAGTGATAGGTTCAGAGATGTTATCAATGCTAGATGGATTCTCAAGATATAATTAAGTTGAAGTTGGTGAAGTAGACCAACACAAGACTACATTCACCACACCTTGGGGTACATTTGCATATAGAAGAATGCCTTTTGGCTTGATAAATGCTGGTGCTACCTTTCAGAGAGCAATGGACCTAGCTTTCAAAGATGAGATAGGTAAATTCATAGTGGTATACCTTGATGATTTGACTATCTTTTCAAAGCATCGATCTGATCATGTACGCCACTTACAACAACTGTTGGAGCATTGCTTCTAGAATGGTATTTCTTTGAACCTTAAGAAGTCTATTTTTGGAGTAATAAAGGGGAAACTCCTCTGGCACATTGTGTCTAAAAAAGGCATAAAGATTGAGTGAAATAGAGTCAAGTCTATTCAAGAGCTTAATTTGCCTACAAGAATGTTGTTCACTCTTTCTTCAGAAAGGTGAATTTCTTACAAAGGTTCATCCCCAAATTTGCTAAGAAGACTAGACACATTATGAACATGATGAAAGGGAAGACCACCTTCAGCTAGACTAAATAAGGCAAGTTAGCATTTTAGGATATCAAGACTGCCATTGCCCACGCTCCTACCTTGGTTTGTCCACATTACAACAAAGATTTCATAATAAATAGCTATGCTTCTGAACACACACTTTCAATAATTCTTGTTCAATAAGACAAGGAAGGTATGGAATCTCCTATTTCTTTCATGAGTTGCCCTCTCAAAACCCATGAGATGAAGTATTCAAATGTAGAGAAGCATACTTATGCATTGGTGAAAGTAGTCAAATATTTTTGCTTCTATATTTTTGAATCCACACACTACTGCCTTAGTTTCAAACACCACAGTCAAGTCCATATTAACTCAACATGAGTTTGGCACAAAAAGAGGCAATTAGATTGCAAAGATCCAAGACTTTGATCTAGATATCAAGCCAATAAAGCTGGTCAGGGGAAAAGGCCTATGCCAATTAATTGTTGAAAATAAGCTAGAAGATACACAGTATGAAGAAGTTGAAGTTGACGATACACCAACAGTCCTTTTTGTCTCCACTACCAATGAGTGGTATTCAGGTATTACTCATTTCCTTACTTATGGTTAGTGTCCTCCTCATTTGTCTTATAAATAAAGGAGGACTATCAAGTTGAAAGCTACCAATTTTATTCTTTGAGACAACGGCTTGTATAAGAGAAGCATAGATGGAGTACTCCTTTGCTATGTAGACAAAGAGAAACAAAGTCAAATTTTGAAATATTTTCATAATCTAGCCTATGGAGGAAATTTTTCTACCCTTGTGACTACTCACAAGATTCTACGAGCCAAGTATTACTGGCTAACTCTTTTCCAAGATGCACATAAGTGGGTGAGGAAATGTGAACTTTGTCAGCAATTTGTTGGAAGACCCAATTTAACTACCCTACCTCTCAAGCCAGTGATCATAGAAGAACCTTTCCAGCAATGGGGGATTGATTTTATTGGGACTATAAACCCATCTTCAAGAACTAGACATGATTATTTCATTATAATAACTGACTATTTCACCAAGTGGGTAGAAGCAATCCCAACTAAGCATGTTACTTTAGTAGTTGTATGCAATTTCCTCAAGGAGAATATCATTTCCAAGTTTGGAGTTCCAACCAAAATTATTATTGACAATGCAACTTATTTCACCTCCCAAGAGATTACACAATTATGTTTCCACTATGGAATTACACTCTCTCACTCTTCTAATTATTTTCCACAAGGGAATAGACAAGCTAAATCCATCAATAAGAACCTGGTAACTATCATCAAGAATCTAGCAGATGACAATCAAAGGACATGGCATAAAGCATTAGTTAATGCTCTATGGGTAGACAGAATCACACCAAAGAGGGCAATTAGTATGTCTCCTTTTCAACTTCTTTATGGTATCATTGATGAGATACCAATCACCTTAGAATTGCCAGCCTTGAAATTGGCAAAGGCAATTGAAGATTAGACATATGAAATCTCTCTTGATAAGAGAATCATGTGCCTAACTGAGTTAGATGAACAGAGAACCATGTTGGTGGATCTAATTTTTGGTCATCAAATTTTGGTAAAGAAACTCTTTGACCAGAAGGCCAAAAATCATGATTTCTAGATTGGGGTTCAAGCCCTACTGTGGAAGAAAAGGAGAGAACCAAAAGGGATGCATGGAAAGTTTGACTCCCTTTGGAGAGGCCCATTTATAATTCATCAACATAATGGTGAAAATAGCTTTTTGATAAAATATCAAGATGGCACACTATTTTCTCTACCTCACAATGGGTAGCATCTGAAACACTTCAACTCTTGAAGTATCAGATCATTGTATCTGTACATATGTATATTTGTATAGTTTTTAATTCTATTTTGTTTTATTTGTTTCCATTTTTTTATGCCTTCCATTTTTGTGTAACATGACTTTATAGCCCAATGTTACACATGAAGACACTGGAGATTCTAGATTTTACTCCCTTTAATTCTTTTTACAATTGATAGAAGTTCCCCAACTGGAGCCAGCTATTGTCCCCCAAAAATATCACTCATTTTTGGGACAACATTTAAACTATTTTGGTCCTTCAGAACAAAATTGTCTCTTCCCTTTTCAAAATTTGTCCTAGGTATTCAAATTCCTCATTTTTCAATCTTCTCAAAAATATATAGACTCTGCAAGCTTGAATCTATGGATTCTGTAGGAAAAGAAAATCTACATACTCTATAGGCCAAGTTCAATGGGCTTCACAGGTTGATTTCTACAGACTTTGTAGGAAAGAAGCAAGCTCTCAACACTTAGGTGATCTCAAAGTTGGTTCAATGACTAGGTTCAACCAAAATAGTTCATCGGCAAGCTTCTAAACAAGGATTGAACTGTTGAACCTTGAACCATTTTGGTTCAACGGGCTCTACAGGTTCAAAGGTTCAACATCAGCATCAAGAGTTCAACTGATTTTAGGTTCAAAGGCTTTTACAAGAAGGTTCAATCAAAATAACAAGTTTCTAAGGCTTGAACCATTGAATTGTTGAACCATTAAACCACTTTGGTTTAAAGGTTCAATGGGTTTAAGGTTTAATAAGTTTAACACATTTGGTTCAATGAGGATCAAAAGGACTTAGCCAAATCAAAGAGAATGAACCGATTGAACTGATGAACCATTAAACCACTTTGGTTCAAAGGCTTGGTTTAATGCTTCATTTCACTCAGTTGGTTCATCAAATGGTTCAATGGCTTTTGGTTCAATCAAAGGGTTCATCATCTTGGTTCAAAGATTGGTTTAAATCTTGTTTCAAAGCTTGGTTCATCAGCTTGGTTCAAAACTTGGTTCAATGGTTGGTTCAAAGGATCGGTTCAATGCAAAAGTTTAAGAGAGCCTCCTGAAGGACAAGTGCCCTTATAGAGGGCACTTGGTCGACAAAAGCACCCTTCAGAAGGGTCATTTTCAAGGAAAATGCAAAGGTAAGTTCTTTCAAAATTTTGTTTAAGGTAGCCAAAAGACAAAGGGATTTCCTTCGGGAAAAAGATGAAGGAATTCCTTCAAACAAAAAGTCTGAAGGAATTTGAAAAGGCTGCAGGAGGAAAGCCTGAAGGATTTTCTCAAGGCCAAAGACAAAGCAATAATTCTTATAGACTTAATATCCATGGGAAATGTTTATGGGAAAAGTCCATGGGAAAAGTCTGTGAGAAAGCTCCAAAGGATTCCAAAGATAAAAGGCCACCAAAGGACCCCAAAGGGCAGGTGCCCTTGTGGGGGACTCTCAGTTTCCAAATTAAAGGACACTTCCCCAAAGTTGAAGGGTCACCTTCCCTTTGGGAGGATGCAAAACAAGAACTTAGCAACCCACTAGAAGAAAGAAGCCTGAAGGCCATCTGAAGACAACCTAAAGGGTAGATATCCTTGAGGGAGAGCTTAAAAGATAAAGCTGAAGGAATTGCTGAGGAAAGTGACATGCCCACATACGTCAAAGTTGTGATAATGAAATAGTTGTTTATCCTTGTAAAGTTTAAATCTACAGAACCAAATGCATTTAAAGGCTTTAAGGCAAAGATCAGTAGGAAGTGACTAAGGAATAGATGCATCAAATTAAATCAAGGACCCAATTTAATTAACCAAAAAAGGAGGAATGATGAAGAAGGATCAGATCACCAAGTGGACATTGAAAGATGCAAACTTTCAATAGTGTGACTTGTTTCTCTGCATTAAAAAAAGCAAATGGGTAAATGCCCCTAAATTCTAGCCTATCTTCTTAACAAAATTCAATGCAACATGATGTGTTACTATTCCCAAGTCTTTCTTGAAGAGGCTATATAAGGGACTCTCGTGTTAGTGTAGAAAGGATCTCTCTCTGATGATCTGAAACAAAACTCTACCCAAATTGAAAGGCATTACTGAGACTTTGAGCTTAGATTGTTGATCATATTTTGTTATTGGAACAAGAAAGCAAGTGACTTTTTAGACTTTATGTTTTGATATCTTTGTTGTTGGGGAAACTATTCTTATGTCTTTTACCTTAATATACTTTCTATTCCTTTAATTCAACAAGTAGAATTATTGAAAATAGTCAGGATGGTGTCCTGAATTCAACTGTGGAGAGACTTTGTGCCCCCATAATTGCCTTTAGTGTGTTTTATTTTTTTTCTGTGTAAAGGACCTTGGGATGACTTTGTGCCCTTATTGTCCTTCGTATCTCACTCTTGGGCAATTTAGGTGGAGACTTTGTGGTACATCTCAATTTGTTGGTTACTACGTCCTTGGTTACATTTTTCAATTACTACCAAGAGTATTCTTTTGGTTGACTGAATAGTACTTTTGAAAGAAGAGGAGTGCTTTCTATCATTTCCCTTGAGATTTTTCCTTTGATTTTCATGCATCATCTCTGAAGAAAGAGAGATGGATGGTTTATCCTACCCTTGAGTATTATTTTCTATTTATATATATATAGCCTATTTATAGGGAACCTCCCCTTGATGAGAGGAGAGATTAGTCCCCTTTTGATGTGGTAAACCTACACATTTGGATGACTAATCTTCCTACTTTGGCTGAATAGACCTATTTTGTTTATTAGTACACTGATCGACAAAATATTCAACCAACAAGATCCACATGTGAGTACCATAGTTTTCAAATTTGGAATTTTATTTAGGTACAATATTAGATAAAGTATTTTATTCCATAGATGTAGATAATTGTTATTGTATATATTGTGTCTATAGGAAATTATGAGTGGGTAATGATGGTATATTATGTGATACAAGCCCTCTCATGTAGCATATCTATGGATTTATCTAGGGATGGTTTTATTTATATGGTAGTGATATTTCAGGTTCCCATTCACATTTATTTTATCAAATAATGAGGTTTTTAGTAGCATATCATATTATGGTAACTGAGCATGAGGAACTATGTGTCAAGTTAGATATATGGGACATCCCACAATGTAATTCCATGAAGACAATATAGGGTTTGATTGATTAATATGACAATCTATAGCATGAACATGATGATATATGACAATGTTTATAAGACTTTTAGGAGAGAGATTACACGAGTTATCTCATGCAAGTGAGCCCTAGCTAGATCCCAGTGTCTTGAAATTGAGAGGTGTGAGGACCATGGATATAGATATTAACAAGGAGTACACACTTGGGGATATGCCCTTGCCATATAATTGATGTCTTTATTTATATAAAATTTATATCATTTTATTTTAAATGGATGTGTGACATATAGCATTTTATATTTTATTTCTTTGTATTTATGATTAAACATTTGTAAATTGTATAACTATTATGTTAATTTAATGAGATGTATACATTATAGTGATAATATAATAATCATCATATGCATTAGAAAACAAAAAAAATGCCTAAATGTAATGATCATGGGTAGAAAAATAATTTATTTTTTTTATATCTAACTTTATTATATCTATAGAAGTGACGTGTGAGTTTATATGTATTATTTTTGGCATCCAAATCTACTTATTATGTATATTGTATATCCCCTTCACATGTCCTTATATTTATGACCTGATCAACCAATGATTCCTCAATAGGGTTAGCATGGGAGTGATTAGGGATATTAGAGAGTATATTAGAGAGTACACTAAAAGAAGGAATTATACTAGTGGTCATCTTATGTGAAGGTCAATGGACCTTGTGTTCCTTAAAGGGAGTACTATGGGATGGTTTGACCCTCCTAGACAAGCCTATAGGATAATTACATAAAATAGGTCTAGATATGTATTTATGATATAAAATAACTCCATGATCATTTAACTATATAATCTTTTATTGAATAACAGAACACTCATTATCTCAGTGTCTATTAATACCATGGTAAGTACAAAAGTATTATCCTTTTTCATTTTCAAATCAATATGGTGGATAATATAAATTAGGATAAAGTGATATAATTCATTTATTTAATAGTGTGTGTAATATATCATGTGGTATATCATGTTACCATTCAAACTAAAGAGGTTATCATTTTGTAGAGGTATATGGTCTAATCATAGGAGACACTTTGTAAGCATGCTCCTTTCCTTTTTTTAACACCTTTACCATTTATTCTTTGACATATATTTTTAGTTCTGTAGAATTTGTTTGAATTGGTTCATGATCTTTTGTAACTTTTTTATTTCCTTCGAAACATGATTCTTATCATGTGTTATTGTGGTTAAGTGATAGGAAACTTGGTTTGAGTATTAATTAGAGTGCATGCATATTTATTCACATCCTACTATAAGGTCTCACATGAAGCAAAGGGTTTATTCAATACTCTCTATCTGAGTGGAGAAATAATACCTTTAATAAATATAATTTTTACCTCCAAATCTAAGGGTGTATAATTTAAGGAATATAAAGCATCTTTAACTTGAATAATATAGTCTTTCATATACTCATTTTCTATTTGTGTTAGTGATTGAAAATGTTTCAATGGTAACTTAGGTAAGGTATAATGATGAAAATATGGTATACATACATCTCAAAGTTTTTTAAAGTTGATAATGAATTATTTATAAGACTATAAATCCAATACAGAGCCCCTTTGGATTAAGCTACAATGAAAATCCTCTAAGAGTAAGCTTCTATTTTGGTCCCAATGTTCAGAGGACGGTGTATATTATTGTAAGTGGATATAAGGATCCCCTTGACCATAAAATGAGGATAACTTAGACATAATAAATTTAAAAGGGTAAGGATGCTCAAATAATCATTAGAAAGAGGTTTCTCTAAAAATATATTCTCATAAAAAATAACTTCATGAGAATACATTTACGACTTAAGAGTGTTGATTTTTTGTTACAAATCTCCCATGGAAGTCATAATAGATAACATATCACAATAATATGTTGAATGTTTTACTATTGGCTTTAAATTAACATTTACATATAACATATGAATAATTAAATCCTTTCCACTATCAAGGGGAGGATCATCACATGGTTGTAAAACATTGTATAAAGTGGTATCCATGGTTAAAGAGGTGAGTATATCATGTTGGATAACATGAATTTCGGTACTATTGTCATTAAAAGGTTCTATGTTAGTTAAAATATCATGAAATTAAACAAGAGTACATGAAAAACTTCACTTGTAAACATTTGCTTTTTTGTATTAGAAAATGTGGAAGAGGCAACAATTCACTAAATTTTGGTTTTAATTTTTAAGGGAGGGAGAGAAGATGCAATGCTAGTTTTGATTTTATTTAACTTACATGACTTGATATTTGAAAAATATACATTAAATATATTTGTGACTTTAATAGTGTCCCAAAATAATGCATGTTTTGTACTCATTTCCTTATTATTTTCATATGCACTCTCATTTTTTTATTCAAGCAAGATAATGGGAGACATAGGACATGTATGTTGTTCACCACAAATTAAAGGGGGAGAACAAATTTGACTATTTTTAATGGAATTTTCCAAATAAATACCATAATTTATAATGAGTATTACTTGGATCAGAATGTACACACTTGATTTCATCAATATTTTCATCATGAGGGATAGAGAAGTAACATTTAACTTTTTAGACATTTTCATAATTATAAAGGGAAGAAGCAAACTCACTTTTTGAAGTAACTAAAGGATGTATGCATGAAATATTTTGATTTTCAATATTATGAATGCTACCATTTTGTATATCTATTATGTCATGCAAATTTGGTAATTGAAACCCTTTATCAGTAGAAACCAAAGGATTGGGAGAACTATAATCCAATAGTTATATAATCATACTCATAACCATAAGAAGAAATATCATCACCTTTATCATTTATATTTTCATTTGTATCATTTTTTATTTCATTCTCATATTTGTAATCAGACTAGGATTTACCCTATTTTTGATATTTAATAAGATCTCCATATGTAATACATTAATCAATAGGTACATTAAATAAATCTTCATAAAATTAAAACTTCCTTATATGGACTTATATTAGTGAATCCATAAGGATTTTAAAAATTATTAAGAACACAACCACTAGTTCCAAATCAATAATGAAACTAATCATTCCTAAACTATGCCCATACACTAGGAGAGAAAAAAATTAGATCTAAAAATAAAATACAAAAATTTGAAATGAAATTATTCTGAAGAAGAAGACCCTACATGAAAACTAGGGTTTTAGCTCAATAACAAAGGTCAAGTTCACTAAATGTTTTATGTTTTTTGTGTAATTTCAATGGAAATACACAAATCAATAAACTATTTGAAAGGAATGACAATATTCAAGTTTACACTAAAATATAGTCAATAATATAGATTTTCCTAATTTAGCATGTGCAATAAATATAGTAAGTACAAGGTATCTAATGGATAAAATAGACCATATATTATTTGATATTTTTTTCTAAGGTATGGTAGTGATCAGGAGTCATCACAAGTTTTCATAATAGGTTTTGACCTTATTCATTCTCTATTTTGACTATTTTTATCCACCTTACACTTGCATCAAATAGGGATAATAACATTTTATTAGGTGTCTACCTCAGATGTAAGTGTCTAATAAATAATACATTTATTAATGGATCTAAATTTTTACCAAGACTAAATTATCATCTATGTAACTACCTTGTGCCTCAAGTTGTATATGCATATGTGCCAAATTCACCAAATGAACAAAACCTTAGTTGTTTTACATTGGACCTCATGTTACTTGGTTAAAAAAGGTTATGACGTGAGTCATGATAATCCTAGTAATCATGTTTGTTTTAAGTGATACCTACATAGCCAATACTCTAAAGAGGGCCTTAGACTCACATGTTGTTTTCACTCCTAGGAATGTGTGTGAAATTGTAACTATGCAATTATATTCTCTTTATCATAGTAACCCTTAGTACAAGTAATGATATACTATATTTGACCTTTTGAATGTTTTATATGTTTAATTCAATATTTTAATATAGCTTGATAGATTAAAATATATAGTATTTCCAATTAAGTGATTTCCAAATCAAATTACCATATAGTGTAATTAGACTATAGCCTTTGTATATATAGGAACCTCTTTATTTTGAATTAGGATCTAATTAAATGTGAAAAACCAATAATAGGATGGGTAAAAAGGGTTTAAAAAATGGTCAAAAAGTGAAAAATATGGAAAAGGACAAAAATATAATCATGGACACCTACATCATAGTTGGACACCAACATCAATGCTAATGTCCAAAATGGATGTAGGTGTCTAGGGGATAAATGTGTGTGTGTGTGTGTGTGTGTGTGTGTAACAAAAAACAAGGTAGATATCCCTAACATACATTAGATGAATAGTAATAAAATAAAATACAATCCCAAGGGGCAAGTAAATCAATTGAAATAATATAGAAATGAAGAGGTCCACAAGAGGTCATGTCACTAGATATTTAATACTCAGTCAATAAATGTATATAAGTAAAGAGGCTATAAAAAATATCTCCAAATTTTTGCTTGTACTAATTACAGTCTATATCAAGGTCATCCTAAAAATATGTCAAATACATTTTTCTCTATATAACCAAGAATGGTGTGGCTAGTATGGTAAAACCCACCTGAATATGTAGTGTTATGATTCTGACAATGTTTTATTTTTTCCAAATAATCCTTTAATTACCCTTGATGTATCTTATATATAGTTTTTTCTATCTAATGGAGTGAAAAAATGTCACCATGCACACATTATCATTTTAAATAATATTTATGAATTATATATCACCTTAGTCTTATACACTTGAAAAACTTAGACATTGGTTTTTCCTCTTAGTTTTGGACCTTTCCCACTTTTAGAAGTCTCACACCTAAACTATCTTATGCCTTTTGGCCTATTTATTGGTTAAAGAAATATTATTTTTATGACCTAGACCTTATATATTTCACATAATGCTTAAAATATGCTTATCTTATGCCCCTACAAGTTTTGATCCTATACTTATTTTCTAACTGCCAAGACATAAGCACTAATCCTAAACCCATACATCAACACTAGTGTCCTACCCTAATGCAAGTTTATAATACTCTAAATTCATATAATTTTCAAATGAAATGTATCCTAATGGTTGACCTCAGTAATTTAATGTGAGATATTTCTAGATAGGAATGGTATATATTCACAATCACTCCTCATTCATATAGAACACCTAACATTCATATAAAAAGATATTTCAATTGAGAAAAACTTCCCCATTTATTATCATTTCCATATTAGTCATAGGGACTACACATAAATGAGTATGAAGTATTGAAATACCAGACCAAGAGCCCAATTTTACAAGTTACATGCTAGGTCACTATTGTAATTTCTTTCCACATATTGAACCCTTGTGCACACATAAGCCAACACATTGTAATAAAATTACATCAATCTGAAGCCCTATTCATATTAGTGGTTATGTAAGTAGCACCCATTAATAGAGGGGTATTTTGGGTTATCTTGACACTATGAGCTAACTAACCCTTTTTTCCCAAGGTCACTATGAATATTAAGAACTAGGTTTTTGTAATTTCATAAGGAGAGACATTTCATGACCCATATCTAAATACACTAGAGTGAAGTTGAAGACAAACCTAGAATTATATAGGTGGTCACATCATTTTTTAGAATATATTCCATACATGACACCTACATCCATTTCATATATTATCAGTAATGTTAATGTCCAAGATTGATGCTAGTGTCTATGGCTATAGAGGCACTTAATCCAAAAGTTGGTGATTATTCTAGAATCCTCTTCTAGTCTACTTCTTAAATTTTCCATATATAGAATTATTCTAGCATTAGAACCATCTAAGTATCTTTTTTCTTTTTCATTTCCATATCTATAGTAGTTGTACTTCATATTTTTAGCCTATCTCAATTTCATAAATTTAGAATATGTTGTAACTGAGTTTAGCATTTAATTGGCATGATGTAGATTTGATTATCACCATTGTGCATTATCATTTATATATTCATAACCCTATATAACCAAGTAAGATCCACATATAAATTTAGGGTTAAGCATTTGGTGAACCCAATTCATGTGATGTAAAAACTTATGTTATAGGGCTTCTAACCCTCCTAGGGTTTCAACTTATTTTGATGAGTTTTTAGATCTAAAAATTTACCCTAGGGTTTTACCCTCCTTTGGTCACAAGAGATTCATGTGCATATTATTTTGAAGTGTATTATTCATTTATTGGTGTATTATTCCTCTAAATATATCTATTTTAAAATTCATCAAAGGTATTTACTAATATTTTACAAATTTAGCATTTTACTAGTTTGAGTAAATTTATACCTATAGGTCATACACTATAATTTTGTTTCCCTATTTTTTGGGTTCATCTCATTTATTATTTTTATATAAATCTCTTTCTCAAATTTTCAAAAACCTCAGCCAATAGTCTAAATATTCTATATCTTTATTGTATCATGGTTGATTTCTCTTTAGTATTTGTATGTCTTTATTATCTTATCCTCATGTCAATTTTTAGAACATTTAAATTGGATACAAAGGAGCCTCTTCCTCCTCCTAATCCTAAAGAGAGTTACAAATCCCATTCTTATAAATAGGTCTAGGATATCACTTATTAAATGTGTAAGGTGGCCAACCCTATAGTATTAAATGAAGCTAATAAATCTAAAATACCTAGGGTTTATGCTTATCAATCCCTAAAGGATAAAATCACTAGTATGATCAAATTAATAAGAGATACAAAATCAGATTACATACATGCAAAGTCCAACTCATGGTAGTGTTAATTGTGTGTTTTCATCCTCATCTACCAATGTTGTGCCAAACAAGGTTTCTTATCCAAATTCAAAGTTATAACAAAACACATCTAAAATAAGTGACCAAATATTATACTAAAGGTTACTAAGATACCAATTGAAATCCAAAGATAAATTATTCAAAACTAAGTGATCAAATTACCTAATATACATCATATACATAGATCCAAATATTATTGTGCATATTATAGAATGAATGGGCATTATATAGATAATTGTTTTCCATTGAATAACAAAATAAAAAGTCACAAGCACAGTGGTGATCCTATCATTGATGCATCAACCAAGAAAACCACTCCCACTATGAGTACTCTGATAAAGCACAAGTGCCAAAATAACAAATATGGATAACAAAAAATAATTCAAAGCAAGATAATTATCCATAGAATAAATAAATAGGTAAAATACTATACCAAAGGTTTCCAAAATTCCAAATGATATACAATTACTAAAGGAACCAATGCTACCAAAGCCACTAGAAAATAAACTATGTGAACTCCCTTTGTTGGTCAATACAAAAAAATAAAAAGACATAATTTCAAATGATTATGATAGTGCTGATACTATCCATCTACCAATATTATAGATGAATAGTTGAGAAAAATTCATCTTGATCCATTTGATACCTTACCACATAGTCTATTTATACCTACATGACATGGTACATATCAATTGAATCAATATCCATAAATTACATAACCAAATATAGATAAAGTAAAGGTAAAGCACATAAATTAGGATTTTAATAGGTATTTACATTTAATGTTCACATAGATACAAACAATGACAAATCAAAAAATTCACCACCACAATATGGTATAATTCCTTATTCATACACAAATACTCTAAATGGTATATCACATGTTCAAAAAAACCCTAAGAAGTACATTTTTCCTATAATAATGATTACATTGGTGATTATGATCCAAATCATAATATAGATTGTTATGATCTTGATAATATTAATTACACAACATATGAGTATGATACACTTGATACTACCATAGATACATCAGTTATAGTGTTAGAACTAAAATAATAAACCTATTTAACATTTAATCATTATAGTTGATATTTTTTTATTTCCAACTAGGTTTCATTTCATATGGCTATTACCTTATTTATCACTACATAAATTCAAATCATACAACCTAGGGATACAAAATACAAAAAAATCAAAAACACTAGAAATACTTTCATCATCTACATATTGTATTGGTTCATTGGCATCTATGTGTTACTTCCATGTTGATGGATAGCATATTAGTTACTTGTACATATACATGTGTTTTAAACTTGTATTTTAGTATGATATAGAAATATTCAAATACATGATCTATTCATATTTCATATATTGGGATTTCCCTCTACTAATGTCATGTGGACATTGGGGGCATCTGCTTCTTTGATCTTGATACTCATAGGTTTTATGGTTCAATGATAATATTTCATTATCATGTTTGAGATTATATGTACTTACACATGCCTTTATCCATGATTTTATATTTCACAGGTTACTTGATGTGATCATATTAATCTAAAGAGGGACATTAGTCAAGTGTTATTATGATAAAAACCAATAAAAATACACTAAGAAATATAATGCCTCAAACCTAGACACACAAGGATGACAAGAACAATACAAGTAAATAACAATGGAAGATAAAATAAGTATACTTTACCTTCTTTGTGATCAAAAGTTTCATGTTATCCATGGAGGAACGTGCTCAATTGTGTTCTTAAAGAGTCTTTGACAATGGTGATCCTTGCATTATTTCTCTTTGTCACCTTAGAAATATTTGGCTTGGATTTGGAAATATGTGGTAATATATCAATATTTTAACATTATAACACTATAATAATGTTTTTCCTCTCAACAATTTAAAATTATAACATTACACAAAAAATATCTCTTTATAAGGACCTTGGAACTTCTATTTATAGACTTTCAAACTAACCCTAACCCAAGTACAATTAGGTTAGTTTTAACCATGGTTAGGTGTAGTTTAACCTTTGTTGATTTGAGGGGACAATAAATTAATATTTGGGATAGAGATCCCATTTATTAATCATGGCTATCCATTTTTGAATTTAAGGCTTTAATGGAGATATTCTCAATTCCTTGACTTTGAGGATGATGACATCATCATGACCTCAATTTTATTAGAATTTCTTTTTTACAAAATTCATTTTTGCTAATTGCACATGGAAATATCACTTAAGCATTTAATTTGATTTTGTTATTTAATTCATTATGATTAGTATTTTTTCACTTTAAGAATTGTTTAAGTGCCTCAATGGGTTTAAAGGCCAATTTGTTAATTTGTTGGGTCACAACTTGACTAAGAGATGAATATACGAGAGGTTGCTATTGTGTACAAGATAATACCCCAAATAGGGATACCTCAACATTATTATTATCACTAATGTCTTATGTGTGGACAAAATTGGGATATTAAATGATTCTTAGGCTTTATTTGCATTTTTTGGTAGAAATCAGTCTAAAGTCTGATCAGAACACAGTTGTGGCCAAATAGGGTGTCTATGTTTGATATGATATGAACTTGACATTTTTATAACACATTTGATCTATGATATACTATCATATTTTTATGTTGTTTTCTTGTGATTTTCTTGTGAACTTCCTTTAGTGTATTACCTTGTTATTGTCTTGCTTGTTCAAGAATTTGAATTTGCTCATTTGTTTGCATCACCTATGCCTTTGCTTGATTTCTTTAAAATTTGAATATGTTAGTTATTATTTCATGGACATTTAAACATGTCATTATTATTTTTTTGGAAATTTTATTAAGTCATGTCCTTTCATTTATGCAACATTTGAATAAGCCCTTGTTTACAGTCTCTTAGGATCATTATATGTTGACTTACTTTTGAGTGTTATTGTGTGTGTGTTTGTTTGATTTTTGAGTTTGTCATATTGCTATATATATGTTGTCATGATATTTATCACGAATATTAGGCCTTCATGTGACCACATTTTTTTATTCAATTCAATGATACATTTACTTAGACTTGATATTTTAAATGTGCATGGTTCCATTCACATATTATTTAGTTGTCTTCTCCTTTTAAGGTGAGGTAACTACTAGTTCCTATCTTCCCTTACTGTAAAGGGGTGAATATTAGTGGGGGAATGTCATAGATTCATTTTATCCATATTTTTAATAGTTTTTAGATTAAGTGGAGGCATGCTTTGGAAGCATGTTTTTTCGCATGTATTCATTATTCATCACACCCATATTTAGTGGGGGAATGTTTTGGAAACACATCCACTACTTTGGCACTTATATCAATTTTATATTTTTGTATATATAATGAGGGAATGTTATGGTAACATGTTATCCACACTTTATCAAAATTTCAAATTGGCCAAAGCACACATTTATATGATTTAGATACACATTTTTGGTAGAATTATATACATTAGTACCATTGTTATACATAATTTTAACATGAGCCATATATAAGGTGAATATGCTATGAAATGTGTGCCTAATATTTTAAAATCAAAATAATATTCACATTTAAAAAATCTTATATGGAATTTTATCACCCACCAGTTCAAACTATTATGGAATATATTGAATCAATCTACTATAATAGTTGGTTTGATTTTGGTATGGTTGAGGTGATTAAATGACTGAATCTTTCCAATTTTATAATTTGGAATTGATTACATCATATATATTCACAAAATATATTATATGAATTGATTTTTTTCACTCATGCTTACCAGGTTATAAGTATGATTGAGTTTCATAGTTGAGTTAATATCAACTATTAGATGGCAACTCACATTTTCTCCAAGGTTGGGGGCATGTGCCTTCCAATCTCTCTCTATAAATATTTATATATGCACTTTCCAAATATATATATATTATAATATCATTCTAATATATTTTTAATGATATATCTTTTCAAATCAACTTGTTAATAGTCAAGGTAGTTGCATCGATACACAAGTGTACTAAAAAACCTTGCTCTTTCAATTTCAATATTTTCAATGCCTTAAATTTTAGATTATATACACTTACTATATTATTTAACATGTTCTTGGTTGTAGGTTAGTCACCAAAAAATCACTCAATTTAGGATCACACAAAGGTAAGGTGTGTTATACACACCTAGGTATGCATTTCTTCTTTTCTTCTCCTTTAAACTAGTATTTTCATTAATAAATTAAAGGGGGAAAATGTAGTTGATATGTATGAAATGTATATCACCTAAGTCTTGTACACTTGGTAAACTCATATTGGTTATTCCTCTCAATTCTAGACTTTTCCCACTTTTGGAAGTCTCACATCTACTTTATCTTATTCCCCTTGACCAATCTTAAGTTGATGACCCAGACCTTATATCTTGCCCCAAATTCTTAAAATATGCTTATCCTATATCCGTACAAGTTTTGAGCTTGTACCTATTTTCTAATTACCAAGACACAAGAATCAATCCCAAAGCCCTACATCAATGCTAGTTTCCTACCCTAATGCACATGTTTAATACCTTAAATTCATATATTTTATAAATGAAATGTATCTAAATTATTATTCTAGGTCTTTTAATGTGAGATATTTCCCCATATGAGTGGTATATATTGACAATCATGCCTCATTAATATGAAAACCTAACATTAATACAAAAATAACATTTAATTGAGCAAAGATTCCCTATTTATTACTATTTTCATATTAGTCATAGGGACTAACCATCTACAGGTATGAATTATTGAAGGAGTATCCCAAGAGCTTGATTTTCCAAGTTATGAACTAGGTCATTATTGTACTTGATTTCCACATATTATACCCTTGTACACACATAAGCCAACACATTAGGGGATAACTACATTAGTTTGAGGCCTTCTTCAGATTATATTAACACCATGATCCCACTAACCCATTTTTTCCAAGGTCACTATGAAGATGAAGAACTAAGGTTTCAAAATTTTATAAGGAGTGATAGTCCATGATCCAAATCTAAATACGCCAAATTGAAGGTAAATACAAATCCATAATCATCTAGGTGGTCACATATTTTTCCAAAAGTATTCCACATAAAACACCTACATTAAGTTTAAATAGTAGCATTGATGTTACCATATAAGGTTGATGCTACTGTATGTAGCTCCAAAGGCACTCAATTAAGAATTTGGTGATTGTTCTAAAATCCCCTTCTAGTCTACTTCTTGCATGTTCTTGATCCATAACTTTGTTTACATAAAAATTAGCTAAGTATATTATTTATTTATCATTTTCATATCTATCATAATTTTACTTCTTATTTTTAGCCTATCTCAATTTAATAAATTCAACAAATATTGTATCTAAGTATAAATTTAGTTGGCCTGCTGTAGATCTAATTATCATCCTTATGAATTATCATTTCTATATTCCTAGCCTTATCTACCTAAGTATGAGCCATAACAAAATTTAGGGTTAAACAATCATTTGACCCATTGTTGATCATGACACAATGTATGGGTTTTTTTATTGATATATACTTGTATAAATAATGCATGTAAAATTAAATAATAATTGACAAACTAATTGACATTAAATGTGATAATAGGATGTTATGGTTAATTTTAAATAAGTTTACCAATTATCACATTTATTGGGTGATCATGTGTCATAATTGGAGGATGTATAATGCACTCCTAAAATATGATTAGTTTCTATATCTCATGTTTTGGAAATGGATCATTGAATATTTTCAAATTATGATTTCCATTTTTATATGATCAAGATTCCTTTATATGGGTAATTCAATAAATATTTTTATCATAAATAAGATATTTGGTTTTATGTATAAATTTTAATAATTTACTCATAGAATGTCCTGCCATCTAATGATAGTGATAATATGTATTACTATCATAGTTCATTGGTATGGGTTTGTTTGGATCAATATTTTATGGAGGAAGAAGAGTGATAAGGTTTCACTCAATTATATTTTATAGATATATATGAGGAGGTGATGGTAATCTATAAAATTAACTCTTTGATGGAGCCACCACTTATATTTGATTCATAGGTTGTGATATTTAATTAATTTTAATGTTTTTTGCATTATTGTTGTTTGTTAGTTTGACCTTATAGATGGTTTTATTTGAAACTTTTTTGTTGTATTATTAGTAGGTGTACACTTGAGTTTTTTCAAAGCTATGAGATTTACTTCTCTATCCCTCAAGGTGTGGCATAATGCATCAAAGGATTTGAATCTATTAAAGATAATTTACTAATGTAGTGGTGAAAATAAGATTTACTTTAATGTGTCTTATAACATATTATCATCCATAACATTAGTCATCTTGGCTAGTATAGTGTTGTACCAAAGTACCTAATCACTTATTAGATCATTAGACCCTTGTTTAGATTTAGTAATTTGTGCATAAGATAATTTATCATTAATTTTGATAGTGAAATTTGATATAAATTTATCTTTTAACAATTGAATGCTCCCACAAATTAAAGGGTAAGTTCATAGAACCATCTCAAATCATATTCTTTGAAACTACTTAGTAATAACTTGGTTAATAATTTATTGTTATCTTTTTTAACCTTTTAAGGTTTAACTTATTTAAATCTTAGGATTGATTAAAGGGATAAGTAGTCTAAATATAGTAATAAATATGTGCAAATAAAGACTTATGTAGAAAACACCTGATACAAACAATCTAAGTGCTAAAAATTAAGATGGAAGTAAGTTTGAGTGTTGTCAATTGGATACCTATATCATAACCCCTATTGAGCATTAGTGACACATTTGTACATAAGTAATATCTGGCTATAGTGTCTTGATAATGATGATAATCTCCTCTATGTAAGATTACCCAAAAATTCTAGGTGCACTACATCTATCTTTTTGGGTCCTATTCATGTTCGCATAAAGTTTAAAAATATGTATTATGATTTTAATATCTATTTTATGATGAAAAGCCTAATCCTCCTTGAAATTAAGGCATGAGATAAAAAGTGTACTCATTGGTAGGATATGTTGGACATACTCAACACCCAACTATGAAGAGATTTGCCTACATACCAATACTCTAAAGATGGATCATGCCTTATGTAGTTCTCCCCACCTAAGTGTTGGTGAAAGTGATAATGATGCTATAATGTTAGTGTTCTTGAGTTCCTTGAGTGTGCTTGATATTGTAAATATAAAACATCTAAGCTTAGGGTTGTTATAGATGTTAGTATACAAAAGTAGGGTAGAATACAGATTGATAACCTTGATTTTTCTCAGCTTGTTTTGTGTTTGAATAGGTATTTGACATCTAATTTCAATTTAGTGGATAGAGGTCAAAAAATCATGTATTTATAGTGTTTTGTATCTTGTTTGGATAAGAAAATATGTTTAATCCAACCTTGGGAGGGTTTCACCTTTGAATTTTTTTTTTGTTTTGAAAAAGATAGTGTAAAGGACATAATCACCATTTTGGGGACACTAGCACCACATGGATCTAGTTTCCTTAATGTGGTGCTAAGGACAACTTGTGTGTGTGTATGAACTTAGTGACAACTTGTGTATGTGAAATTATATAGTGATCAATCATTGAATAACTTATACTGAGTTGATAGCTTGTTCAATCCTCATGTGTGGGTGGCTCAAGAATGTAATCCATTTTTGAATCCATCATTTACCACCCCTATTTAGTTTATCATGACCTATGAATAACTTAGATTGGAATAATAGTGTGTCCAACCCTCTCCTATGGGTGGCTCAAGAACTCAAGTAGGCTATGACTCTAATATTTCCCACCCATGTGTAGCATATACATATAAAATTGAACTATGAAAAGTGAGAAATGTATAACTAAGTATATCTAATTATGTATGTTAGATATGTGGCCACTCAAATACATTAGGTAGTTTTAGGCCACTCAAGAATGCCAACCACTATAGATGGAGTAAGGCATGAAACTGGTGATAACCTGGAATATCATGTCAAGTGTATATAATATAGATAATGACATGTAATTTTCCATTTCATCTGATCAACTTGTGTGTAACTACACATATAGAAATAATGTGTCATGTGCATGCCCCCAATATGATATCTGAATATAACAATTTTGGACTATGTTATGATAATTGTACTGAGTATCTAAGATGAATATAATAATGATCATCCTATGAATGATACCCCAAATCTGAGATATTGATATGAATATGAGCTAAACTAGCATGTATCTAAGCAAAATATGAGCATAACTATCAAATCTATAGCTAAATTTGTACAAACTTATAATATACCTAGTACTTTATTCTAGACAATATGAATTATTTTAAAAATAAGGCTACTAGACACTAACACCACATCTTGGATAGTAGTGCCATGTGGTGTTAGTGTCTCATTTGGGTGCTAATGTCTATCTAGTCTAAAATTTGTGTCATTATACTAATTTTTTATTCACTCTTTTTTACTATGTTTACATATGTTTGATTCTCTAAAACTGAGTCTATGTGCTTGAAATTGTTATATGAATGTAATGTAGGAGCTTGATCTCTATGACAGACCCATGTGAATTCCCACTCTTTTGATGATAGTTGAACCTATGCAAGAACTATCTTTGAAAGAAAAATATATTTAATATGTGTGTTATCTAGAGCATAAATGATAACTACATGATAATATAATATAATATACAAACATAACATCAAAATGTAAGATAATCTTAACATAATTATGTATTTTAAGATGTATGTCATGTCTAGAATTGCACAAGGGCATCAAGATAGATGTAATCAATATATATAACAACAAATCTATGTAAAACTAAGTAGATACCTAGGGGGATGGGGTATGATGTCCATCATGACACCTAAGTAGGAAGGGTAGATGCATGAGGTCCCTCATGACATCAAAACTAGTGTGTATAACAAGCAAAGACAAGTGTCATGGCCATGATGCATATAAAAAATCATACATACAAAACGCATGAAATATGCCAAAGGGACATAATACAAGGAACATGGGCACATGTCACTAAATTGGAGAAAATAATACATGCAAGGACATGTTCAAATGTCAACATACACAAGCAATAATAAAGGTTACTCAGAGCCACATATAAGTACATGTTCAAATATCCACATTCAAAATCAATAAAACACACACAAGAGACATGGGAACATGTCCAAGGCATACATATTGTGAATAGAAGTGGTGTAGGGCCAAATAAAAATGGCATATTTAAATGCCCTCAAATAAAAGAATCATACAAATACATTAAAGTGTAAACTAAGAAATCTATAAATGAAAGCATGCATGAGTATGTAGTACAAATCTATGTAAGAGATAAGATATACATATGTTGAGTCTAAAGAAGTAATAGCTGACAAAAATCTAAGTAAGATTAGCATGATAAAGATCAATATGTAACAATGTTAAACCTATGATCTATAATATAGAAATATAGAACTTATTAATTTAAATTGTGTATAGGATGCCCCCAAATGCATGAATGTGTCAAGTGAATAGCTATGAATTAGTGTATATACCCCCAATTGGTAGATAATAACAAGTATAGATTAATGTTATGGACTTGAGTCTTGTAATTAATTTATGAACACTCAATAAGAACAAGTGAAGCATGAAGTATGATAAAAATAACTATTCTAAGATAGCTAACATATGTAGTGTCTAGAAAATATAAGAAATGTAAACATAACAATGCATATAATCTATATTTTTTATTTTCTAAGTGATTATTTGAATGTTTTTGTGTATTGGAATGTTATATTACTTTTTTATGCTTTTGATATAAGCTATGTACAATCAATATGAAAATTAACTATGTATAAGGAGTAAAAGAGATGGAAAGTATATATAAGAAGAGATAAACCATACTAATTGATGAGTCTCATGGGAGACTCATTATCATTGTAGCCTATGTCAAAAATAGGAAGGGTAACCTCTCATGTAGTGTGAATGATATGTTATAGTTGAATGTTTTTGTAGTAGGAATTTGAGTATTATTTATCATCAAAATCATAATAACTTAGAATGATAGAGGGAATTTACTCATACTATGGAGTTGAAATTTCTAAATTATGCACTGGAATATTGATTTTGGTTTTCCCTTTGAAATTGTGTGTATTGTAAACATATGGTGTTGTGGAGGCTCCTTGTTTATAAAGCCTTTTTTTGAGAATTCTTGTTTGCTTAACGTGATTTTGAATTTTTAACTTAAGTTCTTGATCTTTTTATAACATGTCCTATGTGTTTGGATGTTTTACCTTGATAAACTATATCTATGAATGATTTGCCTTTGGATGTTTAATAAATCAAATTATTATAGGTAATTTTGACTAAAATCATACCATTTTAAAATTTGAGCCTCATATTGTAGAGGTAACTTTGAATATTTTAATTACTTTACTTGTTCTTGTTGTACTATTTCTTGTTTTGATTGTGCTTTTGGAACCTTCTATTGTTCTGAGTTATGTTTTGGTAACCATTTTTGTACTATTTCTGAATTTGACCCTTTTTAAATTTATAGATGTGTCATTATATGTTGTGTGGAGTATGAAACCACTATGTGAGTAATTTTTATCCATTATCTATTGTATTTTCCTTTTCAATATTAAACATGAATCAGTGTGGTGCCCAAACATTCCATGATATGAATAAAAATATCTGGATCTCCTCATTGGGTGTAGAAAAGTTAGGTTGATTAACTTAGTTTTAATCATTTCCATTATTACATCACTTTAAATGTTATTTTCCCTTTGGATTATTTTTGCATCACTAGTTTTAGATGTACTTTTTTATGATTTATGATTTGGATATGTAACATTGTTTTACACAAATTGATTAGGTGAAGATATATAAGCATGATTTACATTATTATGACTTGGAGGCCCTTGTCTTGTAAATTGATTTTACAATGTTTTTATAATTTTTTAAACCTATAATTATCTTTCTCATACGGATAATTTTATCACATAGAGTCTCACAATTGTAAACCCTGGTTGTTTTTAATTGAGCATGTAGGAACACACCCTATAGGGAAGAGGTGTGAATAGTTTAAGTATAGGGATTAGTGACATTGGTATAGGCTAATTCATCTCATGGAGGAGTGATATCATGGAACTAATCATATGGAAGGTATCTATCACCCTCATGGAGATGAGGAGGAGAAGGTAATTATGTCTCATGTATAAGATATGGCATTGAAACTTAAAACATAGTTGTTAACTTATGTGTTAAATCCTCTATGTGTGTATGGAATTGCTTGTTAATGTAATTACACATAGGAGAAAGATAAAATGATATGAAATATATTTTAATCTATATAAAGCATCATCTATACATGTCTTTATGACTTTTTTGAGTTCATGTCGAATTAAAGGGAATAAGCATGTAAATGAAATTATTAAACTTTGCAATAAAAAGTGATTAATTTATTCTATCATTATGGTCATGATTATATAAAATACAAATAATAAGATATATAGATATAAAATTTAAGTTCTATAAATTTAAACCTTAGGGTTATCTAGGGTTAGGTTTTTACAATGTTCAAAGTAAGTCAGGTTCACCAAATGTTAACGTTTTAGGGTTTAACTTATGTAAATATTATGTTTGTTTAAAGGGATGAGTAGTATAAATCAAGGAAATAATATGAATAAAATATCCACTAGTTTTTAAAATATTTTGAATACATTTGACTCTCTAAAAATAGTAATATATATGTGAAAATAAAGACTTATCTAGAAAACACTTGATATAGATGATCTGAGTGTTGTCAATTAGATCCATATATAAAAACCCTTCCTAGATAATAGTGACACATTTTGACATAGGAACCATGTGGATATAGTGTCTTGATAATGGCACTAATGTCCTCTATGTAGGATTGTTTTGAATTTTTGGGTGCACTTGCATATATGCTTCTCAATTGTGTTCTTGCGTGAATGAAGTCTTGAACTCTATTTTGTGTTTGTAATAGATAATTTATGATAAAAACCCTAATCTTCCTTTTAATTAAGACATGATATGAAAAGTGTGTTCATTAGTAGGATCGGATAGACATCCTCAACATCTTGTTGTGAAGATAATTGCCTACATACCAATATTATGAGGAAGGATTAAGCTCGATGTAGTTCTCCCTCCCTAGGTGTTGGTACAAGTGTTACTAATTATAGAATGATAATTTCCTTGAGTTCCTTGAGTGTGCTTGAGATTGGAAATCTATAATATATGATCTTGGGTTTGATGTAGATGGTAGTATGTAGAATTAAGGTAGAATAGGGATTAATAACCTTGATTTTTCTCAACTTGTTTTGTGTTTTAATAAGTATTTTTCATCTAATTCCTATCTAGTTGATAGAGGTATAAAATTCATGTATTTATAGTTTTTTTTAGCTTATGTGGACAATAAAAAATGTTTAGGCCAACCTTAAGAAGTTTTTACCTTTGAAAATATTTTCATTCAATCAATATAGGGTAAAGTACATAGGCACCATTTTAGGGACACTAACACCACTTGAATCTAGTGTCCTTAATGTGTCACTAATGTCTAGATAGTAAAATGTTGGGCACAAATGGCCAAGATAATAAATGAAGGTTTGGAACTACATTTCAGCTGACTAGGGATGACTATGGCCTATATAAAGGCTAGCAAAGTGGGATAATATGCTTTAGGATAGGTTTAAGTCTACACTAAGAATAGGTCATCTTAAGTAGCACTCTTAGAAATCAAATACCACTTTTAGGTGATTGATTTATATGTGTGATCCAATGATGTTTTATGGAATGATCAAAGGTGTTCTCTATATCACCTTTACATTTTTAGAGTGGAATATTAGGTGTTACAAAAACTTCTAGTAAAGGATAAACTACTATCTCAGGGGATAAGGGGTTATGAATCAAGACATGTGTATCTATGGAATGACTAGCTCTAGATGTACTTGGATCTAAATTGCACACATTATCATGCAAATTTTTAACTATCCACTCAATGGAATGAATAATATTTGAGGTTGATGATGTAACATGTGTAGTAATCATAGGAGGGGTAAAGGTTACTTTCATCGGAATAAGTATTGAAAATTTTTAGAATCAATATGGATCCCTCATACCTTAGGTGGATGTTACATGTGTCTCTAAAGTTGTATATGTAGATAAAACACCAATAGTAGAGGTATGACCACCTAAAAAGGAAGTACTATCTTGAAATTTTTGGTTGATATCATAGAAGGGGTCATATTTTTTCCCAGATGTAGTAGTTTGATCTATTTTTTGTCTCTTGTATAAATAACATTGTATCAATTTGATATCAATTCAACTTAAGATATTTAGTGAATTCTTAATCATCTATGGCATCAAGGTGATCCATAGTAGTATTATCCATCTCCACATTCACGATAAGTACATCAATAGGATTTTACTTTGTATTGTATAATACATATAGGGATTAAGAATAACAAAGGAGGTCATAGATTCCCTTTTTAATCTATTAATAATAAAAGGAAACTTGGAATGGATGTTATAAAAATAGGATTTAAGGAAGGATTGGGATTTTTCTTTGTTAATATCTTGCTAGTGTTCTCAAATTTTATCCATTTGTTTTAGTAATTAATACAAATAAACATATTATCCAAGTAGAATAATATGAAAATATTACCTTCATTATTTGCATTATCAAATAATGTTTAGTTATTATAGTTTTTAATAATGTGTATTATTAGGTAATAATCAAAAATCATGTTTAAAAATAAAACCTTGAGGCTAAAATTTGAAACCCAAGAAGGTTGAAACCCTAATGGATACCTAGGGTTTGAATGGTTTGATTAGTGTATAGGTTCAATAATATTTTTTTGCCTAATTCAGATTTATAAACCCTAATAGGAGAGAAACTAGTAAAATAATTTAGATTGATAGATATGTCATTCAAACATACATTTAGATGTAAAATATTGAAACTATTTGTAATGATTTCACAAGTGGCATATATTAAATATAGTAAGTATAAAAAGGGATAAGTACTTAACTTTTCTAGATAGTTGTATAACTGTGACTATTTTTAAATATAGAAAATAAAATAAATTAAAAAAGTCCTTTTATTTGTATGGTTAAAGAATAGTGTTTTTATTTACATAAGGTTAATTTCATCAGATCAAAGTTAGTATGAATTATTGATACTAACCTTTAGAGGTTGATAGTAACTTGTGTTGAAACATGGGTATGTGACCATAAGGTCACATGTGCCTATCTTTTAAATCTTTTTATGTGCAATTTTAAACCCCAATGATGCACATAATTATAAAAAATAGCCTCCTTCAACTTGAAACCTTAGGTGTGTTGGTGAGGGCCAAAAACCTACAAAAATTAGGAAAGTGCTATGGGATAAGCTAACCTAAATCACCCTCATTGATGATTGAATTATTCCTAGTATCATATATTCCAAGGATGGAAATTAAGCCACATGTAGTTTTCCAGCCTAGTGTGATTGTGTACTTGTGAACATTTTTTATATGAATGCAATTAATGGTTGGGCTATGATACTTGACACAGTTTGACTTGAATTAGATTTAGTGTGGTTTATACTTGGCTTGTGATTATTGCTAGTGATTTATTTATAATTTAGGAATAATAAGGTATAATTTAACAATTTTAGGTTTTATATAGATGTGTACTAGATAAATTCCCAATCCTCTATCAAATGAGGCCTTGATTTATATATATATATATGGTCAAACTAGGTAATTTATTTTTATACTAACATGTTAAGTAGATGGGAAGACCCTATGGATATATTTTATTTTAAAAAGTATTTATGGATGAATATGGGTTAGTACCATCAATATCTAGTCATTATCAACTGTTGATACTAACATAGTTTGATGTTATTGACCCATATATAGGTAGATTGAAATGAAGGTCTAGAGATGTCTATGTAGGGTAGTAAGTAATTTTAAAACTAGCATTAAGTTTTTTTTTAGGTATGAAACATCATAATGGAAGGATCAAACTCATAAGATAGTATGTAGGTGTGATAAGATGGCAAGGAAGTACCATATTGGTACGTATAAGTCATCCATGGAAAATGTATGTCAAGCTTGTCATTTTCAAGTAATTAATACCATATTTTAATATTTATAATTATTGGTTTTTAATTAAAGCATTCTATTATTTTCATTATGCATGATATTTGTATATTATTCCTCATCAACTATTTGGTCCATAAATTCATCCATATTGGTAACAAATTGATCATCACTGAATACCCAAAACTTGTCAATGTTTTTAGGTATTGATATGACTATAACCATTTCAATTGATAATATTATAATTTTTTTAAAAAGTGATAAATTTAATTCATAATTAGTTAAAGCATTAACTAATTCGTATTTTATCTATAAATGGCTAAGATGTTAAAATCCATAAACTAGGTAATGAGGTCTTAGGTTTGATACTTATATCAATAAGTAAAAACAAATTACACTATAAAATTATTTTCACTTTATTAAAAATTAACTCATAATCACCATAGACTTTTAACATTTTTATGCCTTAACTTATGTCAAATTTTAGTCCCCAATTCATAGCCTAATAGTCAACACTATTATTAATACGTGGAAACTATAGTCTATAAACAACAAAATATTTTTTTCTTATACGGTCAATAATGACCACACCTATTCCATTAGGTTTTAACCTTATTTTTATTTTGATCCATTAAAATTTAGGGTAAAAAATTATTTCCCTAAATTTATGGTTTGTTTTACATATATCATTTCCTTAACATTAAAAAACTACACCAACATCTATGGCCATTAATTCTATGATTTCATTTTTTTATAATACTCTATAATGGCTTATTTCATCTTGGAATCCCTTTCAATTAAAATTTTAAAATATACTCCCTTCCAATGTAAACACATGATAAACATTAGTACTTACATGTTTATTTAAATACTTAAACCAATCCTTATTTAGGAATAAATCAAACATTTTTGGAATGTCTATCACATGTATGCAATTTTATTTTATAAACCTTGAGACTAGATGATAATTACATATGAATTTTGGTATTTTATCCCATTACACTAACATCATATTTATCTAAATTTAATATTCTCTTAGTATATTTAGTGATTAACCCCAACTTATAAAATAATTGGCATGGCATACATTCATAGAAGCTCCTGAATCTACCAAAAAATTGTGCATATTCTTACCAAATATTTTGATCATGAGTAGGAATGGAGGTGTCTTGATGTATTGATAAGTGACCATATAAGCATCATCTACTTTAGATTTTTCATTTTTTAATAAGGAATTAATTAAAAAACTCTCGTTATTTTGTTAGTTAAGCTAACCGATGTAAATAAATGTTGTATTTCGTCTTCTTCATGTCTTTAATTATGATATATCTACCTAAAGATAATTATGAACCAATGTTTTTATTTTGAGAAGTATATGTAAGATTTATTATTAATTTAAGAGGATGTGGGTTATTGTTGACAATTGGATATGGAGATGTGTGGTTGTTATCTATAGGGGTAGATGTAGTATTTAAAAATATATTATTTATTCTCAATTCATACCTATTTTGTTTGGATTTTAAAAAAACATGAATCTCATCTAAATTTTCATCTAGTTAATTGTCATCCTTAGAATGAAAGTCATAGGATTCAACCATAATATAAGTGGAGGTAACCAGAAAGAGATTCCATTTGTTTACTGTATTTATTTCATAGTTCTCCATTTCTTTTAAACAAAACACCAAAAGTAAATAAAAAATTGGGATAATCATGTTCTTCATGAGTAGAAATATTATAAACTTTTACACCAATTGGAAAAGGTTAAATCTATAAAATTAATGGAGAGAGAAGGATTAGGAAACTTCTTTTGGTATTATTTTTGTTCCTCATTTTTTTATTATTATTATTTTAGTTGTTGGTTTTCCAATTTTGGTTAGTTATTATTAGGTGATCTATTTGGTTGGTGTTCAATTTCCTTTGAAATTATACAAATTTATTAGCCATTTTTGCATCATTTTGGTGATGGTTTATAACTCATTTGATTTGGCTTATATTATTTTTGTATTCTGATTTGGTCTTAATATGGTAACTAAATCAATACTCCTTAGTGTTAGTGGATCTTACAAATATCTTATGGATTTTGGTAATGTTGCATTTTCCACTGCTGTTATAGTTCAACCAAGGGATTGGTTCATTCACTGAGGAATAAGCTACATTTTTACCATTATATCTTTATAATTAGTTTCTAATATATTATTGTCTATTGATTTCCTCACAAAAATAGAAGTTATTATGTCTAAGGTATCTAGATACATGTGACAGTCTATAGGCGAAATAGGCCTACACTTTTCATGGATTATATTATATATATGTTGGAATATCTAGTCTAATTATGCAATTATTTATTATTTTTCATTTTTTATCATATAAAATTATTTTAATCTAACACTTAAATCCATGGCCTCAACAAATTGAGCTATAAAAGTATTTTCAAATTGTACATAAGAAATAATTGATCATATTTTCAAGTTGGAAAACCAATTGTATTTGGTATTTAGAATGTTAAATGGAAAATTATAAAGGAAAAATATTCATGTATTACATTTAAACTTGAAATTTGATAATGTTTTATTCTAAAATTCTATCCCCATAATTTTTAAAATTTAGGTAGTTATTTCCCTAAATTCTTAACTAGGTCATGAATGGCCCCAAGGGTATTTAAAGTAGTGTTTTTCATCAAATATACCTTCAATCCTATTAAGTAGCTTGAAATTATTATATATTTGATATTACTAACATGGCATAATATCCTAATGAAGTTTATCTCCTACTAAATCCTTTATCTCTTTTAGTTTTTCTCTATCTAGTTAAAGGAGTTTAAAGTGGTTAATTAATCGACCTTGATCTATTAGTAAGAGTATCCATTTATCCATGATTTTAGCATTGATTTACATTTTTTATATTATTTTTACATGGACACAATTTAATTGGTTTTCTTGAGACCCTTCCATTGTATGCCTTCATAGAAAAAGGACTAGCATACAGGTTAATTTATCCTTACAAAGACACAATTGTTAGATTACTAACTAGAATTAATTATTTTTTTAATCTTAGTCTATCCTAAGTTTTAAATTTATATAATGATAAAAAATAATAAAAATGCATTATTTATTACATCACTTTACTTAGGTATTTTTAATGCAAATAGTAGGTCCCTTTATCTAGATTTAATCTTTCAAAATAAGTTTTTTCAACTTTTAGAGGATAATTTTACTTCTGTAAATACATTATTCTCATAAAAAATAGACCAAACCTTTATATAAATAATATAGGATAAAAATTTTTAAAAGGTTATGTAAAATTTAATCATGAAATATTAATTATTAAAATAACATATGCTCAAATAACTTCTCAATATTTCACAAACCCAAAATAATTTTATCAGTATGTGCTTAAATGATTGATGATGAACACAATTAGATTCACTAATATTCACCACTTACAAGTAATGTGAAAAATAATGTAGCTAAAATATAACATGCATATACAAATTTAATCAACTTTAAAAACTTTAAATATTAGAGTATAAAATCAATATTTAAAATAAAAATACCATTTGGAGTCTTAATTCAAAATTCTACCTTCAATTTATTCTCTCATAAAATTTTTGATAAATGCATGAAATTAAATAAATCTCAAATAATATTTTTTTAAAATAAAAATAAAAATAATTCTTCTTTCAATAATAAATTCTCAAGTCCTTAAAAAAACCTTCATAGGTTTTGGTCCTAAATCACTTCCATCCCTTAACCACAAGCATAAAAATACTATCACTAAATCCTTTAATCTAACAACCAACTCCTAGGATCCTCCAAGTATTAGTTTACTTTCCAATAATATCTTACAACTTTTATAACATTCATCCACATAAATAACATCAATAATCTACTTTTTACTAAGTCTTATCTTGGTAATAATAAGGTCCACTTTAAGCCTTTATATTATTTTCTATGTATCCTTAATAAAGATGAAATCATACTCCACATTTTTATATATATAGGTGACATAAACTTATATGCCATTATATTCAATGGTTTTATTTTAAGTAACATCTTATTTGAGGGTATTGAATATTGATTCAACCATGCCTTTGAATATGTCTAGTGAAATCCCTTTTCCTTCTAGTTATGTAATGTGGATATTATAGAAACTAAAATCTTGAAATTGATAGTTGATAATGTTTATTTTAACCTACCTTCACCCTATATAACATTTACATCAATACATGAATTTTATTTTCCAATAGCACATCCTCATACCTTATATGAATATAACCTTAACAAGTTTCTATCAATCACATACAAAAAATCCCATAATATATGTCAAACTAATTATAAATCATACTCAGACATCTCTAGATCATCATATCAATTTTCATGTCTTTTATATAGTAGCATCAAACTCAAATCATATCATATAATAATATCATCTGATCCTAACCCTTTTATATATAACTAAGAAATAATCATATTTAAAATTTAAATCATTCCTATTAGTTGACCCATTTGTCTATTATTTCAGTGGCATGAGAAATTACCTAAAGAATCTCCTTTAAATATAAAATAAATGCAATGGTATTATCCATCTATAAAGAATTCATTGAGCATATTAAAACACTTTCACATTCAATAAAACTTCCCTATGCTTCCCAATTTTCTAATCAGTCACTAGAAGCATGCCTTTATCAAGTTTGAAAAATTCAATAACTAAGCCAAAGTTTCCAATTTCCAAGTATCAAGAGCTATATTATAGGTTTCATACATTAAATGATCACAATTTCATACATTCAGTTAAAGGGGAGAACTACATGTTATTTTAATTCCCTCTTAAAATTATTGGATATGTAGGCAATGCTCAACCATTTAACAAGGAGTGGTTGGGGTTAACTCAACCCACCTTTCTTCCCCTTTTGTAGGACTAATTATATCATCCTAAGTAGACCTAGGTTTTAAAGTGAAGGAAACAAATTTATATGAGTCACACACATAATCAGATCTCATGATTGCACATAAATATAAAAGATAATTAGGATCACTTACCTATATCAAAATAGAGAGACAAAATGTATAGAGACATAACCATTAGACTGGGAACATAGAATCTAATGTTATTGACCTAAGGCTGACAATACCATCTAAGGACACACATAAGCCTAGATCCTAATTTTAATGGCATGCAATCTAGTTTTATATTCATCCTACCATCTACCTATAGTCTCAATCCTCCACATAGCAATTAATTACTAAATATATTATCCATTTATTATTCTTTTCATATTTATTAAACCATATATCTAATCAATTACAATATTTTACATTTATATTTGTAATTTATTTATATATTTTATGAAAAATTCATTCACAATATTTATATCTAATTATGGTTAATTAATCACATTAATCCCAATATAGATTAAAAATATGTATAAATAGAAAATAAATATTTGGCCTTATCAGTGTAGGTTCCTAATGTGCTTTCCATTTCCTCTAATTTCTTCAAATCGTATAAAATTTACCTAAGATATTATTTCAAAAATATTTAACCATGCATGATTTGAATTTTTTAAAATTAATAGCACTAAAGGATTATGAGCTTAGTTATTCTCTATAAGCTTCTATGGAATCAACCATTGCCTTTACCTCAAAAAAATTATTTCTCTTTTTCTCTAAACTCTCCTAAACTAATATAGCTTGTAAACATTGATATTGTAAATTTGTGAAAATTTAAAAAATAATTTAATTTATTTTTCACCATAGAAAATACTTTCCAAATAGCCCTCTAAAACATGACTAAATCTTATGCATTATCTTTGGTTTTATTTAATTCATTCTCAAAATATGTAATTATTTTCTCATGCCCTTTATAGTTATTGATATTTTTCTCCCAAAAATGTCAAAACATCTAATACCCTAAGGGAGACTAATTAATATTTTGGGAAAAAGGCCTTAAAATGACCTAGTATACCCTTTTCCCAAGGCAATGAAAATTAGATATTTGGATGCAATTTACAACTTAAAAAATTGAAAATTTCATCCCAACCTCCACTTCCTACTTTGCACATACCCAATGGAAATTGGATATTTGGGTGCAATTTATAACTTGAAAATTGCATCCCAACCTATGCTTCCAACACACTCGATAACCATCAAAAATTGGAACTCTAATTGTAATTGACAACTTGTAGAGTTGTAAATTATAAATGGAGCCCCACTTTTCACCAAATACAACTCCCATATAAAATAGATATTTGGATGAAATTTTAGAATTGAAAATTTCAATTTAACCTCCACCTACCATGCATCCAACTCCACCAAAAACCATAACTATAGTTATAATTTACAACTTGCAAAGTTGCAAATTATAACTCAAGTCCTACCTCCCACCGACTATCCTTCCTAAAAAAACCAAATCCTAATTACAATTTACAAATTTCAAATTTGAAAATTATGCATCAAATTGTGCTTTCTCATTTTAAATGCACCAAACCACCTAGTAGAAAGTGAAAGTTAGAGTGAAAAAATGCAATTTTTCAAAATTGAAAAATTACTCAAAGACTCTAAAGTTTCAAAATTCCTACCAACCACTGACATAGGGTATATTAATTATAGGATAAAGGTTATATTAATTGAAATGGGGTTAATGAAAAATAATTTTTTAAATTCTAAATCAAGTAATTGGAGCTCTGTGAAGCCAACCCATGACCCTGCCATGACACCAAGAAATACCACATCTCAAATCATGATTACCATTACTACCCTCTACCTAGTATTCCTCTTTTTCTCCTTCTGTTCTTTTGGTTATCATTTTTTATGTCAAAACTATATTTTCATGCTATATTTTTTCCTATCTGGTAGTAATTAGGGTTTTTCCTTTTTTATCTTTTGCACATTTTTTTCTTGTGCTCACTTGTATCATCTCAAAATCATCTATGTTTCCAAATTCTTATAGAGTATTTTTTAAAAATTTCTATCCTATGAGGAATATAAGTTTTTAATTTCATTAAAAATAGTCAAATATTGCCTCAAAGATTTTGCACATAGACCCGTCAAATTTTGAATTATAATGACAAGTCCAAAACCTGTATATTTTTACCTACACTTGAAACCCTATAACTCCACAGAAAATCCTATTGCATTTGTAACTCCAAATCACCATCATGGATTTTACCTATAGTATTAACTTTAAAACCCACTAGAGTTTTCATTGGACATTACACATGTGTTTTGCAACCCCTGAAACCTATCAAACTTTTTGCTAGTAAAAATAACTCCAAATCCCACCAAATCTTTTACTTGTAATTACAACCCCAAAGCCCACCAAATCTATAATTGGATTTCCCACATTAGATTTCATAGAGCCTATGTCTATAAAATAAGTTAATTTTAAATCTAAGGGACTTGGTGTTCTACTCATCTTAGAATATAATACTAAAGAAATCACTAACATATACCTAGGTGATTTCTAGACAAGGGTAAATGTTGAATTCAAAAATGATTGGATTCAAATCATTTATGACTATGGACTACCCTAGGTAGTAGATTTCCCCTTATCAGTGTAGATCCCTAAGATTATGTTCACATTAGTGAAGCACTATTATGTAAAAAAGAGAGAAGTGTTAAACAACAAGGGAGAAAGGATTCTAAACTAAGGCCCTAACTTCATACACTCAATATTTCTAATTCTAGAATATGAGAGTTATCTCGACATAACTCTTGATTCATCCAAGAAGTTTTATCAAGATAATAACACTAGATGTCTAAGGGTACTTAATAAATAATGGATAAAAGTTCCTAGGCTAACATATACAATACTATGCAAAACCTTAGCAAGAATAGACTTTAAGGAAGAAGTGGGTGACTTAATCATACTCTTGCATAGAGTCACTGGGAACCCTGATGCCAAGAAATTTTAGGATTGGATGTACTAATACATATGCGTAATCCATGAAAATAAGTAGTATATCCACTAGGCCTAATAGATAAGTGGCTCCATCCACAAATAATTTATGAAAGGCCAAAATATAGGGAAATTATATATGAATTCATATCTAGTCTACATACTAGAAAAGTGAAGGGCTTTCCTTGGGTTGAACATAGTGCTTGACCAAGTCAACAAGGTCTTCAATTATTACCCTAACCTCACCCTTGAGTCAAGTAGACAAAATTTCATAAGGGTAATTTATGCATTCATATATTGCATCATAATCATGTTTGACAAAGAGTTAGAAAAGAATAGATTCTATAATGATGTTATTTATGAGATCACAGATTCAAAATCTTATTTCATTAAATTCACCACATACTCATACATCAGAGTAAGATGATTCAGTGGTTGTCCTTACACCCTCCCAAGGTATGTAAGTGATAAATGGGATTTAATGGAATTTGTGAGGCAACTTATAGACTCTCATAAAGTATTATCAAGGAAACATAGGGCGAAAATCCATTTCCCCATTAGCATAAGGAGGTATACATGACCTTATTTAACCAAATCTAAGTGTTCAGACACTGAGATGACTTAGATGACCTTAAGATATACCAAGGAAATGCAATTTTATGATGTAAATGGTAACATTTATAGTATATTTGGGATCACAATATATTCCCTTATTCCCTATTATGAGTATTACTAGGAAGACCTACAAGATGAAGAGGAAGTGAAATTAAAATATTATTCCAAGATGACCCTAGAGTAAATCAAAGCTTATAACATGGTACTAATCCTTGAGTAATTGATAGATGATTAATCTCTTATGGATAGAGTTTACTATGATAATAATATCTTTTCTCAACCTCTTCCATCAGTTAGGTGGTCCATACTTGAGTCCTTCTCATTAATGGATAAGACCACCAATGCAATAAATAAGACAATTAACTAGTTAAGAAGCAAAGGGGTCAAGGTGACCAAGGAAACTATGAGCATTAATGATAATTTTAAATAGGTCAAAGAGAAGGGTATGCCATCAATAATAGAAATTTCTAGTAGTAGAACCCAAATAGAACATGTAAATAGGCTAGCGGTATCACGTAAGAGAAAATAGAAGCAAAAGGCTAAAAGAGGTCAATCTAGTAGAAAATAAGAATAAATAGATTAACCAATACTAATTTTATCTAAAGACATAACTACCACTAAATCATAAATAGTTTTTTCTCTTATCTTTGTTATTCCACTAGCTTTAATACCTCCTCCTCCTATCTCCACTCCACTATCACCTAAAATAATTTCCCCCTCCATTCCCACTAGCTCACCTATGCCAATGACTCCAATTTTAATAGTTTAATAAACATAATTGGACACTCAAGATTCACTTCCATTCCCCTCTTCCATAATTCTTCTGATCTCTTCTATAATTCCACTCCCCTCTTCCACAATTCCTTCCATATCATCCCTAATATCCCCCACCACCTTGTTAATCATTAACACCACATAGTAGTACATGGATGAATATTCAATCATATTGATTACAATACTAATAGCCATCCTAACCACTGAGATGGATACTACTTCATTTCCATCTCCTATTACTTTCCCAAATTTTTAACCTTAAATGTCCCCACCACTTTGATTGATTCATTCATGTTTATAGATTCCACACTCGCATAGGTTACCCTTTTTTAACTCCCTATGCCTACCCCTCTACTTGTGTCACTTCAAATTCCAAAACCCCTATTAGGCTTATCCATTTATACTATACCATTTTATTTCATTTCCATAATAATCCAAACCCCCAATAAGGAGGTAGATAGAAAGGAAATCATTGCTACAACTATGGCCACTCAACCCATATATATGGAAAAGATTTCCAAAATATCAATCAAGGATTCAATGTCCATATCAGTGATAGATACAACACTCATTACCCTAACCACCAATGCAAAAACTTGAGCTTCAAATTCATATTTGACAATGCCAAGATCATAGGATGTCACTTAAAGTTGGCTTGTGCAATTAGTGGGGAAAAATGGAATCAAATGGTTTTTCCTATCACACTATATTTTGGCCTTACAAAGGCATAAAATAAATCAAATTTAGTTCCCAAAACCATATCCAAAATACAATATGATTCAATAGGGTAGAAATATGTATAAAGTATAGTGCCCCCACTAGACAAACAAAAAGAGGATATAGTGGTGGGTGATTACCAAATATCTAAGGTTCACTTAGGTCATCCTACAAGAGAGGGATTTAATAATAATTTACAATCAATAATTAACTCTTCTTTGATAAAATGGAAATTTAAAATGTCACAAAGGATAAATTTAAGAATAAGGTTGAATAATTAACATCTGCATTGAAGAAGTTCATTGAGCTCACTGCCCAACCAACACAATAAATTACTCAAAAATTTAACAAGGAAACACTTGAAATAGTAACATAGATTGGAAATATGGGAATGGATACAAAGGATTGGGTAGAGTAATTCATCACAAAAATAAATAGAGTCATTAAGTTAGTAATGGAATACTACAAAACTCTAAAGGATGAATGGGTAACTTTGAAGACATTAATGAGAAAATATGAGGAAGAGATAGAAAGGTTGAACCTATTCTACCAAAAATTAAAAGCCATTAACATGATTGAAATTGACACCATAATTATATAAAATATATTGAAAAATGATTTAGATCATGAGGAATTGGAAAGGGTAGCTAATTTTAGAATTAAAATATTCATAGAGAGTATTAATAAATCTAAGGCTACATATGATAAGGTCACAGACATGATCTATGACATTGAATATCTGATTAATAAGTTGTCATGAAAATCAATAAATCATCAAGACTAGATCCTCTTAGTATAGGAAATTTAAGACAAGTTCAAAGGAGTGGTCAAGAGAGAGTCATCATGGGACACAACTTTCAACTTGAGTTCTATCTAAGAATTTATCAATTATCATAATACACTGAATCAGATGGGGAAGATACTCAAGTATAAAGTCATGCACAAAGGGAACTCTCTGACATAGTTACATAATGTGAAATAATCAACCTATATTCCCTTTTTCTTAATAAAGATTATATCATAGAGATCTTCAAAAGCTTTGATGCTTCTATTGAGAAGACACAAGAAAAGAAGGATAACAAATCTTTTGATTTTATGGTTGTAGATTAATTATTTTAATCAAATACATTCTTTGTATTACATTTACTTATTGTAAAAAACATTGTAAATTTGTATGTTACAAATTTTCAACTATAATTTTGGAAGCTCTTTTTGAGAAAGAGCCTCTTGTAATTTCTAATAACCCTTTTAATAGGTTGAAAAGTTGTAAAAATCAAATTTGTAAATTGCATTCTTCTTTTTGACAAAGTCTAAGTTTCTTACTTGAAAAAACTCATGTTTTAAATTGTATTTATAGTTTTGTCAAAGTTGGATGACATAAAAAGTTTAAAAAGTCCCAATGAAAAAATACAAGTTAGGTTTTGCAAAAAATAGCATAAGATATCTAAAATATTTTTATTGTTCTAAGTATTAATTCATTTTTGGTGCCTCATTCCATGGATAAGATTATAGTAGATCAACTAAATATAAGAAGGATGTTGCATGAATATTCTACAAGATTCCTCCATGCCTCCATTATCTATTCAAATGCCCAGTAATTGCATGTTCCTTTTTTGTATTTGTTTACCTTGCCAAAGATGTCATTCTAGCTAGAGATCACACCCCTTTGCATGAAGTTTTAAATTTTTTCTTGCTATTTAATTAGGCATAGAGTTTTGATAACTACCTCTCTTCTAAGAGAGTATTTTATATAAATATGGGTACTATGGTGTAGTCCTTTTATATTTTTACTATTAGAGAAATTATTATGCATTTTAAACAATTGATCTATATGTTTTAACATGGAGAATGATAATAGATTAAAGTTTTGCCTTCCTTGTCTATGTTATCTTTGTGTATGTAAGGATATTTGTAAAATATATGAATGCTTTCATTCTTGTTTCAATCACAAAATTTCATCTATGGTATTATTTTTCCCTTTTAAAAGATTGTTTTATTAAAAATAAACAATTTTTTTATTTATATGGTAAATACCAAATATTGCATTTGGTTTCATATTTTCATGAGTTTATGCTCCAATAAATTTTACTATATTTATTATTCTATTATGTTCATAAAAATTCAGCATTAAAATCCACTATAAATATTTAGTGCAATCAATATTTCTAATTTTTCAAAATTCATTTATAAAACTCTTTTCCTCATAATTAAACCCTAGTTTAGAAGCAAGATCACTAAGAAGTGGAATTTCCACATGAGTTGGTAATTATTAGTTACACTATACTTAGTGAAAGTAATATGTCTCCATAGGTTCACCTCAATTTACTAAGGACCTACAGCTTGAAGGTGATTCCATTGTATCATTATATTTCCACATAGCATGCTACAACATAAAGATAGGTGCCAAATCTATGTGATAATAGTTTTTGGCATGCCCAGTGAGACTAAAAAATATTACTAGCAACTCCACTGGCTTAAAAATTCAAGAAATCCATGTTTAAGTATGCCAAAGACATAAATAAGATCATCTACTAAAGGTAAGAAAGCTAACTTGAAAGAATTGTCATTTCCATATAAAACAAAATTAAGATTAGTTGTAACTTACACTATAGTATATCCTAAAAATATTTTTGCATCTCCTAAAAATACACATTGTACTTTTATAACTCCCATTATGGATCTAAGAAACCAAAATTTCATAGCCTTCAATAGATGCATCCCACTTCAATTGTCCAAGTATGATGATATACCCACCTCGGATTTCAAAATACTTTAGTAGTTTACTAGTGAAACTTCTATCACTCCCATGGAACATATAAAATACATTGTTAATATTTATCAAATTCACAATATAGTATAAGAAATTATTATAATCAAAATTTTAGTCTCCTCATTTAAAGTTAAATCCTTACAATGGTATAGAGGTCTACTTCCCAATTCCATTCATGTTTGGGATGACTTAGGAACTACACCATGCACTCAATTTGAAGACAAGAGTGATCACCTCTCTCTGGTTAAATAACTAACTATTATTCAATGGGTTCATTATGTGTGATTTCAAATTTTTCTTTTAAAAGACATAGAATAGAATTTTAGTGTTGGTCAAGCTAACCCAAAATAATGCTTTCCTATATTACTTGAGAGCTTTAAATAGTGATATAATTATCATGATTCATTCAATTTGTGGCACTACACTTCCCAATGCCTATGAATTTATAATAAGAGTATAAAATTACCTAAATCAAGATGGAAAATTTTCCCCAAGTCCCCTAATGCCTTTATTTATAGAAGTTCCTCCTATGCGACCTATAGTTACCCCAATTTTCACCATAATAAAAGCACTAGATTTAACTCATACTCATAATGATCATTTATATAAGGTTAAGTCACTACTTAAAAGCTTTTGCAATGAGTTGGTAGTAATGAAAAGGTAAAAATCCCAAAACTACATGCATTATCAACAATCTAACCAAATATAGCAACCTAATAAACAACCATACCAAGGTAATTCACAACCACTAAGTCAAAATATGCAAGTTAAACCTTTGAATATCTATGCTCTACCTACACCAAGTACTTCCAAAGATATTATACCTATTTAGGACTACCTAGATCAAGAATATGAGTGGTGTTATCCTCACGCTCAACCACATAATCATAATGCATGTTTTAATGGTGTCATCAATTAAGCCTTGATGGTGAAAAGTATATCAAACACATAAGGATAGCAAGAAGAAGTCACTTCCTAGTAATAAGATACATAAGAGTCTTCTTATAGTGAAACTACTCATTTTAAATATTAATAGGATGATTTTTTTGGTGTAAATTAAGAAGAAGCACTACTCAATGGTGATAGTTCAGTGGTAGAAAATACACATTAAAATAAAATGGAAATATAAATTAATCAACCCCTATGGTGTAACAATCTATAACATATAAATTTATACAATAATCTATAAAAGGCAACATAATCTAGAGGCCACCTAATGTGCCAATAGGCTAGTTAAAGTCAAAACTATTGACCCCAAATCTCATGAAAGAAGACATAGCTCCCACAAAGGCACTAGTGAATTTTGATAACATTCATTTTAGTATTGTTAAACAAATAAAGAAAAATAATTTGAATGTCAGCATGTGAGAATACTATCCATTCCAACACAAAGGTACTTTCTATAGGAACCTTTAAAAAACTTCTAAATAACATACAAAGTTTTGACTAAGGGACCTAATGTTGTAGTAAATTTATGTCAACCAAAAACTAACACCAAAGTAAGAAAAAATGGTAAGCCTCCCCCTTTTTACCTTTCACTCATAGCTGGGAAACATCTCATCCATAACTACATGGTGGAAACAAGGGCTAAAATTTTTATTACGCCCAATAAAATAGCTAATGTTTTTGGTATTAAGTATATACCTATCATAAAATGTGTGGTTAAATTATATGGGACTACTATTCAAGTATTTTGGACTATAAAAGGTTTAAAACTTACCATATATACATTCCAAAGCTTGTAAATTTCCTAAGATATCTCAATTATTAATCTCCCCCTATTTTTTTATCTACCTTTCCTAAGACTTCACTATAAAAATAAGAGGGTATCTATCTGTTGACTAGTCTTACATGTTGCTAAGTATGAGATATGGAAGAAGAGTAATAATAATAATTAAGACAATATCTAAATACCATATTTAACCATACACTCCTATTCCTATGGATATGAATTGCAAATTGTAAGATCAGGAAGAGGATCTTGATCATGAAGTTGCAACACATATGGAAGAAATTCTAGACACTCATCTAGATGAATGGGGATCAACTCTCAAATTTTATCCTTATGATTATGTGAAAGAAACTAGGTTAGGTACATATTACATACATGAAAATTATAAAATCTTTCCTAATATTGTAAAACCAACTAAGGATCTTCAAGGAATGTGGCAACTATTCTTTGATGGCTCATGAAGTAAGAATGGTGCAGGTGCAAGTATTGTTTTGATTTGTCCACAAAAAGATATATATTTATATTCTTTTAGACTTTATTTTATCTTCACTAATAATATATTTTAATATGAATCTTTGATTTAAGGTCTCCAAATAGCTAAGGAAAGAGGGATACAATCACTACAAGTACTTGGTGATAGTGAGTTGATTTCTCACCAAGTAAGATACAAAAGTATAACCAAGAATAACTTGATAATATCTTAAAAACATAGGGTTTGGGACCTTTTAGAGGACTTTACCTATTTAAAATTCAATTTTTACCAAGAGCACAAAATAATTATGTTGATCATATGGCCTCATTAGGCTCCCAGTATAACCTACCTGAATAAATAAAGAAGAAAACTATCTAGCATGTAAAGTTGATAATAAGGCCATATATTCCTAATAATCCAACCAATTAGGAAATATTCAATAGTGATCATCAAATTATGAATTTTCTAAGAGAGAAAGCTGAATTTTATTATAAAAACTAGTCAATACTCAAAGATCAATAAATATATCAAATCATTCAGTTAAAGAAAAATAAATTACCCATGGGCTTTGTTACTTTAGAGAGTATCTTCAACTTAGATGATTAGCTAAAAGATGAAAAGAATAATATCATGGTTAATGAAGAAGACTACAAGCTAGTAGTCATTTCATAGGGTAAAATATTGAAGATTGGAAAGGTATCTAATGTTTTTGAGAAACAAGTTTTTATTGAGTTATGTAAATAATTTGATGATAAATTCACTTGGAGTTATAAAGATCTAAATGGGTTTGAACCTAGCTTAGCCCCACACACAATAAAACTTGACCCAAATACAAAGCCTATTAGATAGAAATAGAGACCAAATAATCCAAAAATAGAAACCTTGATGAAGAGTGAGTTATCCAAACTAATAGAGGCTAATATCATTTTCCCTATGAAACACTCATCCTAGTTTGCTAACTTGGTCCCTATAAGTAAAATGCATGGTGAAATCAATTTTTTTTAGATTTTAGTGACCTAAACAAAGTGTCCCTAAAATATCATTATCCCCTTCCACTCATGGAGTAAACTCTTCAAACTATATCAAGATCTAAAAGGTTTTCCCTTCTAGATGGTTACTTTGGATATAACCAAGTCCTAGTGTAGGAATCAAACCAGTTCAAGACTACTTTCACTATAGAATAGGGCATGTATGCATAAAAAAGATGATTTTTGGTTTTACTAATGTTGGGTCTACATTTAAAAGAGCCATAGATATGACTTTCAAATGTTTGATAAATGAGATGATCTTGGTATACCTAGATGACATCATTGTTTATTCAAAACATGTTAGTGCACACCTAGATCACCTTAGAATTTTTTTTGAAAGGTGTAGAGACTTTAAAGTTTCCCTCAATATAAAAAAGTGTGTTTTTCATAGTTCATGAAAAAAAACTACTAGGATTCATTATTTTGGAGGGTCTTCTAATAGACCTAAAGAGGATAAGTGTCATATCTTCACTAGCACTTCTGAGCCATAAAAAGGGGTTACAAAGTTTCTTTAAAAAGATCAAATTTGTAAGAAATTTTGTTCCAAATTTTACCTTTATGGCCAAACCCCTTACTACTATTCTTAAGAAGGGTATCATTTTCAACTAGACATAGGAAGGAAAAGATAGTTTTGAAGCCATCAAGTAGGCTATATCTAAAGATCCTACCCTTATCAACCCAAACTATAAGAATAATTTCATTCTTGACCCTTTTGGAGGGGAAGGTACCATATCAACCATTCTAACCCAACATAATAAAGAATAGTTGTAATAGCCAATATATTTCTTCAGTCAATCCTTGAAGGATTATGAAGAAAAGTATAATTTCATGGAGAGGTAGTATATGCTATAATTAAAGCTCTAAAAAAGTTTAGACATATGTTATCCAATAATAAAATTCATCTAATGGTTAGTCACCAAAGGGTCAAAGAGTTCCTACTGAGTTGGGAAATAAATGAAAAAATAGAAGGGTGGATCACAAAAGTCATGAAATATGACATGAACATCAAAATTACAAAGCTTGTAAGAGGAAAAGGCTTATGTGAATAGTTGGATTCTAATATTAAGACTGTTGAGGTAGTATTTGATGTAGTATATGCTCCAAATACATCCCAACTAGCCACTCCACCTCTATTAAAAACCTATATCTGTGACATGACTATTTTACTATAGATTAGAGAGTACTTGTATGATTTCTAGTAGTCCAATAAAAGGTATTTCAGAATCCAATCTATTCCTTATGTTATTTTTATGGATTATTGTTTAGGAAAGATATGAATGGAGTCATGTTAAGGTGTATCAAGCATGGTTAAGTCCCAAAGGTGCTCAAGGAGTTTCATGATGGTCCATCAGGTGGACATTTCTTTGCAAGAACCATGGCCATCAAAATAATGAGAGGGGGTATTATTGGAATGACATATTCAAATATGCACATCAAAGGATAAGGAACTATGAGAAGTGTGCTTACTTTATGATCAATCAAAGATTAGTATCTCTCCCTCTCAAACCAATCCAAGATGATAAACCATTTTCCCAATGGGGATTTGATTTTATTGGCATGATCAATATACTATCTTATGTAGGGAATAAATGGGTCCTTACAAGTAATGATTATTTTAGTAGATGGACTGAATCAATTGAACTAAAATATGCTATGGAGGTTTTTATCCTAGAACTCATGGATGACATTGTTATAAATTTTGGTGTTCCTTACACCATTATCTCAGACAACACCAAAGCTTTTATAGGCACTCAAGTGAGTGAATGGGTTGTAAGGCATAATGTAAAACTAAGTACTAAATACAATTATTACCTTTAGGGTAATGTCTTGGTTGAGTCTACCAACAAAAATCTCATAAGGATTATCAAAAGGATAATGGAAGACAACTAAGGACATAACATATAAATTTAAAATCAGCACTATGGGTTGATAGGATCACTCCCAAGAGAGCCATTGAAAATTATCCATTCATGATGTTATATGGAAGGGAATATGGAGTTCCATCATCATTTGAGTTACCATCTCTAGAACTCAATCATCAGTTGGAATTGATTGACAATGATGAAATAACAATATAATTGGTGGAACTCATGGAGTTAGAAGAAGTCAAGAACCAATCATTGAAAGTTTTGGAATCAAATCAAGCTTAAACAAATATAACTTTTGATTAAAAAAAATCATCTGATAGGAGATTCAACAAAGGGGACATGGTTCTCAAATGGGATGCTAAAAGAGATAAACTAGGAAAATACATGAAGTTTGATGCAATATGGATCAATCGATACATTATAACTTAGTTCAAGGGAGCAAATGCATTCCATCAATCTAAGATTGATGGATCAAAACTACCTATCCCAATCAATGGGATATAACTCAAAGCTTGCTTTTGAGGTTGGAATTATTTCCAATAAACATTGTATATATTAGGTTTAGTTATTTTTCCCAATAAGTGCTTTCACATAGGTTAATTCATTAAGATTTTTTGCTTCTTTAGTTTGTTTCTATTTTGTTTTTCCTTATTTCATTCTTGTTTAGGAAAAATCCCAATTTTGTTCTTCTCTCAATAAAAATGTGTTAAGCTTAAATTGACTCCATTCCCAATGAATTAGAATACCACTATAAAAAAACTAATTAGAAGGCAATCACCCCACATAGGTCACCAAAAATGTTGATATTTTTGCCCCAAAAATGTCAAAACATATAATACCCTAAAGGAGACCCATTAATTTTTTAGGAAAATGCCTTAAAATGACCTAGTATACCCTTTTCCCAAGTTAGTAGAAACTATAGATTTGGATGCAATTTATAACTTGCAAACTTGTAAATTGTATCCCAACCTCCACTTTCCACTTTGCACATACCCAATAGAAACCAAAGATTTAGGTGCAATGATCAAATTCTAAACTTGAAAATTGCATCCCAACCTCTGCTTCTTGCACACCCTATGATGAGTAGAAACTAAAAATTTTCTCACAATTGGCAACTTACAAAGGTATAAATTGCAAACATAGCACCATTTTCTACTAAAAAAATCTCCTACAGAAACCATAGATTTAGATGCAATTTTCAACATGAAAAAATGCAAATTTAAATCAAAACTCCACCTGCCACACATCTAAATCCCATTAAAAATTGGAACTCTATTTGTAATTTTCAAGTAACAAATTGCAACTCGAGTCTCACTTCCCATCAACTATCCTTCCTATACAAATTAGAACCCTAGTTGTAATTTATAACTTACAAAGTTATAAAATTTTCCTCAATTTCTTGTTTCTCATTTCTAATGCACCAAGACACCTAATAGAAAGTGGAAGTTAAATTTCCAAATGCAATTTTTTTAAAATAATGAAATTACTTTAGGACTCCAAAGTTTCAAAATTCCTACCAATCATTGACCTATGGTGCATTAATTAAAGGATTAAAGTTATATAAATCAAAATGTGATTGACAAAAAATCATTTTTAAGTTGAAAATCAAGGAATTGGAACTTTACAAAGCCAAACCATGACCATGCCATGACATTAAGCAACACCGTGCCTCAAATCATGATCATCATTACTACCCTCTACCTAGTATTCCTTTGTTATTCCTTGCATTTTTTGGTCTATCATTTTCACTATGAAAACTAGATTTTCATGTCATATTTTTTCCTATCTAGTAGTAATTAGGGTTTTTCCTTTGCTATCCTCTACACTCTTTTTTCTTTTTCTCACTTGTATCATCTCAAAATTGTTTGTGTTCCCAAATTTTTGTTGAGTCTTTTCAAACATTTTATATCCTATGAGGAATCTAGGATTTTGAATTTCATTAAAACTAATCAAATATTCCCTTACATATTCCCCATATAAACCCATGGAATTTTGACCTGCGATAGCAAGTCCAAAATCCATGGAGTTTTTACCTACCTTTATTACCCTATATCATTAAAAAAAATCCTATTGTATTTACAACTCCAAATCCCCATTGGGGATTTTACCTATAGTATTAACTTGAAAACCCACTAGATTTTTCATCAAACATTAAAAGTGTGTTTTTCAAACCCCAAAACCTATTAGACTATTTTCCTACAAAAACAACTCCAAAGCCCACCAAATATTTTACTTGTAATTTCAACCCCAAAGCTTGCCAAATTTGTAGTTGGTTTTCCCACATCATATTTCCTAGAACCTATGTCTATAAAAAAAATAAAGTTTAAATTCAAAAGACTTGATGTCTCACATATCTTATAATCTAACGCTAATGGTGATTTCTAGACAAGGGTAAATGTTGAATTCAAAAATGATTAGATTCAAATCATTTAAGACTATGGACTACCCTAGGTAGAAACTTTCCCCTTATCAATGCAGAGCCCTAATCTTTCTCTCACATTGGCAAAGCAATATGATTTATAAAATACAGAAGTGTTGAATGGCAAGTGAGAAAGGAATCTAAACCTAGACCTTGATTTCATAGACTCAGTGTTCCTAATTCTAGAATATGAGAGTTATCTCGATATAAATCTTGACTCATCTAATAATTTTGATTAGGATAATAACACTAGATATCTAAGAGTACTTAACAAACAATGGCTAAAATCTCCTAGGACAACATCTAAAAGACTACCCAAAACCTTGGAAAGAATAGACTTTAGGGAAGAAGTGGGTGACTTAATCATACTCTTGCATAGAGTCACCCGGAACCCTAATGCCAAGAAATTTTAGGATTATATGTACCAATATATATGGTCAATCCACAAAAATAAGTATTACATCCACTAGGCCCAAATAATAAGTGACTCCATCCAAAAATAATTAATGGAAGTCCAAAATATAGATGAATTTTATATGACTTCATATCTAGTTGACATACTAGCAAAGGGAAGGTCTTTCCTAGCATTAAACATGGTGCCTGACCAAGTAAACAAGGTCTTCAATTATTACCTTGAACTCACCCTTGAGGCAATTAGACAACATTTCAAAAGGGTAAATGATGCATTCATATACTACATCATAATCATTTTTGATAGATAATAAGAAAACAAGAGATTCTTTGATACTACTACTTCTGAGATCACAAATTGGGGATCTTATTTTATTCAATTCCCCACATACTCATACATCAGAGTAAGAGGATTTAGTGGTTATCCTTACACCCTACCAAGGTACGTAAGTGACAAATGGGCTTTAATGAGACTTGTGAGGTAACTTGTAAAAACTCACAAATTATTATCAAGCAAGTAAAAGGAAAGAATCCATTTCCCCATTAGCATAGGGAAGTATAAATGTATTTCCTTATTCAAATTCAATTGTGCATATGTTGAGATGACTCAGATGACCTTAAGAGCTATCAAGGCAAGGTCATTTTATGATGTAAATGGTAGCATTACTAGTATACTATGGATCACAACATATTCCCATGTTACCTATTATGAATATTAGTAGGAATATATAAAACATGAAGAGGAAGTGAGACTAATATATTATTTCAAGATGAACCTAGAGTATATCAAAGCTTATAATATGGCACTAATCCTTGAGTATTTGATACATGATGAATCTCTAGTGGATAGAGTTTACTTTGATAATAAGATCTTTTCTCAACCTCTTCTACTATTTAGGTGGTACATCTATGAGTCCTCATTAATGAATAGGAATACCAATGTAATAAATATGATAATAAACTAGTTAATAATCAAATGGGTCAAGGTGACCAAAGAAACTATGAGCATCAGTGATAAGTTGAAAGAGGTCAAAGAGAAGGGTGTGCCACCAATACTAGAAGGTTCTAGCAGTGGAACCCAAATAGAATAGGTAGATAATTCAATGGTATAACATAATATAAAACATAATTAAAAGGCTAAAATAGGTTAATCTAGTAGCCAAGGAGTAGCAATGAATCAGCTAATATTAATTTTAGCTAAAGACACAACTACTACTAAAGCACAAATGGTTTCTCCTCATGTATCTATTATTACACTAGATTTAATACCTCCTCCTATCTCCACTCTACCATCACCTCAAAAAATTTAATCCTTCATTCCCACCATCTCACCTATGAAAATGACTCCATTTTCAATAGCTCAATCAACATAACTAGACACTCGGGCTTCACTTCCACTACCCTCTTCCACAATTCTTCCCATGTATTCTATAATTTCACTCCCCTCTTTCATAATACCTTCTATCTCATCCCTAATATCCACCACCACATCTTTAATCACTAACACCACATAATAGTACATGTTTTTGTACTCAATCATCCAAAATATAATCCCACTATCCATCCCAACCACTGGGATAGCTACTGCTTCATTTTCATCTCCTATCACTTTCCCCATTTACATAACCCTGAGTGTCCCCAACACTTTGAATGATTCATTCACATCTATAGATTCCACACTCCCATAAGGTCCTTTTTTCAACTCCCTATGCCTACCCCTCCACATGTGTCACTTCCAATTCCCACACCCTTAGTAGGCACATCCATTTCTACTACACCCATTTCTTCCATTTCCATAATAACCTAAAACCCTACTAAGGAGGTAGAGATAGAAGAAATAATTGATAAAACTATAGCCATTTAACCCACAAATGGGTAAGAGGTTACCAAAACATCAATCGAGGATTTAGTGGCCATATTATTAATAGATACATCAATTATTATCAAAAACACTAGTGTAACAAATTCCATTGCAAATTCATAGTTGCCAATGCCAAGATCATAAGATGCGACTCCATGGCTTGTGCAATCAATGGGAAAGAAATAGAAACAAATGGTGTCTCCTATCATACTATATTTTTGCCTTATAAAGGCATGTACAAAATCAAGGGCAACTCCCAAAACCATATCTAGATTACTATATGATTCATCATGAGAGAAATATGTAGAAATTATAGTCCCCTTACTAGACAAACAAAAAAGTGATCTAGTGGTGGGGGACTACCAAATATCCAAGGTTCACTTAGGTATTCCTACAAGAGAGGGATTAAATCATGATGTTTAATCAAGCACTAACTCTTTTCAATGAAATGGATAGTGAAAAGGTCATAAAATACAAATTGAAGAATAAGGTTGAATAATTGACATATGTACTAAAGAAGATCATTGAACCATCTACCCAACCAACATAATCTATTACTCAGATCTTTGACAAGGAAAAAATTGAAAAATTAATAGATATTGGAAATATGAAAAGGTCTTAAAAGGATTGGGTAGAGGAACTCATCACAAAATGAAATAGAGTCATTTAGTTAGTAATGCACTACTACAAAACTCAAAATGATGAATGGGAAACTTTGAAGACATGAATGAGCAAATACGAGGAAGATATAGAAAGGTTAAAACTATTCTACCCAAATTTTTAAGTTATTGACATGATTGAAAATGACACCCTCATTACATAAAAGATATTGAAAATTGATGTCGAGCATGAGGAATTGGATAGGGAAACTAATTTTAGAGTAAAAATACTCACAGAGAGTTTAATAAAGCTAAGGCTACACATGATAAGGTCATAGATGCAATATATGACATTAAATATTTGATTCATAAGTTGTCATGGGAAATAATAGATCATGAAGATCAAATCCTCTCAGTACAAGAATTTCAAGACAAGTTCAAGGGAGTGGTTGAGAGAGAGTCATCATGAGACACAATATTCAACTTGAGTTCCATCCACCAATTTATCAGGTGTCATAATACATTGGATCAAATGGGAAAATATACTCAAGTATATAGGGCTGCACAAAGGGAACTCTCTAACATAATTGCATAATGTGAAATAAATAACCTATATTCACTTGGTCCTGATGAAGATCGTATCCTAGAGATCTTCAAAATCTTTGATGCTTATATTGAGAAGACATAGGAAAATAAGAACAAATAATCTTTTGAGGTTATGGTTATAGATTAATTATTTCAATTAAATATATTCTATGTATTCAATTTCCTTATTTTATAAAACATCATAAAGTTACATGTTGTAAATTTATAACTATCATTTTGGCAACTCTTTTTGAGAAAGATCCTCTTGTACTTTATAAGTACCTTTTTGATAGGTTGATAAGTTTTAAAAATCAAACTTGTAAATTACATTTTTATTTTAGACAAAATATAAGGTTTTTACTTGCAAAAACTCATGTTATAAATTGCATTTCTAGTTTTGTCAAAGTTAGTCCCAATGAAAAAATACAAGTTAGGTTTTTCAAAAAATAGCCTAATATATCTAAAAGTTTTCTATTGTTCTAAGTATGAGTTCATTTTTGGTGCCTCATTCCATGGAGAAGATAACATCATCTTAATTGAAGATAATAAGGATGTTATAGGAAGATTCTATAATATTCCTCCATGCCCCCATCACTTGTTCAAATCCCTAGCAGTTGCATGTTCCTTTGTCTAGTCGTTTACCTTGTTAAAGATGCCATTCAATCTAGATATCATGCCCATTTGCATAAAGTTTTCAGATTTTTCTTGATTTTTAATTGGGCATAGAGTCTTGATAATTACCTCTCTTTAAATATGTGTAATATGACATATCCCTTTATCTTTTTATTGTTGGAAATATTATTTTGCATTTTGAACAATTGACCTACGTGTGTTAACCTGGAGAATGATAATAGATTGAAGTTTTACCTTCCCTTCCTATGTTATATTTGTGTATGTAAGGATATTTTTAAATTTTTTGAATGCTTTCATTCTTGTTTCAATAAAAAAAATCATGTTTGGTATTTTTTTCCCTTTTGAGAGATTGTTTGATTAAAAATAAAGAATCGTATTCCTTATATAATAAATGTCCAAGGTTACCTTTGGTTTCATATTTTCATGAGTTTGTGCTCCAATAAATTTCAATATATTTATTAATCTATTGTGTTCATAGAAAGAAAGAATTAAAATCCGCTATAAATATTTGGTGTAATCACCATTTTCCTATTTTGTAAAATTCATTTCTAAAAAAAAAATTCCTCATAGTTAAACCCTATTTTAAAAGTAAGATCACTAAGAAGAATAATTTTCACATGAGATGATAATTTATTAGTTACACTATACTTATTAAAAGGAATTCAGCCTTCTCTAGAGGTTCACCTTAATTTTCCAATGTCCTACATCTTGGAGGTGATCTCATTGTGTCATTAAATTTCCACAAAACACATTACAACATAAATACAAGTGAAAAATCTATGTGATAATAGTAATCACTAGACACCTTGTCATAAGCCATATATGAAATTTATTATGCATGGAAAAAGTAGTAGGTTTCCTCATTTTATCTAAATCTACCATAGTTTTTATTTTTGTATAAACTCTCTTATCCTCATCTCTTCTTCATATATTTGGTGTCGCTTTTAATTTTATTTTTATTACACTTTATGATGATCTCTAATTATTTAGTGATAGACATGTTAATGTTTTCTTTCAAATTTGAACTAGTTTTTTCCAAAATAAAAATAACCCCTAAGAAGGTCTCTTATGATACCTAGGGAATCAACCTAATAAATTTGTGTAGTTTATTAAATAAAATTACTCAAAACCCTTTTGTGGATATGGAATTATTCACTCACCACCTTTATAGGTGTTATCACGGGTAACTAATTAAAAACTAATTTATTTGGACTATCTACCAAAGTAACAAAGGTGAAATATTTATACAAGGAATTAAAACTTAACTATTATATAATGTTACTAAATCAATATATAATGCAATCTAACTTAAATATATTAATTCAAATGTCTTAATATTTATGAATCTTTCTACCTCAATGACCAAAAGACTCTTAGAATATGAGCTCCCTACTTCAGCTAATATAAACATATCACATATATTTTAATTTACCTATAACTTTAGGGACTCCAATGTGATTTCCTTAATTATTTTAAACTATGGCCTTTCTTATCTCTACTAGATTGATAAATTACTCTTGGTGATCTAAAAAATTCATGAAAATACTATGTTTTAACCAGGGGTGATGTTTATACTTTATGTTGGCTCTTTGCCTTACAAAATCTAGATAATATCCTATTCTCCTCTTAGTATCTTGTTATAGGTGCAATAATTGAGAGTGGGGGTGGGGGGGAATCAGTGAGCCTAGATATTACAAGTTCAATTTTATTCCTTTAAACTATTAACTAATCAACATATATCAACTTGATCAAGCAAAATTAACAAGAGATCTCATTCATTCAATGGATACACAAGATCAAACACATAACACATAGTTCCAATGGGAAACCCTCATATGGAATAAAAACCACTCTTAATCCTAAAACATATGGACTACTTGTCCTATAATAAATTATAAACAAGATATTTATCAACTCCTTTAGACCAAAAATCCTTGATCATATCCTCCTGACCAAAGGCCTTTAGTGAAACCCTTGTTTCATAAGGAGCAACTTCCCCTAAAGAAGATCAAGTCATTTAAAATATCCTTTAAACACATCAACATTATAACTAATGTATTCAACACCTGATGATGGATCTCTATTTATCTAACCTCTACACGAACACTTTCTCTATCTCATATAGGCCTCTCACATAGGCATGCCATAAAATTTCTCCTTCTTCACTCAAACTATCCTCATATGCACACTCGAACATCTTATCATATATTCAAACTAAAAGAGAACTTTTTTTACAACATAAATATGACCTATAGTTCATACACATAGTCAATAATCTACTCTACTCATCAACTAATCAACTTTGCACTCTACCTCTCCTTCGCTCCACAACTCTCATGTACACCTTGCACACTTCTAACCTTAAAGTATAGAAACCAACATGTTTGGTTTCACTATATATAGATAATTCATTAATTATAAATTCAAAAATATTTTATTCTTTTCCATAAAACATTCCTTCACCCTTAAGGCATCTTACATGGGTCACACTTAAGCACAATCCACTTTCAAATAGGCCTATGTCACTTTTAGGTCCTATGGAGACCTATTCAACTCTTTGACATTTATATGAGAAAATTAATAACATAGGAAACTTTAAAAATTCATGGAATAATTAAACATGATATATAGGTCCTCCTTAAGTGTCCATATCCATCATAGTATCCTTCTACTTAAGCACAAATTACTCAAACAACATTTTGTGCACACAATCACCATGAACGAACCCAGAGTCAACTTCTAAAAATTTGTTCATACTATATATTATTGGTAAAAACTTAATAATTAATATAAATTATACTAATTTATTATATTATCCAATAACTAATTAATCATTAAATGTTGAAACAACATCAAAAACAAGCTTGAACAATCTTATCGAGTCACTTGCAAAACAAATAAAAAACATAGTCAACTTTGAATGACAATATATTTGACTATACACACTTTAAAACCTTAAATTTTATATTTAAATATTATTTTTATAATCCTATACATGTTTAATTTTTACACCATGATCAAATTTTGCATATATCAAAATATATGGCACAAAAACTAGAAAGTAGTCATTCCTTTACAAATTCAAATACAAATGGTCATAGTTAAACTTCAAAAACTTGTCCTCATCTCACTAATTCCATACATATTAGAATGAACAAACTCCATTTATACTTTTTTAATTAAATTAATCTTTACTCAGTTTATTCATCAAACACTTTGACACATTTGACTTACTATGCACTGTAGATCTAGAATTGTATGATCACCCGCTCACCATTAATCCTTAAAAGGAGCTCAATCTTTATCTCTGATCAACATTAAAAATTCAAAACTTGGAACCATATAAATTATTCCTAAATTCTTATTTCAACTTAATCCATCAATTTTTTATTGAACTTTAACTTGTCTAAAAATGACTAAGTATGGGAACCTTGCTTATCTGCCTAGAAGGCTAACTTTGCACAGTCATATCTTTAACTTTACTCACTCACAAGTTCTCAAATTTGAAAAATATTATCTTCTCAAATAGGAAAATACAAAAATATAATAAAATTATCATATAAACCTCACATGTGTGATATATAATGATAATAAAATGATCACTTAGAGTTTTCTACCACAGAGCCAACTATGTCAAAAACTTATCTAGAAAGCCAAATTTGAACATGCATATCTTTTGTCATGCTTTAGTGCTTGAAATGAAAGTTAGAATACATAAACTAGATAAATTTTTTAATAAAACCTTATTATCACTTTCTCATGAAATTTACACATGTGTAAGATATGCCACCATCAAAATGCCTACTCAACTTTTCTTTTCACATTGCAAATTTGACTATGGGAAAACACTATCAAAATGCCTGAGAACCCAAATTTGTACTTGAAAATATTTTTTTGTGCTTAGGTACATGACCTAATACTTATAATATAAAAACTAGTGGCTAATGTGATCACAACCATATGACCAACTCCCCTTGAATCATCCACATGTGGCAATGGTGACATCAACAAACTACCTACTCAAATTTTCTACCAATAAACCCAAACTATTTAGATGAAAACAATGGAACACTAGATGAATTTGACTCATGTACACAAGCAATGAAATCATATAAAAAGATATTAATACCTATTTCACAACATCAAATCACCATATTCATCTTTGAACATATCTATCCATGTCAAAATTGAAGATCAACCAAGCTTCCTTCAAGCATACTAAGACAAGCATGTTGCACACTTTGTCATTGTCACTTAGACTAGAAATTCACTTCATTAACTCACTAGGCCACCTCCATTTTGTCACAATTACATTATTGATAACTTTCCAATAATTTCCTAATTGTCATTGATGTCAACAAACATCATTTAGCTCAACTTCTCTCTCTCTTCAAGCACTCTCACAATAGAAACTTTCTCTCCCTTTGACACAATGACAAAGTTGGTACCCAATGATCCTAAGGAACTAAAAATTACATTAAAACCTCAAAAATATTATAAACACTCCCCCTTACCTTGAGCCTACCTCTTCTTATCTTGACACCTTCCTCTTGTTCCATGCCAACACTTTCTTCTACCAAGCACTATAATAAATGAAGAAAGAACATAAAAAGTACTAAAAACTAATATAAATCACCAAAAAATATTTTATAGGGACTACCCTATGATTTATAATCCATTTCACCACTTGAGCATCTTTAAATCTGCATACAACATTAGGAATCACCATATAGGCTTACTAGCCCTCTCTCTCAAACCACCTCAAGGACCACCAACAGAACTTCATGCCATTCACAAAATATGAAAAATAAAGTAATAAAACCTAAGAAATATCATTGAAATAATCATAATTGTATCTTTTTTAAACACTAATAAAAAACATCAAATATTCATACTAGGTCTATCAAGACTCCTTGTAGCCCTACCTTGAACTTATAAAGCCCATATCTTTTAGTAGACACATATTCAAGACCTAAAACTTTATATATAGAGTAATAGCATATGAAACTTAAATTAAATAAATTTTCATCACCTATCTCATCCTATGAAATATGCTTTCTTCACAAACCAACTACCTAATTAGGCCTCCAACTTGAGAGAAACTTGAATACATTAAGAACCACAAACCATAAAATATTTTTGAAGATTGATTTGAAAACCAATTTTTCCCATTTAACATATTAAGAATACTTAAACCTCAAATCATAAGGAAAACCACTTTTCAAGTAGGGCCCAAAACCCTAAAAACTTAAAACAAGTAGGGTCAACAAACCTCCTTCTAGTCAAGATAACCATTATCCTATCAAGATAACCATTATCTAAGGCGGAAGGTGGAAGGCGGAAGGTGCGCAGGCATGGTTTGAAATTTGAATGAAGCGCTAGGAAGCGCTGGGCGCGTTGGGTGCACTGGGAGCATTGGGCATGCTGGGCACGCTGGAAGCATTCCCAGAACCTGCAGCTAAATATGTAGGGAGGTAGAAAGAAGACACCCCTCCTGAAAGGGGAAATGAAGGGTGGAAGGTGAATGGAAAACTGGTGGTGGAAAACCAGGAAGGAGGTACTAACAGAGAAGGGATAATAGGAGAGGAAAAAGAAAATGAAGGATCTAAATTTTCTGCTGATAAAAAGACTGAAAGGGAGAAAGAGCAAGGGCGTTTAAACAAGGAAAAATCCTCAGAAGTGCAGAAGGCAGAGCACTCAGAACAAAGGAAGTGGTCCTCTCTGTTCGGCAAGAAATCCAATGAAAAACTTCTCTTCCCACCGGTTATTACTAAATCTTGCTGGGAGAAAGGTGAGTTCCAAGTATTTATCCCTGATCCTTTGATAGATTTTTCTGTGTCTTCATTGGAATCCACCTTAGTTGGTAAATTTTTAGGGGCAAGACCAGATTTAGAATCCCTTACCAAAATGGTTAAAAGGAAATGGGTTATTCGAGGAGATGTTGAAATGGATCCAATGTTGAATGGTTTCTTTTTGTTTAATTTCAACTATAAAGAGGATATGAACAAGGTTCTGTGTGGAGGACCATGGTCTTTTGGCAAATGTTCTTTAACTATTAAAAAATGGGAGCCCAATATGGACCTATCAGATTCCTTCTTCTTAACCACTCCCATTTGGGTAAGACTTCCTGGACTTCCCTTAGAATTCTGGCATGAGAACATTTTTAGAGGTATAGCCAGCACTTTTGGTGAACTTATGGCATTGGACAATGCAACGGTTACCAGATCCAAACTTCAACATGCCAGACTTTATGTTAAAGTTGTAGATTTGAACAACCTCCCAGAAAAAATGGATTTAATTTCAAAGCATGGTAAAAAAACTCAAAGGTTTGTGTTTGAAGACTTGCCCAATTCCTGCTATGTTTGTAAAAAATAGGGGCACTGGGCCAGAAACTGTCCCTACAAAAGGAAATATTATTCAAGCAGTGTTTTGGATGAAAGGAAGAACAAGGTTCAGCACAAGAAAGTATGGATAACTAAAGAAAACAATCAAAAAGAACTAAAGAAGAATGAAGATATTAAAGTACTACATGCTGAGGAGGAGAAAGAGATCCCTATTGAAGAATCAAAAGAACCACAATCAGATGCAGATGAAGAGTCTGTGGTGGAGAAAGAAAATTCTGAGCAAGAAGGATACGAGCTGCAACCAGAAATCACAAATCCTGAACAAAGGAAAGATGAGTTGATAGATTTAACTAAACAAATTGTTGGCTATCAAAAGATAGAAGACAACTGGGGAGATATAGAAAATTCTGAGACAGAAGGGAAGGGAAGGAAATCAGAAACCACAGTACCCACACATAGCAAAGAAGATTTGATAAATTTATCAAAGGAAATCATTCTATACCAAAGGGTAGGGGATCTACGGAGAGAGGCAGAAGGCAAAGTAGTGCTGGAGGAAGGAGAAATCTTCGCTGATACAGGAAATAAATTAAAGGAGAGAGTTCCTTTTCTTTCTCAGCCAATGAAGAATCAGGTTGATAATGAATTACCTTTGGAAGAGCTTCTTGCGAATGTTAAAGGAGAAAATTTAAAGCATTTTCCAAACCAAAGGAAAAGGGCTGAAAAGAAGACAAATATGAAAGGAATAGAAACCAGAAGCAGCAAAAAAGACTAGCAAATGAAGGAGAAAAATAGTGCTTCTATTTTGGATAAATCTAGAAAAAGAGAAGAGCAAAATTCAAAAGTGAAAGCGGATGTCGGCTGTCCAGACAAACCTGAAAGAAAACCCATAAGAAAATTTAGAGAGCTAGAAAGCAAGCAGAATATCGCTGATGGAAGGCAGGCAACAATTTTGGATTTTACCCCAAAAAAATAGTTATTAAACTATTATTTGGAAATTAGAGGGCTGGATGTAATTAAATATTGAGGCCATCCTAGTATAACCAAAGGTTGTTGCTACTTCTTAGTAGGTTTCAGGAATGCTTCTCCTGGTGCTTGTAAACATTTTATCTTTATTGCTTCTGTAATAGGGTTTCGGGGCCCCTTTAAAACCTGCTTTTACCTTAATCTAAAACAAACCTCCTTCTAGTCAATGTCCACCTCTGAAACTTTTTTCATACCTAAAGACACCCATCACACCATTTTGGACCAAAATTTGAGCCTCCATACCTTCGGTAACATAGACTTACTATAACCCAATTTTAGACCTACATACTCTTAAGCATAAACTAGGAAACCCAAGAGCAAACAAAAATCTCCAATTTGAATTTAACATATCTTCATATCAAAATACTACCTAAACCATGATATAATAAGGTTAACATACTTTTTTATGAAAAAATATCATCTTGACAACTCAAAAATCATCCGTTTCTATCTAGGAAGCTTTAATCTAACTTGACAGACTAATCCATATATAGTTATCAACATCATGACATCACCTCACCATATTTTCCACCTAGACATATCTACTCCAACCAAACACACGCATCTCTAGACTTATAGGACCATCTGAAGAACATCACAAGAACAATTTCTTCTCCACTTAAAGGATTCTCTTAAGAACTATAGACAAAGACATCCTTTGCATCATAATGCCCTAAAACAATGTAAATCCAAGAGTGATCCACATATCCTTAGTAACCATAAGAATCCTCTTATAGATATAATAATTATTTCTCTTATTCTTCTTTTAATTAGTCTAAACTATAACAAATGGTTCCTTTTCTATATCACTCTCCTTATCTTCTAAGATAGAATTGATAACACATAGAGCAACTATGAAATCTTGGCATACCTTTTCATTTGAAGAATCAACCTTGTAGTTTGGAACCTCATCACTAGGCACTATAAATTAATGTTCTTTGCATAAATCTTTCTCAATAATATCAAGATGTTCACTTGGATTCATACACATCTCAATACTATCCTCAACTAGTATTTTGGTCTCCTCCTTGAGCTTGGTCTCTTCATTCTCAACATGAGTAGATAATGAGAACCCTTAGCATTCTTCAATATCTAAGGCATTGTCCACCATAGAAAACATATTAATTAGACTTAGAGACTCATCATAATTCTTAATTACCACCTTTGGTCTCCATGAGTTCACTTTCCTTTTATCTTGCACTCTACAAGCCTGATAAAACCTATTCTATCTTCTAGGCCTCTGCTTGCAAAATCTAGAAATGTTACCTCTCTATTCATAGTTTTAGCAAACCATACTCCTTAATGGAAACTTAGTTTGTCTTAACTTAAATGGAAAAAATGTTTTACAAAGTTTCCTACATCATGAAAGTTAAATCACTCAGCCTTGCTCACACCTTTTGACTATGACCCCCATCATAGCTCCATGCAATTTCATTTCTAATAGGTCTCTTACATTATCTAGCTCTATGCCCGAATTGATTACAAGTATAGTAGTAACCAATGAAACTTTCATACCTCATGACATCTATCTATCTGATCTAATTTGTCTTTAATCTATTTGCACCATCATTCCTTGTCTAATTATTTTCCTTGAAAGGTTGATTGTCCTTATTCACATTAGTCTTCATCTTGTCTTGAGTTGTATTCTTTGGTTCTTCTTTGTATCCAAGACCATTCTTATAACTTGCATGATTTTGAGCATTTAGAATTTTTTCTAGATCACTTGACCTCTTTTCAAAACTCATAAGTGGCATTACCTTACTAGATATCTTCTCTAACTCATATTTTAATGACTCATTTTTAATTACATACCTTACACATTCATCTTCTTTAGCTTTTAAGCTTACAAATAAGATTTATAATTAATATCTGAGATGTTTGACCATATCTTCATGATCCTTGGCATCTTCATCCATTTTTACCTCAAACACACTGAATTGATCCTCAAAGTCCTTGAGTTTAATTTTCATCTTCTTACTGATCTTCTCAATCTTCAATTCTTCATGACTATTTATCAATATAGTCTCATAGGCTAATTCATCTTCTTCATCATCTAAATCAAACTAAGTAGACTCCTTTTGATGTGAAAAAATACCTTCTTCAGCTATGAATAGGTCTTTATCTTCAACAAGAGCAACATCTTCATGATCATACTTTGAGTCACTGAGTTCACTTTCATCTGATGAGCTATAATCTTATTTGGTGTAGAGACCCTTCTTATCTATGAAGTGCTTCTTCTTGTTGTCAAACCTTATAAATCCCTTTTTTATTTTATCATACCTGAATGATCTCTTGTCATCATCATGACCTTTATCATGCTCTTCATCATCATGATTCTTATACTTATGAGGGAAATTATTAGGAAAATGTCCTATCTCACCATAATTGAAGCATTTGAGGGGTAGTTTGAAAATGTCCTATACTTGCCTAAACCTATTATCAGTTTCCTTGAAATTAAATAAATTAGTTCATCATCATCTATATCATAAATTTCATCCTCTTTGGATTTCATACCTTGGAACTTATTCTTTGGATTCATCTATGTCTTGAATGTTGATTCCTTCTTTGGTGGTCTATCATCATTATTCCTCATCTCATAGGTAGTAAGGGTGCCATGTAATTGATCGATTTTGAAATGGGTAAGGTCATGACTTTCTTCTATAATAGATAATTTTGGATCAAATTTGGGGCATAGAGATCTTAATACATTTTGAACAATAGTATCCTTTTCAAGGTTCTCTCCAAGACCTCTGATGATATTCACAATCTGATCAACTCTCTATAGAAAGGATGTCATAGAAAATTCTTTGTTCATCTTGAGACTTTCAAATTACCTTATGTGAGTCTGTAACTTAGCAATCTTGACCTTTAAAGCTCCCTTATAAATTATCTAAATTTTGTCCTATATCTCTTTATCAGATTTAAAATGGATTACCTAAGTGTATTTAGTCTCTAAAATACCACAAGTAATAGCATGCATTTCCTTAGAATTATTCTCAAATAAATTATTATCTATAGCATTAGATGGAGGAATAGTAGGAGCAACATAACCATCCACAATAAATTTCCATACATCAAACCCTAGGGACATAATGTATGTCCTCATCTTGACAGTCCAAAATGCATATTAGATTCATTAAACATCAATGCTAGCTTAGTAGAGAAACCTCCTTGATGACTACCCATATTGTACCTTGGATCACCTTCAATTTGTCAAGCCTTTATCAAAGGACCTGATCTAATACCAATTATTAAAGGTATAATCATTGAGAGGGCATGAATTAGTGAGCCCTAATATTAAAATTTTAGTTGTAGTCCTTTAAACTATTAACCAATCAACATATATCAACTTGATCAAGGAATATTAATAAGAGAGCTCATTCATTCAATGTATACACAAGATCAAACACATAACACATAGTTCCTATGGGAAACCCTCATGGGGAATAAAACCCACTCTTAATCCTATAACATATGTATTACTTAGCCTATAATAAATTATAAACAAGAGACTAATTGACTCCTTTAGACCAATAAGCCTTGATCATATCCTCTTGAACAAAGGCCTTTAGTGAAACACATGTTTCACAAGGAAAAACTACCCCTAAGGAAGATCAAGTCTTTGATAACCTCCTTTGAACACCTCCACCTTAGAACTGATGTCTTTAACACCTAATTAAGGATCTCTATTTATCTAACCTCTACATAAACACTCTCTCTATCTCATATAGGCCTCTCACACAGGCATGACACAAACTTTCTCCTTCTTCACTCAAACTATCCTTATATTCACACTTATACATCTTCACATATATTCAAACTATAAGATAACTTTTTTGAAATCATAAATATGATCTATAGGTCATACATATAGTCAAAAATCTACTCTGATCATCAATTCATCAATTGGGCACTCTATCTCTCCTTCACTCTATAATTCTCACATACTCCTTGCACACTCCTAGACTTCAAGTCTAAAAATTAACACATTTGGTTTTTATATATATATATATATATATATATATATATATAAAGTGTGACCCATGTAAGATGCCTTAAGGGTGAAGGAATGTTTTTTGGACAAAAAAATATTGTGGAATTTATAATTCATGAATTATCAATTCCACAATTTTTTTTGTCCAAAAAACATTCCTTCACCCTTAAGGCATCTTACATGGGTCACACTTAAGCACAATCCATTTTCTAATAGGCCAAAGTCACTTTTAGGTCCTATGGAGACCCATTCAGTTCTTTGACATTTATCTAAGAAAAATAATAACATAATATAATAACATAATAACACTTTAAAAATGAATGGAATCATTAAATATGATCTATAGGTCATTATTAAGTGGCCATATCCATCATAGTAACTTTTTTCTTAAGCACAAATCACTCAAATAAAATTTTATGCACACAGTCACCATGAATGAGCACACAATAAACTTTTAAACATTTTTTCATATGGAATATGATTGGTTAAACCTTAATAATAATAAAATACTATACTCATTTAGTTTAAAACATTATCCAATATATAATTCATTATTAAACATTGAAAAAACATAAAAAACAAGATTGAACAATCTTCTCGAGTCACTTCTAGAACAAATATGAAAACATAGTCAAATTTGAACCATCATAAATTTTATTTTACACACTTTAAAACCTTAAAATTTATATTTATATATTCATCTTATAATCCTATATAATTTCACATTTTACACCATGAGAAAATTATACATATATCAAAATATATGGCCAAAAAACCAGACACTAGTCATTCCTTTGTAAATTCAAATATTCAAAATGGAAATAGTCACAGTTAAACTTCAAAAAATTGTCCTCATCTCTATGATTCCATAAATATTTTAATTATCATGATATATTGATAATTTTTAAATGTAATTTATCTTTACTTAGTTTAAATATCAAACACTTTGACCCATTTGACTTATTATGCACCATAGACCTAGATCTGTATGATCACCCACTCACCATTGATCCTTGGAAGAAGCTCGATATTTATCTATGCTCAACATTAAAAATTAAACACTTAGAACCATATAAATAGTTACTAAATTCTTGGAGAAATTTTCTTTTTTTATGTTGCTCAAAATTTAACTTGTGCAAAAATGACTAAGTATGGGAACCTTGCTTATCTGCCTGGAAGGCAATCTTTGCACAGTCATATCTTTTGCTTTGCTCACTCACAAGTTCAAAAATTTGGACAATATGATCTCCTCACATAGGATAATACAACCATATAACAATATTATCCTATAAACCTTTTAATTTTTACATATAATGACATTAAAATTCTCACTCAAATTTTTCTACCACAAAGCCAACTATGTCAAAACCTTGTCTGGAAGGCCAACTTTGAACATGCATATCTTTTACCATGATTCAGTGTTTGACCTAAAATTTAGCACAAATAAACTAGGTAAAAAATTTAATAAACCCATATGATCACCTTGTTCTTAAATTTCCATGCATTTGAGATATGCCACCATCAAAATGCCTACTTAGATTTTCTTGCCACATTGCAAATTTGACTATGGGAAAACATTGTCAACATGTCTGAGAGCCCAACTTTGCACTTGCATATATTTTGTCACACTTAGGTTAATGAAATGAGAATTTTCACATAGAAAATAGAGACTAATTTTATCACAACCATATTAGAAAATCCTCTTGACTCATCTACACATGGTAATGGTGATGTTAGCAAACTAATTACTCAAATTTTATATTAATAAACCCAAACTATCTAGATGAAAAAAATGGACTACCAAATGAATTCTAATCATGCACACAAGTAATAAAAGAATATAAAACATCTTAGGGACCTATTTTACAACCTAAAATCACCATACTCATCCTTGAACATTTTTATCCATGTCAAAATTGAAGATCAACTAGGCCTCCTTCAAGCATACTAGGACAAGCACATTGCACTCTTTGTGATTGTCACTTAGACTAGCAAGGCACTTCATACACTCATCAGGCCACCTCCATGACATCACCATGACATCATTGAAAGATTTTCAACATATCTCATTCCCATAATTAAACTTTATTAAACTTGTATATAATTTTTATTCCTATTTAATCTTTAACATGGGTAATTAGTGACTCAATAAAAAAAATGGGAAATTAGGAAAATAAATGCCCTCCTAAGGTCATCAATAATTTGGGGAATATGATTTTTTTTTTACCAATGGATAATTGGTAATTAATATCCATGATAAATATCTTATCAAGTACAAAAAAAGGCAATATATGGGTGGGTTCAGGTGCTTCCTCTATCCTGATAATTATACTATCCTAAAAATAGAACCAATTACCCAACTCTTTGATAACATTTATGAAGATTGAATAGATTCTAGAGAAATCACTATTATTAATTGTTTGTAAAAACACTAATATAATATTCTTGTAAATAAATGGTATCTATAATGATGTAAATGATCATACAATACATTATAGATGACATGGATGGGTTTCTTGTCTAATGAGACCATGTATTTAACAAATTAATATTGAAATCAATGTAAAAGTGATATAATCAACCAAATAAGAAGTAATGTGGAAATTTCCACCTTTTTCACTATTTTAAATCCCTAAGTAAATATAAATAAAATAAATTTTCCTAATCAAGAGGATTACCATCTTTCAGAAGACTCTGTAACAATGGCACCTAATTCACCTCCACATGGTCAAAACTACCCCTTATAAATAACTACTTTAGTGAACTTATGGCTTCCAGATTAGAAATACAAAAAATAAACAAAATAAGGCATCTTTTAAATTTATCCATGAATTCTCATTCTCAAAATCTTTCTTCAATACATCATATATGTTTTGTTTGAAATGCCAAGTGACAATCCATTTTTAGTTATAAGTAAAAATTTGTTCATGTAGTCTCAATATTTTTCAAACATAAAAACTAGAGATGTATACAACTACCTTTTCTATATATTGTTCACAATTTCCTATTATTTTCCTTGTTGTAGTGGCATATGTATAGTACTAGTTCCGAACATGGGGAAATTTGTGTTTTTTTAGCTTTATTTAAGTACAAATATATGATCTTCCACATATTTGTTTCTACATAAATTAGGGCATATTCATAATCATTTGGTGGCTTGGTGTTCTTGAATATAATACAAGTTATTATAGTTTGAATTATTGCACATCCTTAAGATTAATATTTTATCTTTCAATTCTTTTATTAAAACCACTTGTGCTTTACCGGATTCCATTATCAATACTAAAACATTGAAGGATTAATTTAATTCTCCTTGTTTAATTTTATTGAACTATGATTTTAATTTATCTTTATCATGTAATTCAATGCATCGCATTAATGAAATGGATCTTCATTTAAGATGATACCTAATATTTTATTGAAATGTGACCCTAAGATATTAATTCACCTCATTAAATTAAAATAATCATTCTTGGGCTACTCCATTTGATTTTCTAAGGGCACCAAATAAAAATTATTAAATTACTTTAAACATTGGAGAGTTATAGAGTTTTTATATTTTTAGGGGGTACGTGGAAAATTATCATTACTTGGAGAGTGAAATAAGTTCTAATTTTCACACTTTGATGATTATTTTATGTATGTATTTACTAGATATTGGCATGTCTCAAGTTGGTACATTGAATAAAATACTTTGACCTATCCTAACATTTTTTATTAAAACATGAATCATGGTTCAAAATAAGTAAATATAGGACCCAAATACCACATAAAAGTTATTGATTCATTGACCAAAGGGAATAATATAATATTTGGACATCTTTTGGGATTATATATTGTAAAGGTGCGACGTGGTGTTTTTATTTTCTATCAAAAAGAAAAACACATAAATTGAAACACGTTAAAATTTATGAAGCTAAGTTTCATAAATTTTTAAAGAAAATAAATTAAAATGGGCCTTGGAAACAATGTTAGAAGTAAAACTTGATTAAAATAAAACCCAATATCAATGTATAATAGAAATTAAACACTAATTTTTTAATATATAATCCATTATTTGACCAATTGTAAAGATTAAATGAAATTTTGTAGAATAAAGACTAAAAATGTAAATAAAACAAACTTAGGGTTTCAATTTAATAGTATTCATAATTAAAAAATATGTCAATAAGGTCTGAAATGATTTATTTTTATTTTAAGAGATAAAAACTAGTGGCCCCAAGTTTGTGATATCTCCTTCACCTACCCACCCAAACTAAGGTAGTCACTTGTGCCTTGGAGATGTCATGTACTATACTTCCATATTTTCCTCCTCTCATTATGACCATCACCTATACTATTCAAAATTCTCTCCTCCCTTGATTTTAAACATTACATCATAGTCATGGTCCCTTACAACTTACTCCCAATGATTCTCTCATATGTCATGTTCTATATAGAGGAAATGCCATAGATATTGTTGGGTATGGAAGCCAAAAATATCCTAGTACCCTATCACATTAACATGGTAACAACCTCTAGGTCAAGTTCCATGCTAACTAAACCAATCGATGAGCCCTCATTATAAATGGCCATCTAGGCCATACATCTACTAGTCTTGTATTTAGGGTCATGTTCATATGTTTTATTTTGATTTACTAATAAAAGGAAATAAACATCAAACTATTAAAATATTGAATTAGATTATATAATATATATAAATTAAATCTGAAATATAGTAAAATATAGTGTTTCAAATGGGATATAAATAGTAATAAATAATTAAATGCACAAACCTATCTTGGATATAATTTATGTTGACTATGCAAGTAGATATATGATGTAAAACTATCTAAAAAGACCTTTTAACTGTGTTGAAACTAATAACATTATTATGTGATTTATTGGTAAAGGTACACACTAGGGGGATAAGGGCTCACTTCATCCTTGTCTATTGACTATAGTCATATCCTAGTTGACTATTCAGTTGATTTTATAATATGGGCAGCTATAGTTGTCTAAGATAGTTAATTAATTGAATGTAGGAGCTAATTTTATACATGAAAGACATGAAATATATTTAAAAAAATAGTTATTACACATAAAATAAACATAATATCAAATAAAAAATGTAAATTAGGCAAAGGGAATAGTTGGACTATCCTAAAAAATACCTCATGTAATTTTAGTGTTACCTACATATCCTAAAATGGCCTTAGATCAATGCAGTTCTCTCTCCTAGAGTGAGTATGTGAATCTTGATTATTATTATATAAATGTATATAGATATATTAAATTTAATGCTTGATAATGAATAATTTATATTTATCCTATGAATGTTAGAATAAATCAAAATTGGAATTGGAAAGATTAGTGCTATTTTTCTCAATGTCTAGTAGAATTTCTAAGTTATTTCTAGATGTGTATTAAATGACCTTGACATGATTTTATAGAGGAATGCTTGAAATATTTATATTAACTAACCTTGATAAAATCATTGGGGGAATATAAAACATATATATTTTGAAAATTTACCATTGGATCGTGAGGGATAAAGATACACCAGCAGACAAGGTTAGGTTGTGAACCCATCTACTTAGTGTAGTCTTGTTCCACAAAGACAAAGACTATCAAGATTTACTAAAAGGGACCAATTATTAGAATAGGGATACCTAAATTATTTTTTTATTAGTCTAATACATTAAATGGAATAGTGAAGGATCATATATATATTTCAACTTAATGGAATGGTGAATAGACCAAGTAATGTAAGGATGTCAAGATTAAACTTTGTAATACACTTAATGATTAAATTTGAGTGCCTAAATTATTCCCCCTTTTATTCTAGTGATGAAATGAAGTGAAATTACTATAGGAAAGGATATTTGAATGTAATTTTGTATAAACACTTTGTATTTTTTGATGTGAATCTTTATTATGCAAGATGCCTTAATTTAAAACCTACAACAATGCAACTGAAAGTAGTTATTTTCCATATTTAAAAATTTAAAAGTTTAAACTTGAAATTTAAAATTAAAAATAGAGATCAAGGAAATAATACACCTAGATGGATTATACAATACAATTTCCTTATAATTTCAAAGTGTAAAATTGTGTGTGCCCCCTTGTTGATGCATTTGGAAAAATGTTGAACTTATGTCAAATTGAAAGTGATCAATTCTCAATTTGAAAAATAGTTAAATACCTTGAGTTGGAAATATTGTATGCTCCAACTCTCATCTAAATATCTAGAGTAATATTAAAATAGTTAAAGGTGTGGAACCACCAAATATATCTTGTTACAAGGGATAAATTACAATCAAAGATGTTGCATGTCACTAGACTCTAATCGGGACCACTTTAAAAATGAAATGAATCACATGACTTCACATAGATATATATTCTATTTGAAATGTTTCTACCTTTTAAACTTATGAAAAAGTGAAATTTTAAATTGACTTGTATAAGCATGAACATGAATGAATATCACGCCCCTTGTATCTATATTGAATTGATATAGAATGTTAATTGAACTTTTAACTTTTGAAACTTGTAAGTGTTTTTCACATGTCCATGTATATGCATCAAGTGTATGTGAATCTGTATTTAAGTAACTATAGGAATGAGTGAAAATTCATATCACATGCCTCTATAATCTAAATATTATGAACCATGATGTAATTTTGAAGATTTTAATTGTCATAAATATGAATTTTTTTTCTCATGAGGACTTGAATTTTCAAGACAAGCCCATTGTGATGCCCTCTTTTGAGATGAGAGATAGAGCCTACAAGTAATTTATCTTAGAATAGAACTATATGATATGTGAAATATGTAATAATGTAGTTGTATATGAATTTCTTAAATGTAATACATCCTAGTATTGAATATAGTATTAAATTATATATGAAACATGTGTTATATAAATATAGCATTGAAACACGTAAGCATCAAATGCATGATATGTATCATGGCATAAGATTTGAAATATAATTAGTGCATGATATCAATCATGAAATTATAGTAACAAATAATGAACATACAATAAATGTCATGTAATTTTCATAAAATGTCACACATAAGGCCTAAAGGCCACATAAAAGGGACTTGTGAATGTACCATAAACCCATAAGGCCAAGGGACACACAAAAATGGCATGTTGATACCATACAAACAAAAACATGTATATGTTTCACACACAAGGCCAAGGTCCAAACATAATAATCAATCACGTCCTAACTTATCATGTAGTAAAGTGATAATTTGACTAATCTATATCAACCATATGTATTGATGTCATTATTATCAAGTAGCATGTCCATGTAAAATAATGTAAATTATGATTTATTAATAAAGCATTTATATGATATATATGTCAACATGGTAGATACATTTAAGATATATACAACTTGTTGAAGTTTTCACAAAAAAACAATGAAATGCCCCTAATTTAGCAAGGTTGTTTGGTAAAATAGAAGCCTGACATCAAAAAACCATGTCATAGTATGTTTTGAATCACACTCACATACCTCATGAAAATCATTGAGTATATTAAAACTTATATATGATATCTAATTGACATGAAATTAATAACTTATGTAAATTATTAAACTAGCAACATTTGAAAATGTTTATAAGTCATGATTTTGAAATTTTCATAATATTTTATTTTTTTTATTTTTAAAATATATGCTTTTTTTATTTTTATATATTTGAAAATTTAAAAGTTTTGAAAAATAGTTTTTATTAGATAGGTTGAACTATGGGTTAAGGGTCCCATTCACATTACAAAAATTCTTGAAATATAAGCAATAAATATCAGTAAACAAAAATAAATAAAACTTAGAACTTAGTAAAAACCATTGTCCTCTACCAAGCAACTGCCAAATCACTAAAAAAAAGATTAAAATAAACTAGACACTAGTAGATAAATAATTTGAATCTTTAGAATCTAAATAGAGAACCAGTTTGTTGGTCCTTATGTTCTCAATTTTCTTTTTCTTGCCTCTAGTTTGGTTGCCAATTCCCTACATAGATTTAGTAACGGGCCTCTTCCTCTTTAACCCTGAAGACATGATTTCTTCCTTCCCTTATTCATAATCCTTCCTAACTTCTTATCCATATTTATTGTGATTATTTCTTGCTCCTTGGGGGGTTTTCCTAGTGCCTAATTCTTCTTCCTTCTCCTGATAAAAGTTGCCTTTACCTGAAGAGAAATTATTAGGGGCCAATAAAGCTTTAAGCTTCTCAAACTCATAAGATATTTCCATGATCAATAACTTCTAAATGGCCACCTTAGTTTACAATTTTTCAATACCCTTTTCAATATCCTCTTTTATATTAAAATTGAAGGGAAAATGGCCCATGTTGATGATGGGATTAGTGTAAAGTAGGGACCCCTTTTAGTTACCACTGGGCTGGTAATCCCCCTAGATGTATTTTACCCTGAGTCCTTCATTCTACCCCCCTGAAGGTTATATTTCAAGTTCCAAGAAAAAATCATCCTCCATATTTGATTCATCTTACTCACTTTTTATATGCATATCCTCCACAATTGATTTTTTCCAGAGGGGTTCCCCCCTTTTGAATAAGAGTAGAATAAGCCCTTAGTGAATAATATCAGTTGAGGGATTGCATTTGAAGTTGTTGATAGAAACTTATAGTTATTTCAATAAAAATAAGGGTATACTAATTGGGTGACCCCTAAAGTGGTTGAGGAGAAAAAATGGTGAGAAAAAATCACTGTATGCTTTCCATATAGAGTGATATATTTCATTATTTAGAGACACACGTCTAGCCATTTTCTAGGAAGGTCTACCCTAAGAAAAATTTTATGGTTTGATGCCTTGGGATTTTTATTCTCTATGATTAAAAAGATACTAAACAATTTTTCCTTCTTTTTATCCTTTAATACTTTTACACCATTACAATCCATACTTGTGATGTCACCAATGATTTCTTTGTTAACCATGAGTTTTAGACTACATATTCAAACCTTCCTTTCATTTCAACCTCATACAAAATATCTAAAAATCACCACATCTTGACTAACCAATATCTCCATGAATATTATGAGACTTCCCTTAACCATATTTTTCCATATGTAGGCATCTCACTTCACTTTAGCATAGGATATAGGCTCAACTTTGTTATGGTCCCCTCCCATTTTTTGTTGTTTTCTTTTTCACCAATTTTCATGTTAGGGCCATTTGTAGTTAAATATAAATTGATGTTAATTTATTTTCCTTTAAGCTTATTTGAGATTAATTTTAAGTAGATCTATTCATGTAAAATCTTTAGCTATGGACAAGACATGATAACCATACATATATGAAATCTCCTCCACCCTTACTAATTATATTTAACAATTATGAAGCATATAATGTCATGCATTGGATTATCTTTTATCAAGTTCAATAATGGGCATGACATCGATATTAAATTCCACATCACCTTACCAATGGGTGAGATATCCACTAATGACCCTTAGATTCTCCATTTTATCTATGATTTTATTACCTTCTTTATAAACACCACCTTGAAAAAAGTTAAGAGTGTTTTAGCATCCTCTATTATGCTAGTAATATTTTAGGAATCTTGAGATGAATCTTTTAGAAATTTGATGATGTTTATAGAATCTCCCTCCACTTATAGATAATTTAAACCCATCTTGACTACATATTTTTTAACCCACCATGGATTTTTTGGCCAATTTTGGTCCACATACAAAAATTTGCCTAGATGGATCAGTTTCTAAAGATCTTTGTATGGAGTGATCAGTTGAGAAAAGTTCCTAACTGAGGAGGAGATCAAAGGTCACTTAAAAATCTTTTGAAACACTTTAATACAATCTTAAAGTGCAATTTATTGTTCTTTGAGAAGCAGGTCTTAAACTAGGTTTAGGATTATAAAATGAATAATAAAAAAAAGTTATCATGGTGTTTTAAGCATTTAGGAGCATGAATAAGGTTTCAAAAATTCTTAGAATTCCATTATATCCTTTTAAAAAAGATAATAGTTCAAGCACAAGTCCAAAAGAACTAGACTGTCATGAGAACATCATGCAAAAATAGACTGGTTGGCTTGATTGTGCATTTAATAAATATGCTTAGAAAGCCTCTCAGGGCCAAAAGACCACATGGACTGAATTTCTTCATGCCTGGATCATCCTCTACAAATTTCATAAATTGATGAGTTGTCTATCTCAAGTTATAAATCTTCAAAGTTAGACTTGTAGAATAAGACATTTACATGGCTACCAAGTTTAAGATCTAGGAAATAGTAATTTGATTCCAAATGAGAAATATCAATGGTTAGCATTAAATCACATCAAATATCTAATGGTGTATTTGTGAGGATATTTTAAATGGATACCAAAGATATAACAATGAGTGTTTAATCATGCAATTGAGATCAATGGCGAGCATCAAGTCAAAGAGTCAATGTAAGCAAAAAGATGACAAGTGACAAGATCTTAGGTGTCCTATTATAGGTCCAATGGTACACATCAATTTTATATATGTCAATGGTATCAATCTATAATGGTTCATATTCACTCGTACATATGAGATCAATGGTAATCAATGAGTCCGAGGGTAAAAGGATATCCAAGTTGAATAAAAAGCTACCAACAAGTGTCACAAGTGTGTTAGAGTATCATAAAATATATGGCTCATGTTTAATCATATAAAAGTAGATCTACGATGTGAAATCGGTCAAAAATTTGTAAGGATCTTGTGGAATAAATGAGGAGATAATAGTTGGCATGATATAAGGAGTATAGACTAAAATCAATGATCAATATTAAAAGTCAAAGATAATGGGTCCAAAAAGATCAATGGTGCTCATTCAAATGCTAAGAAGTAGATCGATGGTCAATATTAAAGGTTGAAATATAAGATATTTTAAGTGGATAATAATTATGATTTAGGTTGAAATGGAGGTGAACCCTGTAAAGATCATCCTATCACCATTAAAGCTTGATAAAATCTCACAAGTAGACATAATTATATAGTCAGGGGTTGTCAACATAAATTTTTAATACCATGAACCTCTGGTTCAAATATTTGGAACACATAGGGTCCATCCTTTTGGGTTATAGTATGGTTTCATGACTCTGATGTTTGTTCTTTAAAGAATACCTATGTATATGGTGATTTCTTTATTTCCATAAATTCTTAGGGACAAGATACGTCTATCTAGACTTAATGGAGATCAATAATGAAGCTATATAGCCTATAGGATCTTTATTGATATGTAGTAACTATATGAAAACCAATGAAGGAGATTGGTTTTCAATTTATAAAATAGACTTATGATCAAATATTGAGTAGTGGCAGATATAAATGGTTATGGAGAAGTGTCTCACCTTTAAATATGGTCCCAACTCTAAAAAATAGTCACTACAAGGAGACTTGGGCATGGCTATGTCAAGTACATAGATATATAGAGATTTCCCTCATGATTAAGCAAGTATATATAGTGTAGGAATTCATGGAGCATATTAGGAGATTGGAGAAGTAGTTGGACAATTCAATGTTGAGCAAAACCATAAATATCTTTTCCTATCAGACTTAGTCATGACTCACCACTATTGGAAAATTATTGTCCTCTAGTGTGTTGCTTAAGCAATGAGATGATTCAGAGGCTAGTGGGACAAATGAAGACTATCTTACCTATGATGTATTACTCCTGATTGGACAAAAAATATGGTAGATCATTCACTAAAGTTAGAATATCATTTAATGATCTAGGATGACATGCTCACACTCTTCTTCCCCTTTCTCCTATATCTCCCATTCTTTCACATTTTTGGGCTCTCTCTTAGTTTTTAGAAGAAAATACTTTCTCTCAATTTTGAAAGATTAAAGACCCTCATTTGATAAGGCTAGACCCTATCAAAAAATTTGTGAAATACCTCTTCAAGATAATAAATATTTCCTTTACTTATCTCTTACTTTTGAACTATGTTTAGTAAGCTTGTACATGATGGCATTATGAAGGAGAATCTCCCATGCCCATTGCCCTTCTTTCTTAACTATTTTAAGGTGTTTTCTAGTTTATTGTAGGTCTACATTTATGTTCTTTATACCATTAATGTAAACTTGGTGTGAGTCTTATAACTCCTCTTTGCTTCATTCTTTATTCCCTGAACTTATTTTATGAAATACTTATGTAATTGGTTAGATTTTGAGATTGTGTGAGCTAGTGTTATCTTATGCTTCTTTTGTATAATTCATGATTGTATAAATTCTCATTTAATTTGATGTATCACCCTTTTATCCTTCTTAAGATCCATTTACTCCTTCTATAACCCTTTTCTTAGTATAAACATTATTATAGGTGATCCATCAAGAGGAATTTGGCCTTATATGAAGGTTCAACCCCACCATAGGTGACCCATAGCCTGGGGCTGTCTCAATAGTGTAGATCAATTGGAAAGGGCATAAATAACCCTCTCTAATGTGAAAATTAATACTAAAATAGTTTTTGTCACACCTAGTGGGACACGATTCAAAGAATATTGGTCAAAGTTTGATCCTAGTTTGACCAATTTATAATAGTTATAGCTTCCAAGCAACAACATCTAGTGACTCCAAAAAAACATTCAATATTCTGGTAGTAGAATAATGAATTCATATCATGCTAAAGGTGATAAAAAAATCATCTTCAAGAGGTATTCCCTTTGAATTTGTTGAATTTATTTTAAATTCAATCAAAAGGTTAAGGTTTGCTAATACACACCCATATAATGGAAACTTTGTTCTTAAATCACTTTCATGACCTACCCCTATAAGGAGATATTTTTAAAAACCTTTTATATCCATGGCTATCCCTAGATATTTTGTGGATTTAATGGTCAAATTCCTTTGTCCCTCCCTTAGTATGATCCTATTCTATTAGTATATCTTAAAAGTGTCCCTTATTTTATTTGATACCAAGCTACAACCCCTTCTAAACACCTCATGGATATAGCTAACTTTTTCAACATTCATGATATTAATAAGGAAAATGTAACAATTAGGTTATTAACCATATCTTTAAAAGGTAAATCCTTAGACTAGTATAGAAGACTTACTTATAATTCCATTGCCACATGGGACCAATTAGGAGAGGCTTCATGTAAAATATTTGAGGATAAAAGTGACCATTTGTCACTTGAAGATAAATAAATTTCAATAAAAATAATCTTTCATTAGGTCATGCAAGACTTCAATACAAGGTTCCAAAAAACTTGGGATAGAATCCCAATCTCTATTAGGCCCACCCATAACTTTTCCTTCCTATACTATTTAAAATCCCTTAATAGTGTTATTACAATCATGATCTAGTCTATGGGAGGGAATACATTGTCAAATGCATATGAGGTGGTAATTAAGGTAGAGAATTATCTGGTGTAGGCTGGAAATCTTACACCTAGACCACTAATGCCTTTGTTTCATGATATTAATCCATCTCCTAATTCTATTCCTCCCCTGGATGGCATCCCTCTTATGCCTACAATTATTTCTATACCTTCACCTAAGCAATAAAAGGCTTCCACTAGTGGATCTAGTGATAGTTTTAGTCATATAAAATGTGAAATTTGGTTACTTAAGTATGGATAATGACAATTGATCTATAGGTCTTCCTACTTATTGGCACAACCCTTTTAGGCTTTTCTTTCACTGATTCCCAGTCATCCATAGCCTTCTAGACTTAACCCTTATAGACCTAGCCAACTCTTTCAAGCCTAGATCCATCCCCCCAAGTCTTATTCCATTTAAATAGTAGTGCCCATCTTGGATAGGAGCACTAAAACCTAGGGTTTCCTATTTAAAGCATTGTTGTCCAAGTATACTCTTAGTCCCAATAGTCATATTTTCCTAGATCTTTATCTTAATTCATATCAGCCTAACATGAATTCATTTAACCCATGATAATTAGGCTCCATATAAAATTCCATTAAAATTCTATTTAGAAGGATTGGAACTCATTTACAAGAGAGAAGTAATAATACAAGAAGGTACATTCAAGCACTTTTCCCTATTCTTTGCATACATCCTTATAATATTATTCCAATCTTATTCAAAAACTTACACTAGCCCCTAGCCATCTAAAATATACCCAATTTTGCATCTAGTTGCATTTTCATACATAACTACACCAAGAATTACAATAGAACTACATTACCTTGATCCCTCCTCAAAGTATTGGTATGTACATAGCATGCCCACACATAGGGTGTGACGTGCATCTAATGTATCCTTTACACACTAACCCATTTTCTCTTTCCCAAGTTACCATTCAAGTTCAAGCACAAAGAGATCCTAGGGATTTGAAGATTAAAATAGATGTAAAATGAGATTCATAGACTTTCAAGCTTTGAATTTCACTGACATGTAAATATAGACCTACTAAGCATAACCTAGAAAACTTAGATTACCTAGAAAATAGCACCAAATAAAGACTATAACAATGAACAATAGGATGTCCCACTTTTAGTGCTCCTATCTTATCTAGAAACAAACTATAGGATCCTATTTTCAATAGTCTCCCAAGCTTACATATAAATTTCCATACCCTGCAATGTCTATCTCAGTTAGTTTCTAGCTAAGTTTGATTTTCTCTCTATTATACTATTTTGAAAAAAGGTAAACATATAATTTATTTACACAAATCGATGGATTAATTATTGCACATTATTTACTAATTTACCCTACTCATTATTTTTAATTTAATTAGGAATAAAAATCCATGATTCTAAAAAATAATAAAACATTTGGTGATCCCAACTTACATCGAATTTCACATAAAAACCCTAGGGTAAATTCCTAGCTAATTTTTTTTCATTAATTTCTAAATTTTTTCCTTGAATATCAACATCATATATTTCTCTCAAATTTTAAAATTTAGTAGTAAAATTTAAAATAAATTTATTTCAAACCCTAATGGCATACACTAGGTCCTAGTAATTCTCCAGCATCAATCTAGTAATTTCGTAATTTTTTACTTGCATAAATAAACCAAAAATTTAATTCAAAATTTTAAATTCAATATTAATTTCAAAATTATTATTTTTATAACCCTAGTTGCATCAACTAGCACCTAGTAATTTTCTATTAATTTTACAATCATTTTTTGAATTTTTTAGTTACATATTAAAATTAGAAAATCACTTCAAATTTAAAAAATTAATAGTAATTTACAAAATAATATTTTTTCTCAAAACCCTAGTTGCATATAATAAGTCCCATTAAATCAAATATTTCCCCATAAATTTTTGAGTTTTTACTTACATACATAACTCAAAAATTTAATTTCAATTTACAAAATTCATAGTATTTTGCAAAAATATCACTGCTAAATATCTAGTTGCATGTACTGGCACCTATTTTCTTCTTGAGGTATCACCTTACAACTATAATAAATTTGTAAAAATGATTCTCATTTATGTACACATTTATCTTACATTTATTTCAAATAACAAGGAAACCATAATGGGCCCTATCATGTACATGAATGATGAAGTCTATCATATGTTAGTACAAATCTTCATCCTTTGTATTTCATGCTTATGTTTAATTATATGGGATGATATTACAAAATTCATTGCAAAAAATTCACAATATATAAATATTCTTTTTGCATATTCTTTATTGATCATATATAATAATTTCCACCTCCATTTTTCTAATTGCATTCAAAATTTTATGTTACATGTCAAAATTTTCTATGCCTTTATGCAAAAATTCATGTTCTCTATCCTTTAATTTCTATTCCTCATGTGGAAATATTTTCAATTTTATCACGTTAAACACATTAGAAATGTCATGGCACATACCAGATTTTTTTATGCATCCTTGCATAAATTCATGCTTTTTATCCCTTGCTCTCTATCTCTCATATGGAATAATTTTCAAGACTATCTTGCAAAACATATTAGAAATGTCATTATTCAAGTCTAAATTTTCTATGAATTAATGCACAATTCCATGCTATCTATCCCTTATTTTCTATATATCATGTGGAATGATATTTATAATCATATTTATATACATGGTTTTTACTTAGATGTGTCTAAATTTTTGGCTACTTTTAAGCATCTCCCTATCACTACTAGACACAAGCAAACACTAGCGGTTATATCTATCCCTCCTCTCTTAGAACTTGGTACATATAGCTCTTATCCTACATCTACTACTAGCTTTATGCCTCTATTAGATCATGTGGTACATGTTATCACCCAAGTTTATGAAGATAGGTAGGTTGATTACACCCATGGTTATAGCTTTGTCACTCAACTTAGCACCCCTTCCAATATAGTCTCAGCGCCTCCACTTGTTACAATTCTTCCTCTAGTCTATATTCAACCATAGTCAATACCTTCATCACTAGTATAAATGGTTCATACACCTCCATAGCTTTAGTATTCTAGATACTTTTCAACTACAATATTCACACCCAGAGAAGTTGCATTGAGGTCTCATTCTACTACACACAGAGCACATGTTTAGAGAGATTCTTATACCACTAGATGAGTCCCTTAGAGCCCCACAATTACATCCACTTCTCAAAGTTATATAGGGACCCCATATTAAGTTTCCACTATAGGAATTTTAGATCACTTACAACATACTCAACTTTTAGAGCCATAGTCTCAACATTTCCATTATGCTTCATGATCATGCATGATCCTTCTTCTTGATATAGGACAACATGATAGGGAGTCTCCCATGAGACTCATCAATTAGTATCATTTCTTCTCAATTTTCTTGTAAATAGTTTCTTTTAATTCTCAAATTTATTATACATAATCTCTTTTGATTGATTTTACATAGTTTAAATATATCAAAACAAAAAATAATACAAAAATTTCAAAATACAAAAACATTTAAATATATCAAAATACCTAAAACATTTTGATTATATGCATCATCCATGATTTACATTACTACTATCATTCTAGGACTTATATTTTTTGTTTCATGCTATTATATGCTGATTTATATACATTACCATGCTTTATTTGATTTATTTTGAGTGTGTGCAATGACATCCATCTACTTGATTGCTTCACTCTACTAATTGAGGGGGAATTCCTACTTCTACATTCAAGACACACATCAATATACATACCCACTAGGGGCATCTTATATATGACCACCATATAGGTTATGTCAATCCTACTCTACACACTCTGAGTTATCATACTGATGTACATTACTTACCAAATTACACATATTACTATATAAACATTTCACTAGTATCTAACACTTGTGTATCTCTTAGCATATACCTAGTCTTGTACTCACATGTCTATCATACTTTCACTTCTTTCTTTGATTTTTTAGATGCACTTATATTTCTAGTTTACTTGCTTTCATTCCTTTTTTAGCGTAGCTTGTGTGATTGCATTTCTAATTCTAGTTTTCCTTCTTATATGCATACCTTTGAACATTTTCCAATGCCCCTCGTGTATACTCTTCTATGTGACAATATTTGTTTGTTTCAAATTATGTGTATGTGGCATTTGAACATGCCTTGTATGCTTGATTTCTAGTTTAAGTGACATATGCCCATGTCCCTTGTTTACATGGCCTCTTGCCCATCCCTATATGCTTTTTGATTTTTTCTCTATATGTTTGTTGCTTGATTTCTTGTCCATGTTTGCAATGCCATGATCCATAGCATGCATTTACCTTGCTTTTTTGGATGCCATGATAGACATCATGCTCCATCCCTCCAACTAAAAACTAAAAACTAATATCTAACATTTCCAATTCTAATTTAATACATTACACATGATTTTAAATTATTATATCTATCTACGCATACCCCTATTGATATAATAATCTCTCAATATAAACATTGTTATATCTAAACATATCTTGTCAAATATCACTACTATACCATGTATTTATATAATATAACACACTTGCAAGACTCTTTATTCTAAGGGCAATCATTTTAGGTTCATCATTTCTACCCTCAGAAGAGAGGGAAACAAACAAGGGTTTTTTTATAGAGATCAAATCTCCTAAAAATCAAAATAGTAGCATTCAGATCACCTAGTTCAGAATCTAAAGGTCAAACCAGTCAGAATAGAATAGAAAAATAATGATAATTCTAGATCAACAACCAGTTTTAGCATAAGACAATAGTATCAAAATATATAATAACACTAAACACAAGGGTTTATTCCTTTTTTCACTCTTTTCAAAGAAGAAAAACACCCAATTTTTCTAGTAAAAGGAAAAAAATTTAGCTCAACTATAGTTTTTACACATCTAGATCTGATGAGACCTGCCCTTATACTGCTCAAAAAAAAATGGTTCAATTATATACTGCAACTACAAATACTTTAGCAAAGAGCAGCCTTGAGTTACTGCCAGCAACTCTGCATCATTAATAGACTCAAAATCTAGGATTAATTTTTTTCCAGTGCATCATCAGTTATCCTTACACATGTTGCAATGCCAAGGGCTTTCAATGTTCTCCCACAACCAATAGCTATTGATATCACACCTCTGTCAGTCGTCCCCTCTCAAAACCTTAGACTGGTCACTACAGGGCACCATACTAAACTCAGCTTCTCCAATCTCTGTCATCCTTTACCAAGAACACTCAGACCAAGATCAAAAAGATTGCGTCATTCCAATTCATCTTCTTCAATTCTAAATTTACCCACAGAGTACTTTCAATTCAATCCTCGTCAATGCAACCTTAAATAGCAATTGGCCAAAGTGCATTCGACTGTCAGACCTGATCTCGCAAATAGGCCACTTGATGTCTCAACCAAACTTCGTAAGAATGATCCTTCCCATGGTTTTTTTCTTATCTTTAGAACTTTTCCAAGAATTCAATGAAGTTTCATTATCTTTTTGTGCATTGTCTGAGTACTGTTTGGCAAGACTGAAATTTTGTTCTTGAACTTTTTGCAGATTGGCAAGAACTATATTCTTATCACAAGTACTTGAGCTACTCACCCCTCCAATCTCATTGTAAAAAAAATCAATTTTGTTGTATGGATGCCGATTTCATCAACATCAACAGCAAGGCGTTGACGAGGTTCGATCCAGTCCAAACCTTTCAAAGCTTCAACATCCTCCAGAAAGGACAAATAGTGCGCTCACTCTCTACACAAGCTCTGCTCTAAAAATAATGCATTGACTCTCTTTCCCACACTTGGCATGTGTCATTCAAAACATCAACCAAGACGAAAGCAATCTAAAAGCAATTTGTTTAAACACTCACTGCCCTTTTTCGAGACTCTAAAAGCTTTTACAATTCTGTTGTTTCTTCCATCGACCAGGCTTAAACAGTTCAACAGTCTTTAAAATCAATAAAGACCCACTCCGTCCACATGGTGAATTCCTATTGTACAGGCTCAGCCTTAATTCAATACATAGTTACTTATGTGTATCTGACTTGGCCCGACGACTTTGTAAATAATTGTAATGTTTTTAATTTAAACCGACATACATACATATCTCGATGCCATAACCAAATGAAAAACCTCAGATATAACCTAGAATGACTTAAAAGATGGGAATTCATTTGCTTACCAAGATTATAGAAGACAACATTGCATTCCTCTAATCATTTCTCTCATATTATGCACCCCTCCTATCTTACATCACTTTCCTTGAAGAGAGGTCCTCTCCTCTCTATTTTTTTTTTCTGCTCCACACCAACTTCCATGCTATGCAGCTTTTTGTATTCCCTGCTGGCTTTCTACAGCTGCATCGTCCCAGGCAGGTAAAACCATAATATTTCTCTCTTTTTTTTTACGTACCTCTTCATGCCACTTTAATGAAAGTTCTATTTTTTTTCTCTTCAGAAGAGATTCTCTTCTAACCTCTACGCCCAACTTGGGCTCAGGTAAAACAGCAAACAGTTTTTAATTTACCAGCATATTCTAATATGAGAAGATTTATTTCAAATGTTATCTTACGGTTGAAAGATTTCAACCATTCCCCTCATTTCCTCAACAGCTCAACAATCATTTTTTTTTATCCTTTCACTTTTCATTTCTGATAATTACATTCACTCCTCCTTAGATAATATTTTGGGAGGCAAAATACAAAAATTGGAAATTCGTTGTAGATGCTCCTGCATCATACTCTCCCTCTAGAAAAGATTTGAACCTTAGTTCAAATGAACTGCTGCCTCCATGCTTTAGCCTTCATTCTATACCTAGATCCCACAGTCTTCTTGTCAATGTTAATGCTTGTCTTTGATAGTCTCTGTCTCTCATCTTGCTCTTCTTCCTCTTCTGGTATGTTCTTCTCATTTCTTTTTCAGCTGCAATCTCCCACTTCCATGCTTCTTCTTCTTCATATATGTCTTCAAATTTTTCATCTTCCATACCTGCATTCAAAACATCAAAAGCCACCTTAGTAGAAAAACATTGAGGCCATGAAGCCCCTTGGCTGCCTTCACATTTCTGTTCTTATTTCTTGACCAAAACTGTCTTGGTCTCATTGCTTTGCTCTTGTCTTGCTCCACTCTTCTCAATGCTACCTTCACCATGGCTTGTACCTTCCTTCATCTCTCTTGAATTACCAAACAGCTCCTCTATCATTCTCAACTCTACCTTTAGTGAGATCTCATCTATCTCACAATCTTCATCAAACTTGGGCTTATCAAGCTGAAGGATTGCTTGTTCCTTACTAGCCTTACTCTTCATCTCATCACTCAACACAAACTCATCCAAATCTTCATGTCCTATATCAAACTTAGGACCAGATTGTCTTTCATCCTCTATAAGTACATTCATCCACTTTATAGTTTCTTCACGCAAATCAGCTTCTTTATCATCATCAATATACTTATCAAAAACAATAGGAACATCATTACCTTGTGTCTCCTTACTATCTTCAATTGCTGCCTGAAGCCATCTTGTTTGTTCTGCTGCATATTCTTTCATTTCCCCATCATCCATCCATTGTGAACTCTCTCCTTGCTGCACATTAGTTTTCATAGCCACTTTCCATTCTTCATTTTCCATGAAAAGATTATTAAATGATTCAAAAACATCATTATCCCATTCATTGCAAGCAATTGACTTACCTTTCCATGTACTTGTGTCATCCTTCACCTTTCTCCATTGATTTCTTGGTTTTGCTGTCTCAACACTCACATCTTCTTCACTCTTAGCCTTCTTAGGCACCCACATTTGATTCTTTCTCTTATCAATTGACTTCATAAGCCATTTAGGCATCCTATAACCATGCTCTTGTGATACTACTGAAAAACCAACTTTGTTTGTCCTTTTATTTTCTTGCACATCTACATTCATATAAGAAAAATCAATCTTATAAGATAAACTTGCCTGCTTGCTTACTTGTTGCTTGCTTGTGTGCTTCACTATCCACTTAGGCATTATGTAGCCATGATTGACTACTTTGTGTGAGGACTTCATCTTCCTCTTGCCTCTTCTAACCTCTTTGATAGCTTCTTCCACAGAGCAATCTTTCTCTTCCTTTGTGCTTGGCTGTCCTCTTTCTTCTTTCTGGCATTCAATGGCATCATGGAATTCAGCTTCATCTTCTACCTCTTCCCTTGCTTGTATGGGTTCTTCAACACCTCCATTATGCATTAACCAATGCATCTCTTCTTCTTTATCAACAGCAGCAAACTCTCTTCTCATTCCTGCACATTCACTGGTGTAATTGGTGTCTTCTCTTGCACCAATCTCTTCACTCTCCAAGGCCCTTCTCTTGACCTTCATAAGGCTACTCATACCTGCATTTACCCACTCAAAAATAGCATTAAATACAAAAACAAGGGACCATAATGTCTCCATGAGTATCCTCTTAATGGACATTCTCATCTTTTCAAGTGCTCTTCCTAGCACTTCCTCTTTTCTTTCTTCACTCTTGTTCTCCTCAATGAGAACCTTCTTCTCAACTTCTTCTTCTTGTTGCTCACTTGGCAACCTTCTTATCTTCTTCCCTCTTCGGGCTTCCCTCTTCATGGCAATATTCTTTTGCCTTCTTCTCCTTTTCACTATGAGATCTATTGGCCACTTTATCCTCTTCTTTATTGGCCATACCCATGCTTTCCTATTCAGCTGCATCCAAGACTCATACTCATCTTTAATCTTAGCTAACTCTTTCTTCAAACTAGCAATTTCTTTATCAAAATCAACATTAGTCATACCTTTCTTCTTTTAGATGCTTGCTTTCCTCTTGCTACCCTCATATACCTTGCTGCTCTGTAGTGCTTTCAACAATGCTTCCATCTCCGAGATCTTCACCCAAGTCTTTTCCACCTTGGTCTCTTGATCCCTTGTCTCACCCAAGTCTTTCTCCTTGACTGGTCTTTTGACAATCTCCTTGATCTCACCTAGGCCTTTTGCATCATATTATTTTTATCCTTTTCTCAATCCTGTAACAACTCTTTAGACAACTCTTCAACAAACACAAATTACAAATCCAAGCTTACCTTGCTTTGGATCTTCCTCTTGAGCATCCACTATGCTCCCTTACTTTTGAGCTCTCCAAGCTTCAAACTCCATCCTTTACCTCACCTAAGTCTATTTCACCTTAGTCTTTTGGCAAACTATCCAAGCTTCTTCTTGGATCTTCTTCTCTAAGCCTTCCTTGGCTTCTTCTCTTCTTAAGCCTTAATGGCTTTAAACCTTCCTTTTTCACCTATTTGCTTCTTAACAAAATAAACTCAAAATCAAAAGCAAAGTTGCTCATACCTTTTCTTTAGCAGATCCCAAGAGCTTCAAGCTCTGATACCAAATGATGAGACCTGCCCTTATACTGCTCAAAAAAAAATGGTTCAATTATATACTGCAACTACAAATACTTTAGCAAAGAGCAGCCTTGAGTTACTGCCAGCAACTCTGCATCATTAATAGACTCAAAATCTAGGATTAATTTTTTTCCAGTGCATCATCAGTTATCCTTACACATGTTGCAATGCCAAGGGCTTTCAATGTTCTCCCACAACCAATAGCTATTGATATCACACCTCTGTCAGTCGTCCCCTCTCAAAACCTTAGACTGGTCACTACAGGGCACCATACTAAACTCAGCTTCTCCAATCTCTGTCATCCTTTACCAAGAACACTCAGACCAAGATCAAAAAGATTGCGTCATTCCAGTTCATCTTCTTCAATTCTAAATTTACCCACAGAGTACTTTCAATTCAATCCTCGTCAATGCAACCTTAAATAGCAATTGGCCAAAGTGCATTCGACTGTCAGACCTGATCTCGCAAATAGGCCGCTTGATGTCTCAACCAAACTTCGTAAGAATGATCCTTCCCATGGTTTTTTTCTTATCTTTAGAACTTTTCCAAGAATTCAATGAAGTTTCATTATCTTTTTGTGCATTGTTTGAGTAATGTTTGGCAAGACTGAAATTCTGTTCTTGAACTTTTTGCAGATTGGCAAGAACTATATTCTTATCACAAGTACTTGAGCTACTCACCCCTCCAATCTCATTGTAAAAAAAATCAATTTTGTTGTATGGATGCCGATTTCATCAACATCAACAGCAGGGCGTTGACGAGGTTCGATCCAGTCCAAACCTTTCAAAGCTTCAACATCCTCCAGAAAGGACAAATAGTGCGCTCACTCTCTACACAAGCTCTGCTCTAAAAATGATGCATTGACTCTCTTCCCCACACTTGGCATGTGTCATTCAAAACATCAACCAAGACGAAAGCAATCTAAAAGCAATTTGTTTAAACACTCACTGCCCTTTTTCGAGACTCTAAAAGTTTTTACAATTTTGTTGTTTCTTCCATCGACCAGGCTTAAACAGTTCAACAGTCTTTAAAATCAATAAAGACCCACTCCGTCCACATGGTGAATTCCTATTGTACAGGCTCAGCCTTAATTCAATACATAGTTACTTATGTGTATCTGACTTGGCCCGACGGCTTTGTAAATAATTGTAATGTTTTTAATTTAAACCGACATACATACATATCTCGATGCCATAACCAAATGAAAAACCTCAGATATAACCTAGAATGACTTAAAAGATGGGAATTCATTTGCTTACAAGGATTATAGAAGACAACATTGCATTCCTCTAATCATTTCTCTCATATTTCGCACCCCTCTTATCTTACATCGCTTTCCTTGAAGAGAGGTCCTCTCCTCTCTATATTTTTTTCTGCTCCACACCAACTTCCATGCTATGCAGCTTTTTGTATTCCCTGCTGGCTTTCTACAGCTGCATCGTCCCAGGCAGGTAAAACCATAATATTTCTCTCTTTTTTTTTACGTACCTCTTCATGCCACTTTAATGAAAGTTCTATTTTTTTTCTCTTCAGAAGAGATTCTCTTCTAACCTCTACGCCCAACTTGGGCTCAGGTAAAACAGCAAACAGTTTTTAATTTACCAGCATATTCTAATATGAGAAGATTTATTTCAAATGTTATCTTACGGTTGAAAGATTTCAACCATTCCCCTCATTTCCTCAACAGCTCAACAATCATTTTTTTTTATCCTTTCACTTTTCATTTCTGATAATTACATTCACTCCTCCTTAGATAATATTTTGGGAGGCAAAATACAAAAATTGGAAATTCGTTGTAGATGCTCCTGCATCATACTCTCCCTCTAGAAAAGATTTGAACCTTAGTTCAAATGAACTGCTGCCTCCATGCTTTAGCCTTCATTCTATACCTAGATCCCACAGTCTTTTTGTCAATGTTAATGCTTGTCTTTGATAGTCTCTGTCTCTCATCTTGCTCTTCTTCCTCTTCTGGTATGTTCTTCTCATTTCTTTTTCAGCTGCAATCTCCCACTTCCATGCTTCTTCTTCTTCATATATGTCTTCAAATTTTTCATCTTCCATACCTGCATTCAAAACATCAAAAGCCACCTTAGTAGAAAAACATTGAGGCCATGAAGCCCCTTGGCTGCCTTCACATTTCTGTTCTTATTTCTTGACCAAAACTGTCTTGGTCTCATTGCTTTGCTCTTGTCTTGCTCCACTCTTCTCAATGCTACCTTCACCATGGCTTGTACCTTCCTTCATCTCTCTTGAATTACCAAACAGCTCCTCTATCATTCTCAACTCTACCTTTAGTGAGATCTCATCTATCTCACAATCTTCATCAAACTTGGGCTTATCAAGCTGAAGGATTGCTTGTTCCTTACTAGCCTTACTCTTCATCTCATCACTCAACACAAACTCATCCAAATCTTCATGTCCTATATCAAACTTAGGACCAGATTGTCTTTCATCCTCTATAAGTACATTCATCCACTTTATAGTTTCTTCACGCAAATCAGCTTCTTTATCATCATCAATATACTTATCAAAAACAATAGGAACATCATTACCTTGTGTCTCCTTACTATCTTCAATTGCTGCCTGAAGCCATCTTGTTTGTTCTGCTGCATATTCTTTCATTTCCCCATCATCCATCCATTGTGAACTCTCTCCTTGCTGCACATTAGTTTTCATAGCCACTTTCCATTCTTCATTTTCCATGAAAAGATTATTAAATGATTCAAAAACATCATTATCCCATTCATTGCAAGCAATTGACTTACCTTTCCATGTACTTGTGTCATCCTTCACCTTTCTCCATTGATTTCTTGGTTTTGCTGTCTCAACACTCACATCTTCTTCACTCTTAGCCTTCTTAGGCACCCACATTTGATTCTTTCTCTTATCAATTGACTTCATAAGCCATTTAGGCATCCTATAACCATGCTCTTGTGATACTACTGAAAAACCAACTTTGTTTGTCCTTTTATTTTCTTGCACATCTACATTCATATAAGAAAAATCAATCTTATAAGATAAACTTGCCTGCTTGCTTACTTGTTGCTTGCTTGTGTGCTTCACTATCCACTTAGGCATTATGTAGCCATGATTGACTACTTTGTGTGAGGACTTCATCTTCCTCTTGCCTCTTCTAACCTCTTTGATAGCTTGTTCCAAAGAGCAATCTTTCTCTTCCTTTGTGCTTGGCTGTCCTCTTTCTTCTTTCTGGCATTCAATGGCATCATGGAATTCAGCTTCATCTTCTACCTCTTCCCTTGCTTGTATGGGTTCTTCAACACCTCCATTATGCATTAACCAATGCATCTCTTCTTCTTTATCAACAGCAGCAAACTCTCTTCTCATTCCTGCACATTCACTGGTGTAATTGGTGTCTTCTCTTGCACCAATCTCTTCACTCTCCAAGGCCCTTCTCTTGACCTTCATAAGGCTACTCATACCTGCATTTACCCACTCAAAAATAGCATTAAATACAAAAACAAGAGACCATAATGTCTCCATGAGTATCCTCTTAATGGACATTCTCATCTTTTCAAGTGCTCTTCCTAGCACTTCCTCTTTTCTTTCTTCTCTCTTGTTCTCCTCAATGAGAACCTTCTTCTCAACTTCTTCTTCTTGCTGCTCACTTGGCAACCTTCTTATCTTCTTGCCTCTTTGGGCTTCCCTCTTCATGGCAATATTCTTTTGCCTTCTTCTCCTTTTCACTATGAAATCTATTGGCCACTTTATCCTCTTCTTTATTGGCCATACCCATGCTTTCCTATTCAGCTGCATCCAAGACTCATACTCATCTTTAATCTTAGCTAACTCTTTCTTCAAACTAGCAATTTCTTTATCAAAATCAACATTAGTCATACCTTTCTTCTTTTAGATGCTTGCTTTCCTCTTGCTGCCCTCATATACCTTGCTGCTCTGTAGTGCTTTCAACAATGCTTCCATCTCTGAGATGTTCACCCAAGTCTTTTCCACCTTGGTCTCTTGATCCCTTGTCTCACCCAAGTCTTTCTCCTTGACTAGTCTTTTGACAATCTCCTTGATCTCACCTAGGCCTTTTGCATCATATTATTTTTATCCTTTTCTCAATCCTGCAACAACTCTTTAGACAACTCTTCAACAAACACAAATTACAAATCCAAGCTTACCTTGCTTTGGATCTTCCTCTTGAGCATCCACTATGCTCCCTTACTTTTGAGCTCTCCAAGCTTCAAACTCCATCCTTTACCTCACCTAAGTCTATTTCACCTTAGTCTTTTGGCAAACTATCCAAGCTTCTTCTTGGATCTTCTTCTCTAAGCCTTACTTGGCTTCTTCTCTTCTTAAGCCTTAATGGCTTTAAACCTTCCTTTTTCACCTATTTGCTTCTTAACAAAATAAACTCAAAATCAAAAGCAAAGTTGCTCATACCTTTTCTTTAGCAGATCCCAAGAGCTTCAAGCTCTGATACCAAATGATGAGACCTGCCCTTATACTGCTCAAAAAAAATGGTTCAATTATATACTGCAACTACAAATACATTAGCAAAGAGCAGCCTTGAGTTACTGCCAGCAACTCTGCATCATTAATAGACTCAAAATCTAGGATTAATTTTTTTCCAGTGCATCATCAGTTATCCTTACACATGTTGCAATGCCAAGGGCTTTCAATGTTCTCCCACAACCAATAGCTATTGATATCACACCTTTGTCTGTCGTCCCCTCTCAAAACCTTAGACTGGTCACTACAGGGCACCATACTAAACTCAGCTTCTCCAATCTCTGTCATCCTTTACCAAGAACACTCAGACCAAGATCAAAAAGATTGCGTCATTCCAGTTCATCTTCTTCAATTCTAAATTTACCCACAGAGTACTTTCAATTCAATCCTCGTCAATGCAACCTTAAATAGCAATTGGCCAAAGTGCATTCGACTGTCAGACCTGATCTCGCAAATAGGCCGCTTGATGTCTCAACCAAACTTCGTAAGAATGATCCTTCCCATGGTTTTTTTCTTATCTTTAGAACTTTTCCAAGAATTCAATGAAGTTTCATTATCTTTTTGTGCATTGTCTGAGTACTGTTTGGCAAGACTGAAATTCTGTTCTTGAACTTTTTGCAGATTGGCAAGAACTATATTCTTATCACAAGTACTTGAGCTACTCACCCCTCCAATCTCATTGTAAAAAAAATCAATTTTGTTGTATGGATGCCGATTTCATCAACATCAACAGCAGGGCGTTGACGAGGTTCGATCCAGTCCAAACCTTTCAAAGCTTCAACATCCTCCAGTAAGGACAAATAGTGCGCTCACTCTCTACACAAGCTCTGCTCTAAAAATGATGCATTGACTCTCTTCCCCACACTTGGCATGTGTCATTCAAAACATCAACCAAGAGGAAAGCAATCTAAAAGCAATTTGTTTAAACACTCACTGCCCTTTTTCGAGACTCTAAAAGCTTTTACAATTCTGTTGTTTCTTCCATCGACCAGGCTTAAACAGTTCAACAGTCTTTAAAATCAATAAAGACCCACTCCGTCCACATGGTGAATTCCTATTGTACAGGCTCAGCCTTAATTCAATACATAGTTACTTATGTGTATCTGACCTGGCCCGACGGCTTTGTAAATAATTGTAATGTTTTTAATTTAAACCGACATACATACATATCTCGATGCCATAACCAAATGAAACACCTCAGATATAACCTAGAATGACTTAAAAGATGGGAATTCATTTTCTTACCAAGATTATAGAAGACAACATTGCATTCCTCTAATCATTTCTCTCATATTGTGCACCCCTCCTATCTTACATCGCTTTCCTTGAAGAGAGGTCCTCTCCTCTCTATTTTTTTTTCTACTCCACACCAACTTCCATGCTATGCAGCTTTTTGTATTCCCTGCTGGCTTTCTACAGCTGCATCGTCCCAGGCAGGTAAAACCATAATATTTCTCTCTTTTTTTTTACGTACCTCTTCATGCCACTTTAATGAAAGTTCTATTTTTTTTCTCTTCAGAAGAGATTCTCTTCTAACCTCTACGCCCAACTTGGGCTCAGGTAAAACAGCAAACAGTTTTTAATTTACCAGCATATTCTAATATGAGAAGATTTATTTCAAATGTTATCTTACGGTTGAAAGATTTCAACCATTCCCCTCATTTCCTCAACAGCTCAACAATCATTTTTTTTTATCCTTTCACTTTTCATTTCTGATAATTACATTCACTCCTCCTTAGATAATATTTTGGGAGGCAAAATACAAAAATTGGAAATTCGTTGTAGATGCTCCTGCATCAAGATCAATCAAAATTAGTAGTTTCAGTATGATTTTCTTAGAGAATCTAGATATAGGGGGTATCATCCATGATATGATGGCTCTCACTTATAGTTTTATATTAGGAATTTGATATAACTTCCAAATTAGAATCCATGTTCTAGACACCAATGATTGGGGGTAATGTACATGGCACATTGGTCTTCTTTTATTTTCAAGTTCATTTTTTTGCCCAGGCATTCTTAGCAATTGTGATCCTTACTCCATCTATAGGTGGTTGGAATAATTTTCAAGTTGAAATTTTATACAAGTTAACTTTTTGAGTACCTAAGTTCCTCATTTGGCTTTCACATAAGCATATTTCATCAAAATGGCCAAGAGTGGCCTTCATACAAGCCTAACCTCCATCTTTTGAAATGGCCAAGAGTGGCCTAGTTTCTAGCATACATTTTACTATCCATGCCACATTATCAAAATTTTAGAGCATCGATGGGCTCAATGATACATCTCATATGACATCTATTCTATATTGGTATCACTTCATAACTTCACTTCAAGGGGCAATGATGGAGCCAAAATTTTAACCTTTGTATTCTTGAGCCACCTATTCAGAGGGATTGGACACATAGTCCAAACATTGATTAGCACACATATGATTCATTAAATTATCTTAGTTGGTGATGATGGAGCCAAATGGCCTACTCTTACATTCTTGAGCCACCTTCCATGGAATTGAGCACTCAACTCCATTCATGATATTACTCTTGATTTAACACATACCCAACATCATCTAACACAATCCAGCATCATAATAGGTTTTATATTGATTCACGTACCTAGTGAGGTGTATTCATTACTTTCTCTTCCTATTTATCTTACCCAACTTTGTACATTATTATTTTAGATATAGTGTATCTAGTGAGAGCTAATCTACTCTATGTTTTTCATTGAATATTCACACTTCATAATGTGCTCTCTCTATACACATCCAACATCACACAACTTCGTGAGCTTCTCCCTTATAGGTAAGTTTACATATGTTTTCTACTTTCCTTTATCCTAGTATTTCACTTTACTAAATCAATAAAATATAAGAGGGTCAAATTTAGTCATATAAAATGCAAAATTTGGTTACTTGATTGTGGCTAATGACACTTGATCCATAGGTCCCCCTACTTGCTGGCACAACCCTTTTAGGCTTTTCTTTCATTGACTCTTAGTCATCAAAATCCTTCCAAACTTAACCTTTAAAAACATAGGTATCTCTTTTAGGCCCAAATCCATCCCTTAGGTCTCATACCCTTGAGATAATAGTGTCCAACTAAGATAGGAGCATTGAAACTTAGGGTGTCATATTTTTAATGCTATTTTCCAAGTGTAATTTTTATTCCAACAGTCATATTTTCCCAATTCCTTATCCTAATTCATGTCATCTTAACATGAATTCATCTAACCCATGATCATCAAGTTCACTATAAAATTCCATTCAAAGTCAATTTATAAGGTTTGACACTCATTTAAAAGAGAGAATCAAGAATAAAAGTAAGTACATTCAAGAACTTTTTCCTATTCTCTACATACAACCTTTCAATATTATTGTAAGTTTATTTGAATCCTTACACCAACCCCTAGCCATCTAAAATACACCCAATTTTACATCTAGTTGAATTTTCATACATAATTGCACTAATAAAGTCAATGGGAGAACTACATTATCTTGATCCCTCCTTAGAGTATTGGTATGTAGGCAATGTGCCCACACATGGGGTATGAAGTGCATCTAGCATATCCTTTACACACTAACCCCTTTTCTCTTTTTCCCATGTTTCCATTCAAGTTTAATAACAAATATATATAAGGGATTTTAAGATTAAAATATATGTACAATGAGCTTCATAGACTTCTAGGCTTTGATATTTCATTGATAGGGTAACACAGACCTACCGAGTAGAACCTAGAAAACTCAAATCACCTAGACAATAATGCTAAAAAAAGACTATAACATTAAACAAAAGGGTTCCCCACTTTTGGTGCTCTTATCCATTATAAAAACAAACTCCAAGATCTTATTTTTTATAGTCTCCCAAGCATACATAGAAATTTTTAGACCTTGCAACATTTGTCTCAATTAGTTTCCAGCTAAGTTTGATTTTCTCTCTATTATTACTATTTTTAGAAAAGGTAAAAATAAAATCTATTTACAAAAATTAGTAGCTTAATTATTGAACATTATTTATTGAATTATCCTACTCAAACCCATTTATTTAATTAGGAATAAAAATCCATTATTTTAAAATATAATAAAATAATTCCTAAGAACAAAATAACTTTTAAGAGCTTAAGAGCATGTTCCAATCTTTGGGAAATGAACTAGTAAATGTTAAGAGGTAGAAAGATTTAAATAAGCCTCACCAAGCCTCATATCAACCTTAGCAACAATATTATAAATAAAATAGGCCACCCTATAAGGTAAACTTCCAAGGCCAAGGCCAAGGTCAAAACTAAGGACAAGGGTAGCCTAGCTATAATAGACAGAGCAACTATAATCCAAATGTTGCAAACACTTCTAACACTTTAATCCCTATTCAAAATAATATTTCTCAATAATATGAGGGTACTATTCCTTAGAATCAGTCTTTCAAATAATCCATTATCCCAAACATTTATTTCACTCAATTTTTCAATGGTCAATGGCAACAGGTTACAAATTATGGGTACAATCAAGCTCTTATGGCTTAGAACATAGAGGTGCCCATAATGACAAAAATATAAGATCCTCAATAAGGTCAAAGCCCAGATCAAGGACCAATCCATTATGGTGATAAAATGGCTAATTATGAGTAATAAGAGTGTTATGTAATCAATCAATAGGCTAGTTCTAGCTAGGCATACATTCCAGTGGTAGAAAATATAAGGTTCAAATGAAGGAATATGGATGGTAACTAGGAAGTAGTCAAAGAGAATCCTACCATTACTCCTTCAATATCAAAGCCTATTAGATTTTATAATATTATAAAGGTTCCAATAGATCCAAGGAATCAAAATCAATGTAATTTTTTGGTCCCTCATAACTCACAACTCAAGTTATAGTTGTGGTTCCCAAAACACAACTAGAGGATGGTGGTTCACCCATTAAAATTGTATATAAAATGAAAAGGTCCAATGTGAGTGTGATAATTTTGAATATTTTCTCCATGCTTGGTGAAGTAGACATCCTTTAAGAAGGGCTGTCAAGAATCAATGTTTATAAAGAACCACTAGTCAAGGAGAATGTGGTTCTCACCAATGCAGCCAAAAGACTAAATAAAGGGAAACCAAGCAAGGTGGTCAAACCTCCTCCCTTTTACATTTTAGTAATCATTGGTGAATATTTATTTCATATTTTCCTAGTATATATTGGTTCTATCACCTCAATAATGCCAAAGTCTGTATTAGACCAGCTTGGTCTAAAGTATGAACCCTAGTCTAAAGTAGTGTTACAACTAGATGGATCTTCCACCAAGCTATTTAGAATAATAAAAGATCTCAACTTTACCTTACATTCTTGTCCTAGTGTTTCAATGGTCTAAGATGTGTTGTTCTTAGATGTTCCTCCTCACTTTACCCTATGCCTATCCACATAATTCACTACAAAGATTGGAGGTTATCTTGCAGTAAATTGGTTATACATGGCATTCAAGACAAGATATAGAACCAAGGTATCCATTAAGGTTGATCCCATTGCATAATTACACATATAACCTTATGGGTTAGATAGCATAAATCTCAATTGCACCATCCTTGATGAGGATTAACATATGGTTGGTCAAGAATTAAACACTCACCCTGAGGACATACCAAACATGTTCTTGGATGAACTATGGAATGAAAATCATTTGGTTAATCCTTTGGAAGGACTAAAAGAGAGGGACATGGGTGTCTACTAATTGCATGAAGAAATTCAATCCATTCCATCCCTCATTAGACCTAAATAAGATCTTAGTGGCTTATGGAAATTTTTATTTGATGGTTCAAGGAGAAAATATGGAGTGGGTTCAGGTGCAATGCTAGTATATCCTTCTAATGATAAGTATTTTTATTCTTATATCTTCCAATTTAGTTTCTCTTATAATGTATTAGAATATGAGGGTCTTATCCATGGCATTTAATGTGATAATAAGAGAGGAATCAAGTAGTTTCAAGTATATGGGGATAGTGAACTAATAGTGCACCAAGTTCGAATCCATAATTTCATAAATTATCCCTTGATGAAGTCTTATGAATATAAAGTGTGGGACCTAATTAAGGATTTTGAATCTTTTAACATATAAGTAATACCAAGAAATTAGAATCAACATACTGATAGGTTGGAAAATATGGGAGCTCAATTTGATATCCAAAATTAGTTAAAAAAGACCAAGGTGCAACCACATGTCAAAGTGGTAGTAAGAACATTAGTGACAAATAATGAATCTCATTGACATGTCTTTGAGAATGACAAACAAACTACTTATTTCTTTCAGTAGGAATCAGAATTCTCTTCAATGAACTAAGAAAATTTTAAACATAAATATGAAGATAAAATAGTTCAATTGAGATCTAATAATCTTCCTAAAGGGTTGGTCACCCTTGAAGGTATTTTCAATGAAGGATATCATTTGATATTATATAATGTAGTGATGTTAACCAATGAAGATAACTATGAAAGAGTCTTTATCTTCAAGGATAGGCTCCTTAAGATTAGGAAAGTAAGCACTAAAGATGAGAGGCATACTTTCATAGAACTTTATAAAGAATCTATAGACATCTTTGCTTGGGAATATAGTGACCTGAGAGGCTTTGATCCCAAGCTAGACCAACACACTATAGAACAAGAAGCTAATGCCAAGCCTATTAGGTAGAAGTAGAAGCCTATAAACACCAAAATAAAATAGATTACGAGGAAATAATTGACCAAGTTAATTGAATCCAAGATCATATTTCCTATTAAGCACTCCTCATGCATAGCCAACTTGGTACGTGTGAGGAAGAAGAGTGGGTAAATCAGATTTTGTGTTGATTTTAGGGACCTAAATAGGGTCTCCTTGAAAGATCACTATCCTTTTCCATCTATGGATCAATTTTTTTAGATAATTACTAGTTTAAAATAGCTCTTCCTCTTGGATGGATATTCACCTTATAATTAGGTATTGATGAGAGAAGAAGATCAATATAAAAATATCTTCAACACAAATCAGGTACATATGCATAAAATAAGATGCCTTTTGGATTTTCAAATGCTATGGAAACTTTCCAAAGAGCCATGTACATGGATTTCTAAAGGTTGTTGAATAAAATGGTGTTGGTCTACTTGGATGACATCATAATTTTATCCAATAAATCTAGTGAGCATATGGATCTTCTAAGGTTGATATTTGAAATATACAGAGTATGAGATCTATTTAAACACTAAGAAATGTGTGTTTCTCATTCCTGAAGGCAAAATTTTGGGTCACATTGTCTAAAAATATGGACTATCCATTGACTCTGATAGAATAAGTGCTATCTTATCACTATCTCTTCCCAAGCACAAGAAAGAAATCCATAGCTTCCTTGGGAATATAAAATTTATATGAAGGTTTATACCTAGTTTTAAAAACCTATTCAAACCCATCACTGCCATGTTGAAGAAGATCCAAATGTTTACTTGGTCCAATAAAGGTAAAGCAGTATTTGAAGCCATCAAGCAAGCCATTGCCCAAGCACCCTGACTCATGAATCTTGATTTCTAAAAGGATTTCATATTGTACACCTTTTTCAATGTTGACAACATATTACCTATGCTGATGCATAATAATGGTGAAGGACTTGAGAAATCAATTACCTTTTTTAGTCAAGGGATAGAGGGATATGAAGTGAGATATAGTTTCATAGAAAATCAGGTTCTTACAACTTTAAAGAGCCTAAAAATGTTTAGACTAATGCTCTCCAATAGTAAGGTTCATCTTATGGTGTCTTATCCTAGAGTGAGGGAATTTATCCTCAAAAAGGATTTGAATGAAAAAAAAGTAGGCTATATTACCAAGGTCATGGAGTATGATGTGGAGATTAAATTCACTAAGATGGTAAAAGGCAAATTGTTGTGTGACTATATGGTGGATGACCTTAAAAAAGGCAAAGATATTATTTTTGTGACACAAGATAACTCACAATTAGATGCACCTCCACTTGAAAATATCTGGCTTCAAGATATGACCCATTTATTAATGATAGGAGAATGCCCTCAAGGTTTGGATAGAGCGAAAATAAGGTATTTTAGGCTTCATTCCATACTTTATGTATTATTTTATGGCATTCTTTTTAGAAGGGATCTAAATGGGCTACTTCTTAGACGCATTGATGACAATCAAGTAACAAAGCTATTAGAGAAGTTTCATGATGGACCTGTAGGAGGCCATTTTGCTCCAAGAATAATAGTAACAAAGTTAATGAGAATTGGCTATTATTAGCTTAGCCTTTTCAAAGATGCCTATGCATGGGTCATAAAATTCCAAAAGAGTACTCTATTTGTAAGAAAATAAATATTAGCAACTCTTCCACTCAACCTAATCTAGGTGGAGTAACCCTTAATTCAAAGGGGGTTGGACTTTATAAGAATGATAAATCCACCTTTAAATGCAAGACATAAGTGGTTTCTCACTACAACTAACTACTTAGTAGGTGGGTAGAAGTAATTTGTTTTAAAGAAGATAATGAAATAGAAGTATTGGACTCTATGATGGTAAATTGACCAAGTTTAGTGTCCTAACTACTATAGTTTTAGATAATGCATTGGCATTTGTTGGTATGAAGATAAGTGAATGGGCATTCAATCTAGGCATCTACCTCTGCATATCCTCCAATGACTACCCACAAGGTAATGGACTAGTATAATCCATAAATAAAAACTTGATAATGATTATCAAGAGGACCATGGAGGAAAATCAAAGAGTGTGTCATATAAAGGTAAGGATAACCTTGTGGGCTAACAAAGTGACTCCCAAAGCTACCTTTGTAAATTCTACATATGTCCTTGTGTATGGAATTGAATCAAAATTTCCCCTCTTCCTTGAATTACCTAAATTATAATTATCCCATCAAATTTAGTTGATGGAAAATGATCCTATGAGTTTGAGGATGGTAAATCTCATGGAGATTGAAGAAACTAGGGACCTTGCAATGAAGACATTAGAGTCACATCAAGCTTATGTCAAGAAAGCCTTTGATAAGAGATCCACAACAAGGGACTTTAAGGAAGGGGACCCATTACTTAAATTGGAATAAAATAAGGCTAATCTAGGAAACCATACTAGGATTTACATCTTGTGAAGTGGTCCTTATTCGATCCATGGATGAAAATGACATAATTATTTTTAGCTTACCCAACTAGATAAAGAGGTATTACCCATCCTAGTCAATAAAATTCATTTAAAGTCTTGTAATTAGAATATTTGTCATCTATTATATGATATTATAACATATTAGAGTAAATTTTCATGCTTTCCTCTAAGTGGCTCGATCACATTTCCTTTTAGTTGTGTGTTTCCCTTTCAATAAGTACCTTGGGAATAGTTATTTGTTTTTATCTTTTATTCCTTTTATTTCAAGAGGAAGTTTTAGAAAGTGTTATCCCTCTATTAAATCCCAAAATAGTTTTTTTAAGAGGAGATACTATGAATCCATGTAGCCAATTGATTAGTTTAAGGCCACTAAGTCTTTGAATAACATGCATGCAACCCCAAGATGTCACCAAAAATGTTGGCCAATTTTAGCCCACATACATAAATTTGCATACATGGATCAATTTATAAATATATTGGTATGAATTGATTAGATAATTAGGGTTAATAATTAAGGAGGAGATTAAAGGTCACTTATAAATATTTTGAAACACTTTAAGATAAGCTTAAAGTGTAATTTACTGATCTTTAGGAAGCATGTCCTAAAACAGGTATAGGATTACAAAATGAAGAATACTAGAAATTTATCATGGTGTTTAAAAAAATTATTAGCATGAATTAGGTTTCAAAAATTCTTATAATTCCATTATATCCTTGTAAAAGAGATAACAGTCAACCATAAGTCTAGAAGAACTAGACCATCATGAGAACATCATGCATAAATAGATTGGTTAGCTTGATCATGCATTTAATAAATATGATTAAAAAGAATCTTAGAGATAAAAAAACCAAATGGACATGAAGTTATCATTCCTATATCATCCTATAAAAAATTCATAATGATGAGTTGTCTATCTCAAGTTAAAAAGCTTCAGAGTTAGACTTACAGAATGAGACATTCACACAGATGTCAAGTATAAGCTCCATGAAATAGTTTTTTGATTTCAAATAAGAAAGATCAATGGTTGTAATTAAATCATACTAAATATCTAATGATGAGTGGGTAAGGATAATATCAGTGGGTCTAAAATATCTAATGATGAGCATCAAGTCAAAGAGTCAGCATAAGTAAAAAGGTAACAAGTGGCAAGATCTTAGGCGTCTTGATAGAGATCTAATGGTACGCATTGATCTGATAGATATAAGTGGGTTCCAAAATATAATAGTGTGTATTCACTAATATATATGATATCAATGGTGATAAATGAGTCAGTGAATACGAAACTACCAAGTGTCACAAGTGTGTTAGATTGTCAAAAAATCTAGGGCTTGTGTTTAATCATACAAAAGAATATCTATGGTGTGAAAGAGGTCAAAAAGTTAATAGGATCTTATAGAGTAAATGAAGAGCTAATAATTATCATAATATAAGGAGTTTATATCAAGACCGATGATGAATATTAAAAGTCAAAGATAGTGGGTTTAAAAAGATCAACAGTGCTTGTTCAAATGCCAAAAATCAAATCGATGGTCAATATTAAAGGTCAAAAGGCAAGGGATTCCCAGTGGATAATAATTGTGACCTAGGTTAGAATAAAGGTAAATCCTACAAAAATAATCCTATCACCATTATATCTCAATCAAATATCATAAGTAGACATAATTATACAGTCAAGGGTTGTCAACATAAGGTTTTGATGCCATGAACCTATGGTTCAAAGATTTAGAACACACATGGTCCATTATTTTGGGTTGTAGTATGGTTTCATGACTATGATATTTTTTATTTAAAGAAACTTATGTATATGTTAAGTTATTGATTTACATAAATTCCCAAGGATAAGATAGGTCTATTTAGACATAATATAGTCAAGAACAAATATATGTAGCCTATAAGCTCTTTACCGATATGTAGTAACTATATGAAAACCAATGAAGGAGATTGGTTTTCAATTTATAAAATATAAATTTGATCATATATTAAGTAGGGGTAGATATGAATGGTTATGGAGAAGTGTCTCACCTTTAAATATGGTCCCAGTTCTGATAAATAGTTGTTAAGAGCAAACTTGGGCATGGCTATGTCAAGTATATGGATATAAAAACCTTGCCCCCATGATGAAGCAAGTAGAGTTAGTGTAGGAATTCATAGATCATATTGGGGTATTGTAGAAGTATTTGGATAATTTAATGTTGTTTATAACCATAAATATCTTTTCCCATTAGACTTAGTCATGACTCACCACCATTGGCAAAATCTTGTCCTCTAATATATTGCTCAAGCAATGAGATGATTCAGAGGCTAGTGGGACAAATGAAGACTATATTGCTTATGATGTATTATTATTAATTAGACCAAAAATATGGTGGATAATTCACTAAAGGTTGCATCTCATTTAATGATCTAGGATGGTGTGCTTACTCTCTCCCTCCCCTTTCTCCTATATTTCTCATTCTTTCACATTTTTACTCTTTCTCTCAATTTTTAGAAGAAAAGACTTTCTCTCAATTCTAAATGAGTATACTCTCATCTAACAAGGCTAGACCCTATAAAAAATTGTATGAAAGACCTATTAAATCTAATAGATATTTATTTTATCTATCTCTTGATTTTAAACTATGTTTAGTAAGATTGTGCATGATGGCATTGTGAAGGAGAATATTCCATGGCCATTGTCCTTCTTACTTGACTATTTTAGGGTGTTTTCTAGTTGATTATAGGTCTACATTTGTATTCTTTATGAAATTAATGTAATATTGGTTTGAGTCTTATAACTCCTCTTAGATTCATTCTTTATTTTTTGAACTTATTGTATGAAATACTTATGCAATTAGTTAGATTTTGAGATTGTGTGAGCTAATGTTATCTTATGCTTCTTCAGTGTATATTTCATGCTTGTGTGAATTATAATTTAATTTGGTGCATCACCCTTTTATTATTTTTATGATACCTTTTCCCCTTCTCTAATTCTTTTTGTAGTGCAAACATTAGTATAGGTGATCCACCAAGAGGAAGCCGACCTTCTCTAGAGGTTCAACCCCACCATAGGTGACCCATAGCCTAGGGTTGTCCCAATAGTGTAGCTCAATTAGAAAGGGCTTAAATAACCCTATCAAAGGGTGAAAATTAATACTAAAATACTATTCATGTCTTTCACCATAAGGCTGGTTAGGATCCCAAAAGGTCTCACATAAGTTGCCATAAGATTTTTGTTAGAATCCTGAATTACACATCCACCTCCCATGGGTCCAGGGTTCCCTTTAGCTGCTCCATTAGAATTTAGTTTGTACCATTGAGATGGAGGGTGAATCCACTTAATAGTTTGTACCATTGAGATACATAATTATCTCAATCATCTAAAAACATTTCTCATGTGGTGTTATATAATGAAATATTACACAACCCATTGGCTATTGAAGTTCTAATTCATCCTTTGTTAGATCATTTTTACTACCAAAATCTTTGATGTATAGTGAGAACCTAATTAACTTTGAGTATTATGAGTTTAATTCAATGTACATATAGGAGATAATTAGTAACTAATAAATGCAATACATACTAGCATATACATACAGGGGCGTCTAATCTATCTACACTTAACTTTTGATAATGATCTAGGATTTCAATATTCAGCATGTGAAGAATGCCAATTGGGATAGAATGTGCAGTTTGAAGCCTCAAGCTTCAAGCTAAAGTAAGGCTAGTTCTTTCCCATTTTTTTTTACAATATGGCAACTCCACACTATACATGAAGCCAAAGGGCTAAAGGTATTGTCGACCCTATATTCGAGTTGGTACATCAAATTAATTCTGATCTATTTCCTTCACCATCTCACCTCTAATGAACCAGGAGATTTCCTCCTACTAAATTCAAGTATCCATTACTAGGCAAAGCATCCATTTCTTCTATTAATAAATCTCTATCAATACTTACCCCTCTGAGATTTGTTATCCCACCTTTCCATAGTCATACAATGGTAGTTCAAGGCCTTTGGGGTAACTCTTTTAGCCCACTCAATTTAACTCCACCTCTACATGAGCTACCATGTAGTTCAAGGAAAAATTTCTCCAAATTCTATAGTGATGGAAAAGTTCATCCTGACAAACATATTACAGCCTTCAACATAGCCTGTGGTGTAATAGGAGTGAAATTTGAGGATGTGGCAGTCAAGCTTTTAATGGGAACACTACAAGGTGCTACTGCATACTAGTTCTACCATCTATAGGCTTGGTCAGTAACTAACTGGAACACCCTCAAAGCCAAGTTTGAAGCCAGATTCAAACCTGTAGAAGATGCACATGCCTTACTAGGTCAACTCACACAAATGAATAAGGAGCCTCATGAACCAATGAGGGATTTCATATCCAAGTTTGATAAATTAAGGAACAAGATTCCTGATATTGCTCAGCCAACACCTAAGAATCTCAAATGTTTCTTCATCAACTCTCAGATACCTAAAGTAAGTTTTCTACTGAGACGTGCTAGCCAAATAGACCTTGCTATAGCTTAAGATTTGGCCACTAAGGTAGAAGATGACATTATTTGGCAGATTAGATAAGGAGAGATCTAAACAAAGGTAAATCCTCTTCATGTTCCAAATATCCATCTACAATTATCACTGATCTAATGGTGTAGAAGCTGGCAAATGAGTTGCTAGCTCTCAGGAAGCAAATGGCACAAGGGATATTTTTAGCTCCTTCATATAGAGATATGCCCAGAAAGACATTTTCTAATTAGTCATACCAAGGCAACGCTACCAAAAATCAAGGATAGCTAAATCATCTTCCTCCCCCATAGGGGAAACTTGCCATTGAAGCACTCCTAACCAATTTAGTAGTTGGATATCTTGAAACAAAATCTGATTTCTCTTTCCAACCTAAATTGAATCAAGAAAATGATGTTGATCTCCTTGCAAAAGGCCAAGAAGAATTAGCTGGCGACTCCAACATCAGTTGCCTGAATTACTAGGATGAACCTAGAGGTAAAAGTGAAGTAGTTTATGGATAATATGCTATATTCACCTGGTCTCAGAACCAGTCAGCCCAACAAGCTGATAAGGGAAAAATAGGGGAAAGTTTTTAGCCTGCAATCTCAATTGCCAAATGAGGAACTTCTTTGTCTTTCCAACCAAAGGACCCTGTGAGTAATAAAAAGGTGAGTACATCAAGCATTCCTCCATCTCCAACTTTAATTCCATAGACTACTCCTCCCCCTCCTAAAAACTAGAAAGATCAATTGCCTTCCTCTATTCCTAATCCATTTCAGTCATTTGACATAATAGACCATGTTAAGAAGACCAAAATTCAAATGTCTAAATTTGAATTCCTACAAGCTAATCTTGAATAGTTGGATAGGTTAGTTTAGTGTGTGAAGAGTAAAGCTATCCCTATAGGACAAGATGATAAGAAGGTAACTCATGATTCCCTAAATAACATGCCCATCCCAAACAATCTTGTCATTACTCCTCTAGTTGTCCTTAGGAAAATAGAGCCTTTCTATGTTTCCCTATTGATAAATGGTCACAAACTGAGCAATTTCATCATAGACTTAGGTGCATCTAACAACGTCATGCCTACCAAAGTGGTAGAATATCTTATACTCACACTAACCAAAACCTTTGGGAGATGTTTCTCCATGGAAAACAAATAAGGACCTCTGTTGGGACAAATCAAAGATGTCCAATTTGCATTTACAAAATTCCCAGATAAAAGGATCAAGATGATAGTCCTAGTGGCTAATATTCCAGCCTCATACGGTATTCTTCTAGGGCAAATTTTTTGCAAAGATGTTGGTGAAGAATTGAGCATGGACCTATCTGAAGTGAGGATCCCTATCAAAGGCATCATGCAAAGATTGTTTCCTAAAAAGGAAGCAAAATATGTTGTCACCCAGACATCAGCCCCTGAAGCCCAAATTTTGTTCAAGTCTTCAGGTATGGGTAATTATTTTTTGACCACAGAAGATACTCATGTTTTAGCTGATGAAACCCCTGAAAATGACAGTCTAAAAATTAGTTCAGATGAAATAGTAGAAGACATGATAGAATGTAATGCAAACACAAAAGAATTCCCCCTTCCAAGTAAAGATAAATTTGAGAAAGTATCAATTTCAAATAAGGTATGGATGCTAAAATTTGATGGCAGTTGTTCCTCTACCAGTTTAGGGGCTGGGATTATGTTGATATCTCCTTAAGGAGATATTTTTCCCTCTTCATACAAGTTGTAGTTCAACAATACTAATAATACTATTGAATATGAATCCCTTTTGCTTGGATTGAAAGCTGCTAAAGACAAGGGTGTCAAACTCCTTCATGCTAAAGGAGATGCCAAGTTGGTGGTTTTTTAGGTGAGAAACCTATACCAAACCAAAAATGAGAGATTGTGCCATTACCACAACCTAGTCTGTGATCAAATTGAAAACTTTGATGCTTTCAACATCTCTACCATAACTAGGGAATTTAATAACTGAGTTGATTTACTGGCTATTTCAACAACTCTCTTAGTCCCTCACCTAGACTTCATAGGAGGCAAATACACCATCAAGCTGGTCTTCTAACCAAGCATACCTAATAATGCTAGCCATTGGCAAATGTTTAACAATGATAACCAAATCATTGCCTTCTTAGAATAAAAAGATAGCTTTGAATGACTGCATTTTGAAGGCAGTAAACCTTAGAAGTGTGAACTAGCTCTTGAAATGAATTTAGACGTAGGTGAAGAATTCCTGCAGCTAAAAGGGAATAAAATTCCCAAAGGACTAGTTTCTTTTGAAAAGCTATTTGATAAGCACAACAGGTTCATCAAACAACAACAAATAGATTCAAGCTCCTCTCAAGGGTTTGATCAGATAAATTTGGGTACCAAGGAAGGTCCCAAAATGGTTAACATTGGTAAATGCTGCACTCCCAAAGAGAGGTTCAAGTTTACTGCTCTACTTTGCCAATACATGGATGTCCTAGCATATTCTTATGATGATCTAAAGTCACTCAGACCTGATGAAATCTGCCATGACATTCCTCTCAAGGTTGACTTAGTGCCTTACAAGTAGAAATCCTAGTAGTATAATCCAAAGATATCAGGTACTATTTTGTCTGAGATATAGAAAATGTTGAATGCTAGAATCATTTTCCCAATCCATCATTCTACATGGATTGCCAACATAGTCCCTATAAGGAAGAAGAATGGTGAAATTCACATCTATGTAGATTTCAAGAATTTGAATCAGTCATCCTTAAAGGATAACTATCCTTTGCCCATCATGGATCAAGTACTTTAGACGGTGACTGGATCAGAGATGTTATCAATGCTAGATAGCTTCTCAGGATACAATCAAGTTGAAGTTAGTGAAGCAGACTAACACAAGACTGCCTTCACCACACCTTGGGGCATGTTTGCATATAAAAGGATGCCTTTTGGCTTGATAAATGCTGGCACCACCTTTCAGAGAGCAATGGACCTTGATTTTAAGGATGAGATGGGCAAGTTCATTGTAGTTTATCGTGATGACTTGACCATTTTTTCTAAACATCACCTAGATCACATACACCACTTACAACAAGTACTAGAGCACTACAGTTAGAATGGCATTTCCTTAAACCCCAAAAAGTCTATTTTTGGAGTAATAGAGGGGAAAGTTATCAGACACATTGTGTCTAAAGAAGGCATAAATATTGATTTAGACAGAGTCAAGTCTATCCAAGAGCTTACCTTGCCTACAAGTAAGACTATTGTTCACTCTTTCTTCAAAAAGGTGAATTTCTTATGAAGGTTCATCCCTGAGTTGCTGAGAAGAATTGACACATTGTGAACATGATGAAGGGAAAGGCTACCTTCAGTTAGAATGAAGAAGGCAAGTCAACATTTGAGGATATCAAGACTGCCAATGCCCATGCCCCAATTTTGGTTTGTCCAGACTACAACAAAGAGTTCATCATATATAGTTATGCTTCTAAACACATGCTTTCAACAATACTAGTTCAATAGGATAAAGAAGGTATGGAATCTCCCATTTCTTTCATGATTTTCCCTCTCAAAGCTCATGAGCTAAAGTACTCAAACATGGAGAAGCATGCCTATACATTGGTGAAGGTAGTCAAGCATTTCCACTTCTACATCTTGAATTCTCACACTACTACCTTGGTTCCTGATACCATGGTCAAGTCCATACTAACTCAATAGGAGTTTGGGATGAAAAGAGGCAATTGAATTGCAAAGATCTAGGATTTTGATCTAGTCATCAAACTAACAAAGCTGGTATAGGGAAAAGGCCTATACCAATTAATTTCTAATAACAAACCTAAAGAAATAGAGCATGAAGAAGTAGAGGTGGAGAACACACCGATAGTCCTTTTTGTCTCCACCAAAAATGAGTGGTATTCAGGTATTGCTCATTTCCTTACTTATGGTGAGTGTCTTGCTCACCTATCTTACAAAAAAACAGGACTATCAAGTCAAAATTTGCTAATTTTATCCTTTGGGACAACGGCCTATACAAGAAGAGCCTTGATGGAGTGTTCCTTCGCTATGTGGACAAGGATCAACAAAGCAAACTTTTGGAATCTTTCCATAATCTAGCTTGTGGAGGACATTTTTCTATTCCTATGACTACCCATAAAATTTTGTCAGCTAGGTATTACTGGCCAGCTCTTTTCCAAGATGCATATAAGTGGGTGACAAAATGTGAACTATGTCAGTAATTTGTTGAGAGACCCAAGTTAGTTGCTCTACCTCTCAAGCCAGTGGTCATAGAGGAACCATTCCAACAATGGGGAATTGATTTTATTGGAGCTATAAACCCATCTTCAAGTGCTGGACATGATTATGTCCTTATAGCAAATGACTACTTCACCAAGTGGGTGGAAGCAATTCTAACCAAGAATGCTAATTCATAAGTAGTGTGCAATTTTATCAAGGAGAATATCATTTCCAAGTTTGGGGTCCCAACCAAGATTGTTACTAATAATGTAGCTTGTTTCACGTCCCAAAAGATTACACAATTCTATTTTTACTATGGGATTACTCTCTCCCACTCTTTTGATTACTTTCCATAAGGGAATGGACAAGCCAAATCAAGTAATAAGAACCTGGTGACTATCATCAAGAAGCTGGTGGATAACAACCAAATAACATGGCATAAAGCATTAGTTGATGCTTTGTGGGTAGATAGAATTACACCAAAGAAGGTGATTGGTATGTCTCCTTTCCAACTTATTTATGGTATCAATGCTGAGATACCAATCACCTTGGAATTGCTAGCATTAAAATTGGCTAAGGAAATTGAAGATCAGACATATGAAAGCCCCCTTGATAAGAGGATCATGTGCTTGATTGAGCTAGATGAATAGAGAACTATGGTGGTGGATTGAATCACTGCCCATCAAAGCCTGGTGAAGAAGCTCTTTGACTGAAAGGCAAAAGACCATGATTTCCAAGTTGCAGATCAAGTCCTGCTATGGGACAAGAGAAGAGAACCAAAGGGGATGCATGGGAAGTTTGACTCCCTTTTGAGGGGTCCATTTACTATTCATTAGCTCAATGGTGGAAATAGTTTTTTGTTAAAATATCAAAATGGTACACCCTTTTCATTGCCTCATAATGGGCAACATCTGAAACACTTCAATCAATGAAGTATCAAATAAGATTAGCTTGTAGATATGTATATTTGTATAGTCTTTGTCCTATTTTTGTGCTTTCATTTTTGTTTTTGTCACTTTTCTTTTCGGGTAGCATGACTCCATAGCCCAATTGCACACTTCAAGGCACCAGAGATTCTGGTTTCTACTCCCCTCAGCTGTTCCAAGTTTTCAACTGAAAGAAGTTCCCCAACTGGAGCCAGCTATTGTCCCCTAAAAATATCAGTCATTCTTTGGATAACATTTGAACTATTTTGGCCCCACAGGCCAAAATTATCTCTTCCCTTCCTAAAAATTGTTCTGTGCATTCAAATTATCCATTTTTCAAGTTTTTAGATTTCTACAGACTCTGCAGGCTTGAATCTATGGACTCTACAGGTTTAAATCTATGAACTCTATGGATATGTTTCTATGGACTCAACATGCTTGAAACCAGTAGGTTCAACAAGTTCAAAGGCTTCTATAGATGAGTTCAATCAAAAGAATAAATTTCCAACACTTAGTCATTTTTAGGATTGGTTCAATGCCTTGGTTTAACCAAAAGATTTCATCGGCAAGCTTCTATGTAGTGTTTTAACCATTGAACCTTAAACCATTTTGGTTCAATGGGTTTAATGGGTTAAAAGGTTCAACATTATCAACAAGAGTTAAGCACATTTATCAAGGTTCAAAGTGTAACCACTTCAAGGTTCAACAGCTTTAAAACACTTATCAAAGAGAAGAAGGCTTGAACCATTGAACTGTTGAACCATTAAACCACTTTGGTTCAAAGGTTTAATGGGTTCAAAAGTTCAACAAGTTCAACAGCCCTATGGTTTAACATGGTTTGGCTTAAAGTGTTTGGTTCAAATGATCAAGTGAATGAATGGAATACAAGAGATTGAACTAATTGAACCATTAAACTATTGAACTAAAGTTGGTTCAATCGGTCAGTTCAATTGATAGGTTCAAAAGGCTGCCCTAAAGCCAAAGAAAAAAGAGTCTTTGTAGAAGGCATTGAACCAAGTCGAGTGCCCTTGTAGAGGGTGATGAGAAAAAATGAAAAAAGATAATTCTTTCAAAAAAGTGAACCAAAGACAAACAACCCTTACAAAGGACAGGTAAGGAGTAGATAGACTGTTTCAAAAGTCTAAAGGATATTTCTGGGCTTAAACAGTCCTTGTGGAGGGCACAGTTCTCTTTTAGGAAAAGAAAATGGAAAAACATTTAAGCCAGGAATCCTTTAGACTTTTTATCCAAAGGAATTAACCCAAGAAGAAAGCCTGATAGAAAACATGACAGAAAGCAGAGGCAAAGCGAAGGAAGATTTCCTTCGGACAAACTATCTGAAAGAATTCCTTCAAAAAATTTGTTCAAAGGAAAAGTCTACCAAAATAGAAAACCCACTGAGGAAATAAAAGCTTGAAAGCTACCTGAAAGATCCAAAAGGTTAGGTACCCTTGTGGTAGGCTCTTATTAGGGAAAGTGGACCATTTCTCAAGACCCTGAAGGGCAAATTCCCTTTGGGAAAGATCAAACCTCAAGTTGTAGTGGAAGCCACCATGTGTCCCTCATAAAATTGTAGCAGAAGTTGCCAAGTGCCATCTTTTGAGACACAGTTTATAGTAAGCAAAACATGCCATGTGTCATCTACAAAGCTCAATAGAGGCTGCCAAGTGGCAACATCTGTAGCTTCTTCCTTTTATTAAGTAAGGACTATGGTGGGTCCTAGGTGAGTGGCTAAAGTCAAGCAGAATGCACCATGTGTCATCATCCACATGAGTTCAAAAAAGTCCTAAATGTTTCTATAGTGTTTTTATGAGCTCATTAGAAGCCACCACATGTCATCATCCATAAGACTCTCAAAAGGCCCCCAAAGCCTCTATAAGTTAAGTGGATTCTGCCATGTGTCCTTGCCTATTTCACAATGGAATGCGTCACACGTCACTTGTTAAGAATAGTGGAAAGCGGCCAAAGAAAATAGGAAAGACATAAAGGAAGTGCTAAGGAGGATGATAGGCCCACAACCATCAAATTTAGGGCAACCAAGTAGTCATTGGCTTTGAAATGATGACAAACTTGAACATGTCAAATTTGTGATAATGAAATAATTGTTGATCCTTACAGGCTTAAGCACATATCCTATGAACAAATTCAATGGCCAGCTAGAGAGATATCTCGAGAGCTCAAATTGCATAGATAAAGATGAAATATAGAAAGGAAAGGAGGAATAATGGAGAAAGATCAAAAATATCCATGCATGGGAGATGTTTCTAGAAGGTAAAGTAGTCCACTAGGTGGACATCAAAAAGCACAAATATTCAATGGTGTGGCCTGTCTTTCTGCATTGATCAAAATAAACAACTGGAAACTCATCAGGGAAACACATCAAGTGGTCCATATTAAATACCAATGCTCAATCCTAACATAGCCCATGGATATAATTTAAAATTCATTAAAGGCATTGAATGCATTGTAATACATTTTTGTGAAATAAAGCACCCAAGTCTTTCTTGGAGCACTATCTATTGGACTCTCTCTTATTGTTTTAGGGATCTCAGTCTGTAATCAAAAACAAAACTTTACCCAAATTGAAAAACATTATTGAGACTTTGAGCTCAGATTGTTGATCATATTTCATTATTTGAATAAGAAAACAAGTGACTTTTCAGACTTTGTGCTGGAACAGCTTGGTTGTTAGGGAAATTGTTTTTATGTATATTTCCTTAATATATTTTTTGTCTATTTGAATAAATAAGTAGATTTAGTGCAAGTGATAAAGGTGTCCTAAATCTGGTTGTGGAGAGAGTTTGTGCTGCCACAATTATCTTTAGTTTGTCAATTTTTCTATTCTTGTGTAAAATACCTTGGGATGACTTTGTGCCCTCATTGTCCTTCATATTTCACTCTTTGGCAATTGAGGTGGAGACTTTGTGCCTCATTTCATCCTACTATGTTACTTCACCCTATTACAGTTACTTGTCATCACTTGAAAGATTCTTTTTGTCTGCTGAACAACACTTCTGAAAGAAGAGGAGTGTCTTATGTCATTTCATCAAGATTTTTCCTTTGATTTGGGAACATCATCTCTAAAAAAAGAGAGATGTATGGTTTATCCTACCCCTGAGTATTATTTTCTACTTACATATATAGTATATAGCTCCTTCATATTTACAGGGAACCTCCCCTTGATGAGAGGAGAGATTTGTCCCCTTTTGATGTAGTAAAACTACACATCTGGCTAATCGATTTCCCTATGCTGTGGTTGAAGAGACCTATTTTGCTCATCAGTTAGCTGATTGACAAAATATTCACCCAACAAAGTAGACCACTCAAAATTAATGAAGTTAATATTATAACAATAAACAAGGATATCAACATAATAATTTATATCCTTTTCATTAGATAATCCCTACATAACCCATCCAAAGGATCCAAATGAAGCCTCTATATCAAAGAACTCAACATGTTTAAAAAATAATGGTACAAATACAAAAAACATATCTTTAGGTGTAGATTGGTCACTATCTTGAAATATTATACATGATATAAAATTTTATACAGTCTACTAAGACCATGTTTTTACAACAAGGAATGCATGATGTCAACTAGGAATGCATGATGCTAACCCAAACTAATGGTGAATGATGATAAAAATTATTCACAATAGAAAAACACCCACTAGTGAAATTTCAATGGAATATTTAGAGGAAGTATTTTTTTGTGCCATGAATGAAAATACTCAAGTCACTATTAATACTCAATTCAAATATGATTATCTAAGGGAAAGAAAATTTATATTGAGATTTATACCACTTCAAATTAATAAAATATGGCACCCTAATACCTATAAAATATTCTTATTAGGATGAAACTTTTAATTAATTATAGAAAAAGTCCCCAAATTTGATAATAAAGGTAAAGAATAGTCCTCCACACAAGCCTAACCTTCAAGGAATTATATCCTTCTTATTTATTAACAAAATATAGAATGGTTTGGGACCCCATATCAATAGAATGACCCAACATTTGGACATTTCATTATTGTCGATGTAATGAAGAGGAAAATGAGAAACCTCAATGTAGGGGTTATTCTATTTATCCATGGTTAAATAAATTTATTTCAATAAGTTATGAATAAATATCACATAAATTTGTTGCACAATAAAAAGGACATCATTCCAAAATGAAAAACTCTTAAAGAACTATATATTTTATTTTAGTACACCATCTAGTGGTAAGATAAAAAAACCTCTTCTATTCTATTTTTTATAAACTAGGTGATCATTTATTTAAAATTTTTAGGATCAAATAAGGTGTTATTATTTATATAATGCATAAACAATTGGATCATGCCTTAGGAATTACCTATATCCATTCTAAAAAAAAGTTTACATAAATTGAGGAGGTTACCATCAAAATCATTAGGATGCTTAATTATTTATGACTAACTCTATACTCTTAACTAAACATTTATTTACCATACGATATTGTTGTGATAGACCCCCATGCTATGTTGTTTTCTTTTTTAATAAATATATTTCATAGTTAATATTATTTTTTATTTGTCCATAAATTGGTATCACATGATTGGGACAAGATATGGTACTAGAGTCAAAATATATTTAACCTATTGCTTCATATTGTTTACACTTTATATTTTTTACTTATTGATGATTTATCTTTTCTGACTCATCAATGCATCAATATCCCAAGTTCACACTTTTAGGAATGGAATGAGATTGGGGTTGGTTGGTTCATTATAATTTGTGAGAGATTCCACTTTGTGATAGATTCCCCCATGATGATTTTCTATATGTGCTTATATTCCTTATCATGTCATCTACTCAATCTAGCCTTTGAGTGTGCCTTTTCCCCTTATTTTACTCCTCTTCTTCATGTTTGTAAGACTTGTTACTACTAATTCAGCCTTACCAAGTTATTTTTATAGCATTCCCTATTTTTTTAAACTAGCTCATCCCATCCATGTCAAATTTATCTTTATTATGCCTTTTTATATAAACTTAGATATGTTGATGTAGTATTATTTTCAATCTATTTTCGTATCTAGTAACTTAGGTAGGCTAAGTACATTGGATTTCAAGATAGGTAAATTTTAGAGTTTTGATATATGTGTGTGTGTGTGGGGCTCAAAAATATCATTTAAAAAAAAAAGTGATCTGCTATGCTCATGTACATAAATCCACCCTTAGTAAAAATAAGAAGAATCATAGAATAGGAGCTGACACTTGAAGGTCTATTTTTCATAATGCATTTAAAGGTCATAATAAGAGATTATAAATGAATAAGGTGCACCTAGTCTTTTTAATATCTAACAATGGATATCTAGGTATTCTTCCTTACATCTTGATCTTCACTTATAACATCTCTCACATAGTACCACTTTATCCTAGAGGCAGATTTGTGCACTAAAAATTCAACTCAAGTTGATTATCCCTATCCCTATGCTCTTCTTCATTTAATTTCAAAGATATATTAGTATGTTATTTTTTACGCATATATTAGTATATGATTGTTAGTATATGGTATCATTGCATTATTTTTATCCTTTGTTTGCACCTCATGGTTTAAAAAAGTATTTTAAATCCTTCTTCATTATTTCATAATGTTATTTATCTTTATTCAGTTTACCAATTTTAAATCTCAAATATAGGTTATTATTTTTTCTCTATTTCTTTCTATAGATTCATAACTATAAAGATGATATCAATATTAAAAAAATATAATCAATAACCCCACCTTTCTTTACACATTGGCATATTTTATGTATGTTGGATGAAGTATGGTCTAATCCAATTTCCTATATTAAAATATATTTATAATATTGATTGTATTCACCCTACATACACATATCACATTAAAATCTATAGTAGGTTAGAAATAAATTATCAATGAACTATGATTATTAAAGAAGACTTTAAATGGTTTTTATTGGGATAAATCACTAATACTTAAAATTTAGTATTCTATGGGGATAATTTAAAGAAGAGAATATATTTCAAGAACATGATGGTGATGAGGAGGAAGGTGATATTTATAAAATTCCTTCATCAATTTATTTTTTCTCATTCATTAAAACTATGTCATGTATTTAGATGAAAAAATAAAAATTGAGGGGACAATATAAATACTTAGATTCCTTAGGGGAGGATTTTTTTGCATCAATTAATTTCTTAAAACTCTCTATATTTTTAAAATTTACAATACAATAAAGGAGAGCCATATCCTTAAATATTATCAATAATAAAGGAATTCTAGGAGGTGTACTAAATAAAGTGATAAAATATTCCTTATACTTGGAGCAGTGAGAATCCTTTTTGACATAAAATTTCATCTTCTATTCTATGAGGGGAATTTAAAATCCTTAATAAGACATGGGTCGATCACTAAATCTTGGGTGGTAATGGAGAGAATTTCATATTTCACTTTGGTTTGTTGATCCCATACCAATGAATTAGATTAGATGGTATGATGACTTTATCACCTTCATGCTCAAATTATACCACCCAAAAGGAGGTGGAAGAGAAAAATATCATAGTAGTCATATACAACCAACTAATAATAAATTTATATGATACAAAAATGTTGAGAACATTCCAAATTTACTTTGAAAATTTAAGGCCCAATCTTTATGCAAATCTTTACATTTTCTACTAGATTGAATATATTATTATAAAAAGTAACAAAGTCATAAAGAGAGTTATAAATTTTATCATATATTATTTTAATATATTTAAACACATTTAAGGGAATAATGTTCATATCTTCCCCCAATAAAATATGTAATTCTTGATGTTTTGTTTCCCTAATGGGGGTCTCCATCTAGAGAAGGAAATGAGATTTTATCATAATTAATGTCATAATAATGGAATAATGATGGTTGAAAATTCAAGACAAGATAATTGATAAGAGAATTATTTATGAAAAAATTCAAATATTTGTCATGGGAGAGAATCCTTATATATGACAATATATTTTAGGATGAATGATCTTTGATTTGAGTATAAATAGATGTGGTCTCTGAGGCAGATTTCAAGACATATAGATAAAATTTATTCAATAATAGAGTATGGTTGAAACGTAGAATGTGATTAAAAATCTCTCCAAAATTAAACTATACCTTTCGAGTTGAATATATTTTAGGATTGTCTAGAATAACCAACTATGTATATACATTAAAAACACCTTAATGACACTTGTTTTATTTAGGTTTTTCCAACACATTAATATTATTGAGTGTATACATTTGATAGATAAGTATTGGGTGGTTTATATTATAATAATATGTCTTTTTTTTCCCCTTTTTAATACTTCTATCATATTACCCTATTCGTAATAGATTCATCTTACTTAGTATTTTATTCATTCCTATGACCCCCATTGTTATATTTATAACTCATAAATAATGTAATAAACTCAACCTTTAATGTACCATACAACCCCTATTTTGTTTTATATCATTGGTAATAATGGTGACATATACATTTTTATTTATTTATTTTTACATCATCAACTAGGATGATGAATCCACTAAAATAAAAAAAATTATTCTAGTTATTTAAACCATATTTTTAGGTTTCCATTTGTAATTAAACAATTTATTTTCTATTATTTTTCTCACATTTCCACCTTATGAAGAATAAGATAATTTATGTTTAAATGGGGTTATAATATAATAAGATAAATTAGCAATAAAAGGGTTTAAGATTCAAGAATAATAGTTTCAAATTTGAGGGTTTTTTGAAGGCTTTGTGCTCTAGATTGTGGGTTAACAGTTGTCCATTATTTGGGTTGTTTTATTGCCATGTTATATTTTTTTCTATTGGTATTCATTGTCACATATTTATAAATCTCTATAAAAGGGTTTGGGTCCTTTCAAAAAGCTACCTTTCACCCTTATTAAAAAATAGTATCAAAATTAAGGTATACAAAGCATTTGGAGTCCCCAACTATGGTTGTGTTATGTTTTATTCTATCCTTGATTTCACCTTAAAAAAACTCTTTTTTATTAAAAATATAAATGGTAAACTAATGTGTTAATAATTCAATTGAAGTTAAGTATCCCTAGCCCACTTATATTTATTTTATATTATGGTTACATTGTGAATGTTGTATGTTTCATTACTTGATAGTATAATATATAATTATCATTTAATTTATTTATATATTCTCAATTATTACTATCACGATTATTTATTTAATGTTTAGTAATTCCCTAAATATTTATTTACCATTTATTGAAATTATATCCATTTATATATTATTTAATGACACCTCATATCTAATAAGGTTATATAATTTTTTATCTATGGATATTTTTTGTGCATGTTCATATTATAGAACCATTTTCATGTACATGAATTTTTCATAAATAAAATAAACAATCATGGTATTTTATTTGGTTGAAAAAGTCTTTATGGCAAGTGAAACACTACACATTGAAAAATAACACAACACAAATGGAATGACATGATATGTGATGTAAATTTGGTCACATATTCATTGAAAATTCCATGTTAATGTCATTTATATTGACTATAGCATTATGATCCAACTGACCTAAACTTACCAAATAGGCCCAACATGTATCCTAAACTTGGGGTTATAACTTGGACTCACAATTAGCATAAAACCAATTTAGGGTTTATAAAAAGGGACAAATAACCAAATCAAGGGTCATGTTGTGTTTGAACAAGACCCTAGATGATTTTAACCAATGATAAGGCTCATAATATATACTAAGTAAAAATTTGGATTCTAATTGTAAGTTGAGTTGCTTTATTAAAAGGGGATCTTAAAAGATCTCTTAATTATTATATGACCTCAAAAAGAGTCTAAAATATTTTATCCTAACTTTGTATGGGTAAAGCGTTCCATCTCAATTATTGAATTATTATTACATCTACCTATGAAATTTGATAAGGTCTAAGGAACCCTAAGAATCCTTGTGTACTTATATATATGTATCTTAACTTCATTAAGAACACTTAAAAATATCAATGAATATGGCTTGATGGATTTGAGAAATACTTATCCATAGTCATTAATACCAATCTAAGCCCTATTAACTCTATTATAATATGCTTATTTTAATATATTTTTATTTTATGTTTTGGAAAGGTCCCCTTTAACTAACCTTAGCCAAAATGGAACTAAAAATGTTTTTGTTGTTTCCCTCTCCCACATCCTACGTATAAATTATCATACCTCTTGGTGCCATCAACCACTACCATAAATTCTACCACCACTCTATCAAGCTCTGCTTAGTTTCTCTCAGGGAACCAAAAGCTATTCCACCCAAAATTTCAAGAATGGGTCCATTATTTTATGCCATCTAGCCTCACCAATATAGGGGTCCCTTAATTTTTTGAACACTATATTTTCGGTTCCATGTTCTAAAAACCCCACCAATTATTTATTTTATTTATAAAAATCTAAAATAAATTGGAAAAAATCTAAAAAATAAAAAATGCATTAAAAATATTTCACATAAATTTTTTTTTAATAAATCTAAATTAAAAATAACATGGAAAATAATTTCAAGAAGTAGTAGTTTGATTTTACCTTAAAGTAATTTTACAACTTTGAAAATTCATAGATATTTAACAACACATTTAAAATCAATTTCTTGAATTTTTATAATTTTGACAAACTACTAATTATGACAAACTACTAATTAATATCAATTTAGTGACTAATTTATGAGTTT